>CM052801.1:92505068-92570522 GCA_028533885.1 Nasua narica | reverse complement strand
AGAAAGAAAGAAAGAAAGAAAGAAAGAAAGAACGAACAAGAACCATATGATAGTCTCAATAGATGCAGAAAAAGCATTTGACAAAGTATAGCATCCTTTCTTGATCAAAACTCTTCACAGTGTAGGGTTAGAGGTTACAAACCTCAATATCATAAAAGCCATCTACAAAAAACCCACAGCGAATATCATTTCAATGGGGAAAAAATTAAGAGCTTTTCCCCTAATGTCAGGAACATTGCAGAGCTGTCTACTATCACCACTGCTATTCAGCATAGTACTAGAAGTCCTAGCCTCACCAATCAGACAACAAAAAGAAATAAAAGGCATAGGAATCATCAAAGAAGTCAAACTTTTACTCTTTGTAGATGATTTGATACTTTATGTGGAAAACCCAAAAGACTCACCCCAAAACTGCTAGACCTCATACAGGAATTCAGTAAAGTGTCAGGATATAAAATCAATGCACAGTAATCAGTTGCATTTCTATAAAGCAATAACAAGACAGAAGAAAGAGAAATTAAAGAGTCAATCCCATTTACAATTGCCCCCAAAGCCTTAAGATACGTAGGAATAGATCTAACCAAAGAGGCAAAGAATCCGTAATCAGAAATCTATAGAATACTCATGAAAGAAATTGAAGAAAACACACAAAAAATAGGAAAACGTTCATGAAAATGTCTATGCTACCTAAAGAAATCTACACATTTAATGCAATCCTTATCAAAATACCAACAACTTTTTTCAAAGAAATGGAACAAATAATCCTAAACTTTGTATGGAAGCAGAAAAGACCCCGAATAGCCAGAGGAATGTTGAAAATGAAAACCAAAGCTGGTGGCATTACAGTTCTGGACTTCAAGCTCTATTACAAAGCTACACATCAAGACAGTATGGTATTGGCACAAAAACAGACACCTAGATCCATGGAACAGAATAGAGAGCCTGGAAATGGACCCTCAACTCTATGGTCAACTAATCTTCGACAAGGCAGGAAAGAATGTCCAATGGAAAAAAGAAGGTCTCTTCAACAAATGGTGTTGGGCAAATTGGACAGCCACATGCAGAAGAATGAAACTGGACCATTTCCTTACACCGCACACAAAAATAGACTCAAAATGGATGAAAGACCTCAGTGTGAGACAGGAATCCATCAAAATCCTTGAGGAGAACACAGGCAGCAACTTCTTTGACCTCTACCGGGCAAAAAATGAACTATTGGGACTTCATCAAGATCAAAAGCTTTTGCACCACAAAGGAAACAATCAACAAAACCAAGAGACAATCAACAGAATGGGAGAAGCTATCTGCAAATGACATATCTGATAAAGGGCTAGTATCCAAAATGTATAAAGAATTTCTCAAACTCAATACCTAAAGAACAAATAATCCAATCAAGAAATTGGATTATTGGCAGAAGACATGAACAGACATTTCTGCAAAGAAGACATCCAAATGGCTAACAGACACATGAAAAAGTGTAACATCACTTGGCATCAGAGAGATACAAATCAAAACCACAGTGAGATACCACCTTACACCAGTCAGAATGGCTAAAATTAACCAGTCAGGAAATGATAGGTGTTGGTGAGGATGCAGAGAAAGGGGAACCTTCCTACATTGTTGGTGGGAATGCAAGCTGGTGCAGCCACTCTGGAAAACAGTACGGAGGTTCCTCAAAAAGTTGAAAACAGAGCTACCCTACAACCCAGCAATTGCACTACTGGGTATTTACCCCAAAGATACAAATGTAGTGATCCAAAGGGACACATGCACCCCAATGTTTATAGCAGCAATGTCCACAATAGCTAAACGATGGGAAAAGCCTAGATGTCCATCAACAGATGAATGTTTAAAGAAGGTGTGGTATATATATATATATATATATATATATATATATATATATATATAAAATGGACTACTATGCAGCCATCAAAAAATGAAATCTTGCCATTTGCAATGACGTGGATGGAGCTAGAGGGTATTATGCTAAGCAAAATAAGTCAATCAGAGAAAGACGATTATCATATGATCTCACTGATACGTGGAATTTGAGAAACAAGGCAGAGGATCATTGTAGAAGAGAGGAAAATATGAAACAAGACGAAACCAGAGAGGGAAACAAACCATAAGAGACTCCTTATCTCAGAAAACAAATTGAGAATTGCTGGAGAAGAGGGGGGTGGGATGGATGGGATGGCTGGGTGAGGGACACTGGGGAGGGTATGTGCTATGATGAGTGCTGTGAATTGTGTAAGACTGATGAATCACAGACCTGTATCCCTGAAACAAATAATACATTATGTGTTAATAAAAAAAAAAGTAGGGCAAAGGCAAACAATGAGATTTGAAACTATAGGAACACCAGTTCCCAGAAGAGAGGGAGAAAGGCCAGTTAATGTAGTGAATGCCAAGAAGGTGCGTGAGAGGTGCAGAATATATTGCTGTGAATATGGTACAATGCAAGCAAAGCCTTCACCCATATGGTTCTTCTTTCCAGAACATTCCCAATGCTAGTATGTTCTACAATATCCATAAATACATTTGCAGCTATCACCCTTGTTTTTATAAAATAATCATTGCACAGAATGTTAATTACCTAATTTTAAGTGAGTGATTACTGTGATGTGTGCTGATTATATAAACCAGGAATGTGAACTATTCCCAAAAACTAGTATCACACTGGATCCTGCTTTTATTCATTTATATGAAGCATGAATCTACCACATCACACCTTCTTTATATTCTACTGGGGATTAGTAGTGAGTTATTTAGATACAGAACATATCACACTTTTCAACTCATGCAGTGAACAAGTTTATTAGCTAAAATCTTGAGGAAAAAGAGAATCAGATTGCTCTACTTTTTAGTGACTGAGTCCTCTTTTCCTCTACTTGTAGGTAATGTTGTTCATTCCTAGCACTATGGCAGGGGAGGGGGACACAAAGAGAGAAAGGAAGTTTTACGCTCACTCCTGCTTCATTGTGAGCAGTGCATGTGATTAATAAAATTTCTCAATCCCATTTAAGGTTCATTGTTCCATATTTTCCCAGGCTCCCATACTCCATATGAAATAATATAATATAAATTAGGGATATGTCGAAGAAAAATAGATACTAAAGCTCTTAACCTGATAACTTACTACCTTTCCCTTTTTTCCTCCCTGCGCCACCACAACCTAATTTTCCATGAGGAAAATACTTTTGGTCAGAAGCATCAGCTACCCTTGTAGTTCTTTTTTTTTTTAAGATTTAATTTTTATTTATGAGAGAGAGTCGTGGGGGGGCAAAGGGAGAGGGACAAGCAGACTCCATGCCGAGTGCAGAACCTGATGCGGGGCTCAATCGCAGGACCCTAAGATCATGACCTGAGCCAAAACCAGGAGTTGGACATTTAACTGTGCCACCCAGGTGCCCTACACCTGTAGTTCTTAGTGAAGCAGGTTTCAGGCCTCTCCAAGGTGAGTTTAGACTGTGTGGAAACTGAGTGAGTCAACAATGACCATGTCATGCTGTCAATAGTGAGATGATACTCACCTTAAGGAGCAAGCGGTCAGTCTGCGCAAGACTTCAGCACCTGGTGAGAGAGTACCCTGACTTTTGGTGCCCTGTTGAAAAGGAGAACACAAGGGCAACGAGAAGGAGAACACAAGGGCAACAGACCAAAAGTGTCAAATGGAGAATGGCAGAGAGACACTAACCTAGGCAAACAGAAGAGTTCAATGAGACAGGAACTGTCTTCAATGATGAAAACAGCCATGTGTCACCAGGAAGTGACTTGTCCCAGGTTCATAATGTATATCCCAGGGAGGCAGATTTCAGTTCAACATGAGGCAGAACTATAAAGCCTGAATTGGCAACCTCAGGAAACCTGAGTTTCCCATTATTGGAGATGTTGAAGCCAAGGTAGAAGAAACTGTTTACTGAAGATTTCAAAATGGAAATATAAGGACAGCAGTAAATGGCCTTTAAGGGTTCTTTGCAATTCTGAGACTATATTATCTTCCCTTCTTTGGTCTTCGGGCTCAACTGGGGTCCTAAGAGAAACACTGGAAATCTTCCTATATTACAAATGAGATCTTTGCTGGATTCACAATCTACCTTTGTTGATGGGTATGGCCTCTCTTGGTTGGTCTGGGAACACAGGAGGGATTTCAGGCAGTTCTACAGGTAGCGCAAAAAAGCTCTTATCCCTGTGCGCCGGGGGGGGCTCAGTTGGTTAAGCATCTGACTCTTGATTTCAGCTCAGGTCATGATCTCAGGGCTGTGATATGGAGCACACATTGGATTCTGCACTGGGTGTGGTGCCTGCTTAAGATTCTCTCTCTCTCTCTCCCTCCCTCCCTCTTCTTCTGTTGCCCTCCTTTCTCTCTCCCTTCCTTAAAAAAAAAAAAAAGTGCTCTTATCCCAACCTCAGTAGAGCTTAATCTAAGTCAATTACAGATACCTACACAGACAAAACCCCACCCAACTAGTTCATGGAGCCCCCACAGCACCCTTCCCACATACAGGCATCTCTGTGCCTGCAACCAGACCTCTGTGCTATGGCCAACTCTCCTTTGCAGGCTCCCTTGTGACGAAAATCTTTCAAAATGAACATGCTCATACAGTTGCCCAATCGGCATCCCTGTCCCTTGTCGCCAGTCCCAATCTAGGCTGGCAGGGATCCTCCTCAAGCCCAGTTGCTAGATAGCTGGAAGTCTCAGATCTGAACCAATCACAAACCACATATTGGCTCTTTGCTGTTGGTTTACCAGGTGTTCGGCCCTTGCCATAGAGCGGACATAAAGGGCAAACTCAGGTGCAAAAAAAATCATAATAATGCAAATACACCCCAGCCACTTCGCTCCTACATTCTGGCACAACAAATTAACCCCTTTTGTCCCAACAGAGATATGCAACCAAACACATCCTCTTAGCCAGAAAACAGCCTTCTCCTGGACACTCATCCCTAAAAAGCTACGTGCCTATCCTTTCTTCTGCCCCCCCCACAAGAGATAAAGTCTTCAGTGATCTCTGACATATGAAATAAGACAAACTATTGATCACCATGCCCCATCAGTGGAAGGAGACATTGCCAAGATATTCTGAATGGCATTTTCTGTGACCTCATTTGAAGAGCTACCTTCACCTCTCTCTACAGCACTATAGCAAAACCTGGCAATTGTGTAAATAAGACTCTGAGGACGAACCACAGGTGTCACTGACAGGCATTCTTGCGTACTTAAAAGCCACACAGTATTTTCTGACCTGCTCAAGGCCTCTGTTGTGCCACTTTTCCCCTTCACATCAGAGAAAATGAGTTCCTTCACACAATGGAGACAAAAGTCTCCGTTTATTATTCAGGTAAGTAATCCTGAGTAAGAAAGAAAATTTCCTTTTCTTACTCAGGTAATGTCATCTCTGAATACACCTCTGTTCTGGGCAATAAGAAAACTCCTGTGGCAGTCTGAGGTGGCTAGCACCCTTTGCCATTCCCTCCCCAACACCAGATATAGCTGCAAGTGCCCTAGAAAAATCCCTTGTGACATTGCTCCTGGGACTCAGAGGATATTTCCCAGCTACGATACCCCTCCTCTCAGCTCAACCCTCTAGCCCTGTTACTTATCTGTGATTTCCATCCAAGTGCCTTGACCCAGTCCTTTTGACAGCAAGGAGATACGCTGCTTGGGTTCTTGAAATATCAGGGGCACTGAGATGTTCTGGCTTTAGGACCCCCTGGGATACCTGCTCCATAATCCTGGGCCAGATCAGCCTCACTGTTGAGCCCAACTCGGGCCTCCAGGACACCCAGGCAAGGGGTGGCCATCCAGATTCCATACTGGGGAGGGTAATAATCTTCTACATTTGTTCCAGCATTTATGGTTCACAAGTACCTCTATGGGCATTTCAAGCTGATTCTAAATTAGCCTTATCTGGGGTTAAGAAGGGCAGGTGTAATGGCACTACCATTTTATAGATGAGAAAAATAGAGACACATAGAAGAAACAATCCTAAAATTTATATGACAAATTTATATGGAACCACGAAGGACACCAAATAGCCAAAACAAGCTTGAAAAAGAAAAGCAAAGCTGGAGGCATCACAAATTCAGACTTTGAGTTATACTACAGAGCTGTAGCAATCAAAACAGTATGGTAATGGCATAAAAAAGACACACAGATCAATAGAACAGAATAGAAAATCCAGAAATAAACTCGCAATTATATGGTCAATTCACCTTCAACATAGCAGGAAAATTTATCCAATGGGAAAAAGACAGTATAACAAACAATGTTGGGAAAACTCATCAGCTACATGCAAAAGAATGAACCTGGACCACTTTCTTATACCATACATAACAATAAACTCAAAATGGATCAAAGACCTAAATGTGAGACCTGAAACCATAAAAATCCTAGAAGAGAACACAGGCAGTAATGTCTCTGACATCGGCCATAGCAACATCTTTCTACATGTCTCCTGAGGCAAAGAAAATAAAAGCAAAAATAAACTACTGGAGCTATATCAAAATAAAAAGCTCTTGTACTGCAAAGGAAACAGTCAACAAAACTACAAGGCAGCCTACAAAATGGGAGAAGAATTTGCAAATGACATATCAGATAAAGGATTAGTATCCAAAATATATAAAAAACTTAGACAACTCAATACTAAAAATACCCAAATAATCTAATTAAAAATGGCCAGAAGAAATGAACAAACATTTCTCCAAAGAGATGGCCAACAGACAAATGAAAAGATGCTCAACATCACTCATCAGAGAAATGCAAATCAAAAAACCACAATGAGATATCACCTCACACCTGTCAGAATGGCCAAAATCAAAAACACAAGAAACAAGTGTTGGTGAGGATGTAGAGAAAAAGGAATTCTCTTGTACCGTTGGTAGGAATGCAAACTGGTACAGCCACTCTGGAAAACAGTATGGAGGTTCCTCCAAAATTTAAAAATAGAACTATTCTATGATCCAATAACTGCACTACTGGGTATTTACCCCCAAAATACAAAACACTAATTCAAAGGGATATGTGCACCCCTATGTTTATAGCAGCATTATTTACAATAGCCAAATTATGGAAGCAGACCAAGTGTCTGTTGATAGATGAATGGATAAAGAAGTGGTGTATATATACAATGAAATATTACTCAGTCATAAAACAGAATGAAATCTTGTCATTTACAACAACATGGACAGAGCTAGAGAGTATAATGCTAAGTGAAATAAGTCAGTCGAAGACAAATACCATATGATTTCACCCATATGTGGAATTTAAGAAACAAAATAAACAAGCAAAGGAAGAGAGAGAGAGAGAGACCGAGAAACAGATTCTTAACTATAGAGAACTGATGGTTACCAGAGGGGAGGGATGGGGGATGGGTGAAATAGGTGATGCAGATTAAGAAGTTCACCTGTTGTGATGAGCACCAGGTGATGTATGGAATTGTTGAATTACTGTATTGTACACCTGCAACTAATATAACACTGTATGCCAACTCTACTGGAATTAAAATAAAATAAAATAAAAATAAAAAATTTAGGGGTGTTTGGGTGGCTCAGTTGGTTAAGCATCTGCCTTGGGCTCAGATCATGATCCCAGAGTGCTGGGAATGAGCCTTGGCATTGGGCTCTGCACTGTGCAGGGAGTCTGCTTCTCTCTCTGCCCCTCCCCTCTGCTCATGCATGTGCGCGCTCTCTCTCTCCCAAATAAATAAATAAAATCTTTAAAAAATTTTTTAAAAAAGAAAATAGAGACACAGAAGGTTGTCTGAATAAATGAGGGAGTCAATATAAGGGACTGATGAGCAATACTACTACTATTATTATTTCTACAATTATTAATCCTAACAACAACAATGGTAGCTTATGGGTACTATGTTTATGAGTACTGATAGCAAGAATTCAGTACGCAACATTAGAAAAGGAATGCTTCTAATTTAACTTCACAACTTCATTATTCTCTGGCAAACTTCCCCTTTTGAACAGGATCGGCCATATAGTGGGTAGGACCCAGTGCAAAATGAAAACGTGGGGACCCTTTTTCAAAATGTATTAAGAATTTCAGACCATTACAGCAGAGCATTAAACAAGCAGGGAGCCCTATGAGACTCACAAGCCACAAGTCGGTGAAGCTGGCCCTGCTTTGGAGCCCTTAAGAGATATGTGAGTCTCAGTATAATGTTGAACTGTAGGGACAATGAAGGAAACATGTTATTGATTCTCCAGGTCTTCTCATTTCATGAAAACTTTTGTTTTTGTTACCTCTTGTAAATCTCATATCATCAAAAGTATCATTAGATTCAGATACTTGAATCTGAATTGAATTGACTGTGTGTCAATTCCTGGATGGCAAATCTAGGGTTGTTTTCACTGATTCTTGAGATAATGTACTTCCTGTGGAGTTGTGATTCATCTCACAGACCCTCTTGAATACTATATAAAACAAGAACTAGAAAAGCAGCTCAATCTCCATTCCTCCCCTTCTCAAGCCCTTCAATCAAGAAAGGATACAATGAACATGTTACAATTAAACTAAGCCAGACAAGGAGAAAGGCTCCTCTGTTAGCCCACTTACAAAGAGCAAACAGTGCCATTGAAGGCATAGCCTCACACAAGACTGGGCTAAGTGGTTCTCACAACAGAGCTGCTAGACCTATTCAGGCTGGAGAGATCCAGTCCGTCCCGCCATACTCTACGCATAGCGATTTTCACTCCCAAGCCAGGAGACAAAGAAAAGAATGCTAAGAAAACCATCAAACAACTATGATGAAATGTAGAACGCAATGGTATTCAAGTGCACTGTGATCAATGTTTAGATAAGAGCCACATTTTGTTTTCCACAAATTCAGTAATACACAGAAGAGGACTTTTCACTAGGCTGATGTCTTAGGGTTTGCTTTCTGTCTTCCATGGTCCTTTTTTCCTGACAAAGGACTTAATCATATTTACCTGATTCTAAGAGGTAGCTTTTCTTCCCTTTTTCACATCCTGAAATCAGAACGTGCCTTATAATCAGGGGCATTTTACAATCGCCATCAGCCAGAAGGCAGGCGAAATGGAGATGTCATCACCTACGTATAGTCAAATCTGCTATTGTAGTATCATGACATGTGATAAACATATATATCCAGAGAAGCCAAAAAGAACTTTCAGTAAGTATAAAATTACAATTCTATTGGTATGAAAGCATTGCATCATAGCTTATTTAGAGGCAGTTGTTTCTTTTTTAGTGTTACAGAAAAACATAATTACAGAAAAAAGCATCTCAAGTGTGATGAAACACTTCACATCTTCAATAGAATGCAGTATCTGCCACTGACTTTTTGAAGAGTTCGAAAAGCTTCACATGCCCCCACTTAGAAGTCATCCAAAGTTCATACTGGGAAAATTCCTAGGTACTAATAAAAGACTACTTTTTAAATATCTTTAACAGAATTTTGAGGATTTTTATTTTTACTTTTTCCTGCTGTATTACAACTAGAAATTCCCCAACCTGAAAACCTAAACACTAGTGAGAGGTCCTGACTACATCAGAATACCAATATACTGGACCAGACTAGGGGACAAATCAATTTTTTCTGTGGTTATGTTTTTAGAGGAAATTCAAGAGGTCCAACATAAGGTCAAGAGTAGCACTATCATATATAATACATATGATGCAAGCTACAGGTGTAATTTTATTTTTCATGTGCAACATTTTAAAAAGTTTAAAAAGTAGGTAAAATTAATTTTACTGATATGTGTTATTTAACTCAATATATCCAAAATACCATTATTTCGACATGTAAACAATATAAAAAGATTAGTGAAATCTTTTCTTTGTGTTTGCCTTGTCTCTAAAATCTGGTCTATATTGTATTCTACACTTAGGATATACCACAGTTCTCACTAGCCACATTTCAAATGCTCAGTAGCCATGTGTGGCTCCCATATTGGACAATATAGGTCTAGTCCATACATACATTTATCAGCAAAATAAAATAAAATAATAAAAATGAAAAATAATAATAAAATAATCCCTTCCAGAACATTTTGCTCAAACACAGAAGCATTCAGCAGAAATTCAGTAGTGGCATGTGAACTATGATGAATTGTCTCGACGATGATAACAATACATTGTTCTGGAGCAATCCTGCTGAAAATAGTCTAGAGCAGTGGTCTTCAGACTAGGCTACTGGCACATGAAATCTTTTCAAGAGCTATGTGATCACAGATAGTTTGTATGGGATCTTGTATGGGATCCTTGTATGGGATCCCCTCTCAGATTCTGAACTCCTGTGGGTCTTCTATACTAAAATTGACCTGCCTAAAAATAATTTTTTCCATGTGCTAAAATTGAGCACTATTTTAAAAATATTCTCAATACTGATTGCTTAAATGCACCATTAACTGGAAAGAAATGCACCTCCTAACTAATGGCAGTATATACTGTTGACACTGATTCTTTTAAGTATAACTAGAATGTTTTCCTATACCACAAAGCGTTTACACTGGTAAAACTAATACATAGAAATTGTATGTGATTTCTTTCAGATAAGATACATCATTCAATTAAACTACTTAAAACCTGTTTTCTCAGATTGTATCTTGAAGTGTCTTTTCCAATTAAAGTCGATCCTCATTTCACTTTATAAATAATTATATATTTTCTACCTCCCGTTATCAAAAACAAAATTTAGTCATTTCCAGACCAATTATTCTTTAGCTATATATACTTACCTCTTTCATAAGATACGGTTGAAAAGTTTGATTCTGTGGTCCAATAAAATTAATGGATTTTTCAATTTTTGTACATGATTCCTAGTTAATTATTTTCAGAAATCCAACACCAGAGTTCTAAAAACACATGCATACATGTTTCCCCAGGGAAATAATGCCTGCAATCAGATTCCTTGTTTTATACATGAATTATAATGTTAGCTACATATTACATTGTTTAATTTAAAATCACATGAAAACAAAATTATTATTTAATCTAATTTATTTAGAAGTAGATAAAAATCTCACTATAATTTTAATCTATTTATTTTGTTAGTAAACTATTTAACAAAAGGTGTCCCATAATTGATTTCTGTGTGGTTTTAATAATGCCCCTCAAGGCATTGTGAAAAGGAAGGGAAGGGTGAATGGGGGGAAATCGGAGGGGGTGATGAACCAGGAGAGACTGTGGACTCTGAGCAACAAACTGAGGGTTTTGGAGGGGAGGGGGGTGCGGGGTTGGTTGAGCCTGAGGAGGGCACGTACTGCATGGAGCACTGGGAGTGGAGCATGAACAATCAATCTTGTAACACTGAAAAATTAAAATAAACATATTTGGGGAGAAAAAAAATAATGCTCCTCAAAATGCATATCAATTCATTCTGCCATGGAAAAATGAAGTAGGATACCATCTGTGAAGATACAGTTGACTTGGCCGACTATTTTGATATGGACATTTCCTTTGCCAGTTAAGTTATATTATAAATATTTTCTATGAAATCAATGATCCAAATCTGCAGCCTCAAAGTTTTATATTTTAAGGGTATAATAAATCAAAGACACTTTATCAAAATTATTGTATTGACTAAGGCATACTGACCTAAGTATTTTGATTTTTCCAAACTTTTGTAAGTATACTGGATTAAAAATAATGCTTCAGAAGGCAGGTATGATAGATATAATAGTCATTTGCTAAATCTTGATAAAGTCATTTTGGTAAACTTACCAGAAACTCAGAAATAAATGATGCAGCAAGAAATCCTTTCATAAATTGGGGCTTTTTTCCTTTCATGGAACTAAAGATAGGCCTAATCAAGTTGTCCATTATAAATTTTAAATTTTAGTTAAAAAATTTAAATCATGAAAAATTATTTTTAGTGACAAGTCACTGTGATTTTTGACTTACAGTTTGGACATTCATTCCATTCCCTTCTACTTATAGCTCTAAAAGTGAAAAACAGGAATAAAATTTATACTGTACTATCTCATTAGAAGTAACAGTCATCCTCGGAGTCACAAACTAACTTGGAGGAAAACAATCATATGCACTTAAGGGATGCATTTCCAACCAAATTTGAGTTTTCATTTTTAGTAATTACTTATCAAAATATATATTTTATATTGTTCTGATAAACTGTATACTACTAATAATTTAATGGTAAAAAGTTTAATATTTAATAGGCTTAGCATTATAGAACATTCATTTCAATCCATATATACTTTTCAAAGAGATATATAGTAAGATGACCAATAAAAGGCTTTTAAACATAAGACTATATTACATTAGGATACATTACTGAGGGGACTTAAATAGAACAATGATTTCAAGGAGATAAGATCATGAAATTTTCTGTTCATGTTTTTTTTCTTAGCTTTTAAATCAACAATGATGAGTATCACGATCCTATGGTATTTTTAGTTCACTGAATGAATGTACAAATGTAACTAATTTTATTTAAAAGTATAAGTATTTACAATATGCTGGAAATAGTAACTACAAACTTACGATAAGAAATCAGATACCAACTTCAAGATGGGTGATCGAGTTGATAGTTTTTCAAAATTATTTTAGCAGGCCTATAATTAGAAAGTTTGAAAACCACTGCTTTAGAACACAGGCTCAGAGAAGCCCAAAGGAAAGACAAGTGGGGGAAAGGAAATTTAGAAAGAAAGATTCTTTTATTATTATTTTTAACTTCTGAATATACCAGAAACCACTATAAGGTGAAGTATTCTAGCTTATTTGCCAGGGAAGTTAGGCAACCCTACAATGGGTGAAATTTTAGGGGTATTTCTGAGCCATACCATAAACACTGTACTTACTCACTATGGTCACTAGGTGGCAAATACACACTGGTAACCAAGCTCTCTTCCCCTCTTCCCCTCTTCCAAGGGCTCTCTCAAGAGTCAAGTCTCCTCCTGCAAAAGGGAAAAGGATATAATTAACAATGACAATTACAACAAACAATAGCAGGAAATATTTATTTCTATTTTCCAGGGATAGTAATAAGCCCTTAACGTCTCTGAAAACTTCAGAAATGGCCTTGCTTATGAAGGTAATCTACCTTTCATCAATAACATTTACAAATAATGTTAAGACATTCTATGATATGACCATGCACTTTGACTACAAAACCCAAACCTTATGCAGCTAAGAACTTCACCTCTGGTAAAACCAAAAAGCATCAGCAGCATCTATGACATTCCAAGCACAAGACTAAGATTTACATTTCACTGAATCTTCAAACAGCTCTAAAAGATAGGTGCTAATATTACCCCCATACTACAGGTGAGAAAGCAGGAAAATGGCCCCAAATCACTGGGTTAGTGAGAAAATGCAGGTTTGGCTTTTTTTTTTTAACCAATTCAATATCCATGCCCTTAAATATTACCCTGTGTCATGTTTCAGTGGTGTGTGTGTATGTGTGTGTGTGTGTGTACGTGTGTGTGTACATGTGCGTGCGCATGCATGCATCTATGTATCTTTCTGTATCTGGCTATGCACATTTGTATTTCTGTGCTTCTGTAGGATTCTATGCCTATGGTTCTATGGATGTGGAAGGGTGTGTGTGTGTGTGTATTCAATGTGTGTGCACACACACAAACACCTGTGCACCCTAGAACTTTTGGATCTCTTTCTGGTAATCTCTACAACTGTTTTTATACTGTATAGCTGCTAGAGGGAGCTCAATAATTCCCATTTTCTTTTGAAGAGGCTAAGGAAAAGTACATTAAAAGTCACAGCCTCCTTTGGAAAGGGTTTATTTGTGTGTGCTTTTATAAGTACCTGAGTCTCTGTGTTTTCATATGTATAAATCTCTTCCTATGTCTCCATGTCTGTGCAAATCTCTGTGTTTCAGTTTGCAGCATGATTAAGTCTATGTATGCATTCATATGCCAATGTGGGCAGATGTGTGCGTGTGTATGTGTGTGCATGCATATATTTGAGATACATTTAGGATTGAGTGTCACATGGGCATAGGAGTACATTTGTAGATCATTTGTGTGTATGTATACATGTGCCAATGTTGACATGTGAAGTTACATGCCTGTGTCTTTGTGTGCCTGTGGATATGTCTATATTTTTTACCCTGTTCAGGTCTGTGTGGTCTGTAGATATATGTGTGTAGGCCTCTTACTTTTCTACGCTGAGGACGTTCTGTATTTCCGGCAGGTACACCTGGCATCTGAGTGGACTTCTGCACATGCATTTACGTGTACAGGCAAATGCTTTCACAGAGTTCTGTGTGCGTGTGTCTGTGAGAGAGGCCTGGAGTAGGTCACCACCAGAGTAGGTGAAATCTTCTCTTTTTTGGAGGCAGGACTCATGTCTCTGTCTACCTGTGTAAGTCTGTGGAATTGCACCTGTATTCCCATCTGCGTGAGTCCCAGTGTATAAGTAGCATCCCTGTGTGGAAATGTTTAGTCCGCATGTTTGCTGCTTGCAATGGTTCATCTGTGTGAGTAGCTGCACGTCTGTATGAATGTGTGGACATACGTCTTTGTGTATGCCAGAGTGTCAGTCGCTGGGTCTGTAGCTATATGTTCTCGCTGTAAGCCTTTATCTGTGTCTCGTTGCTTCTATAGTCACACGTGCAGGCCTCAGTGTTCGTCCACCTGTTCCTCCACCTCCGTTTTCATGTGTATGTGTGACCATCTTCACGTCCGTAGGGGCACGTGTGAGTGCGTCTGCATAAACCCGTCTATGTGAGGATGAATTTCTTCAGACAACCCTCTGGGAGAATGCACACATGTCTATGCAGATGTTTATGTCGCTGCACGATATAAGGACTTCACATGCATGAGAATTTTGCACGTCTGTGGGTACATGTCTGTGTGCATGCTTCTCTGGTATGCACACTCATCTGTTTGCATGCATACACATGGCGACACATACAAGTGTTTGTGCAACTGTATGTCTGGACGGTACGCTGGATTATGCCAGGGTGTGCATGCATTTCTATGACTATGTGCACAGATCAGCAGACATGTGTGCCTCTGTGTTCCGGTGTCTGTGGCCTCCACATCTAGCTATACATCCGTGTAGAATTCCTGCATGCGTGGAAATCTGCACATATGCTTCTGCATGCGTCTGCCCAAGCTTCTGCAGCCATCTCTTTGTGCTTCTATATGGGCACGGGTCTGTGTACCTCTCTGCCTCTGTGCACATGCCTGCATCTCCGTGAACGTTCCTGTGTTTCTGCATGCGTGTGTGGCTTTGCACACTCCTCTCATGCATCTGAGTGAGCGTCTGTGAGTCCAGATGTGTTTGCCCACATAGATCTTTGTGTGGGGTCTTTAGGCCTGTGTCCCTGTGGGTAGGTATATGCTTCTGCATAGAAAAGCTTCTCTGACAAACTGTCCCCCCCCCGCCGATGTATATAGAACACATCGCTCTTCTCTATAAAAGCATCTCTCTCGTGCATACACCACTACCTCTGTGTGTAGATGCGTGTAGAAATCCTCTTCTGGATCCGTATTTGTGTGCATGTATACTTCTCCATGAACAAGTGCATTTATATGCACACACCCGTGTGCTTGTGTATTTCCATATGTACATCCACATGCATGACTATTCCTTTGTGTACCCCCATCTGCATTGTCATGCGTGTGCCTGTGCTCATTTAAATGTTCACAGTAAGCAGTTCATGTGCAGGTATGAACGTGTTTATGCCTGTGTGTTCTGATAACAACAATGCTTCTGTGTGTACATGCATGTGACTCTGGGAGCAGGAAAACACCAGTGAGTACATGTTTAAAACACACGTATCTACCTATGAATGAATCTCTGTGGCAGTGTTTGGGTGAATGTCTCTGTGTCTGCATATCAGTAAAAACACATACACATGTGTCTGTGTATGCGTGACTCTACGCATCGATGGGTATGTGTGCACACGTGCAAACTCATATGTGTCTGTGAGAGTTCATGCGCATAAATGTCTGGGGAGGCCTGAGAATGTGTCTAGGCCTCATGAGCCTCTAAAGGCATCAATGTGTCTTTGTATGTGTCTGTGCATATGTGTGTGTATCTGTGCTTTTGCCTCTTTGAGGCTATGAATTGGTAAATACGTCCTCTGGGTGCTAGCCAGGTCAGCATACATGCCTCTGCATGCTTCTCTGGGTCCGTGTGATTGTGGATTATGTATTTATGACTCTATGTTGCTCTTTGCCTACATAAAGAACTGTGAGCGTTCGCATGTATCTGTGTGTGCGCATTTATGTATCTGCGTATACGTGAGATGACCCCTGTGAAGTCTCTGTGTTTAATGTTCATACTTGTGCAAACCTATGTCTCTGGCTGTGGCTGTAAGAATATATGGTCTGTGAGATTACAACACATCTGTAGGTCTGGGTCAGTGTGAACATCTCTGGCACTGTGTGTGTGTGTGTGCGTGTTTTCTAGTGTGTACTTATCTATGATGGATATATGTGTGTGTAAATGTGAGCACTTTCTTCCAGAAAGACTTTTCTGGTCATTTCCCCACCTGCTTTTCTATGATACAGCCAGCAGAAGGGGCTCAAGATTTTCTTCCTACTCTTGAGGTAGCCAAGAAAATAAACATTAAAATATGGACTCCTTTGGAAAATGTTGCTGATTGAAGACAGTAACTATGGTCTAATCACACAGAGGCTTTTTATAATCTGAAGACAAAAAGCAGGCGGCTGCTCAGTTCTTCAAATCCCGCTGCTACTGCAGACACTTCTGTCAGAGACTCTGGCCTGCCCCTACCTTCCTTCTCACCTCTGGCCCCAGCCGGAGCTCACACGCTGCCTCCTGGTTGCCCCCAGCCCACGTCGCGTAGCCTCCATTCCACCTTCCGCTTCCCCCGGCTTGCCTAGTACAAATGGCCCGGAAGTTACGACTCCTACTTGCTTCCTCATTCTACTTTGCTTTGGCTAGCGATTCAGATTAAGATGTCTGGTGTTATTTAATCCCTACCACAGCCTAGGAGGCAGGAAGCAGGGTCATCCCCCGTTTCCGAAGGAGGGGTGAAGTCAGGAAATCAGCGTGCATTCTATAGCTCGTACGGCCAAGCGGCAGGGGCAGAATTCAAAACCAGGCCTGATGGATGCCGAGCCCATATTCCTTCTGCTCGACCACTGACCATTTCTACTATCGAGTGTGCCCAGGTCCCAGCAACCTGGAAACGGGCACGTCTGCCTCCAAAGACTGTGTTCTAAGCCTTGATTCTTGAAATGATCTCATTTAATTTTTGGAATGACCTCAAAAGAAGTACTCTGTCCATGTTTACATGTGAGTATACAGACTCAAAGAAGTGAAGTCACTTGTCAGAGCTCTGTGTGCGCATGTGGGTCCTCTGTTCATACCCTGGGGAGCAACATGTTGTTGAGGCCAAAAGTGACAGAGTGAGCATGTGCCTCATGAAGTGAAGCCAAATGTTCCAGTGTCGCCATACATATTTCGCTGTCTTTCTTGGTGTGTGAGGCCTCTTGAGTCTTGTGTTGTGGGTCTGGGTATTACTGGAGGTGTCTGCGAAGTTTGGGGCAAGTCTGGGCATCATGGGGTGAACATATGTGTCGTGGATTACGTGTCTCTGCGCATGGCTCTTCTCCGGGTTGTGGTATGAGTCTCCGAGGACTGTGGGGCAGGTCGGAGGGTTCTGGGGCTAGTTTCTGGCTTAGGTGGCATGTCTCTGTGTAGTGCTGTGAAGCTAGATGTTATGTGGTGAAATGCGCCATGGGTTAGGTGTCTGGTTATAGCCAGTCTCTGCGCTACGGTGTGAGGCTAGGTGTGGGGGGAGTCTGGTGAGGTAAGGTGAGTCTCAGCGTGGTGCAGAAAATCTTTCTGTTATGGGGAAATCTCTTTGTACTGTAGGTGGATGCTGCCTGTTTTGGGGGTGGTAAGTCTTATGGTGTGGGGTGGGTCTGTCTGAAGGAACGTGGGTCTAGGTGGTGTGGGGTGAGTGTGTGGGTTTTCTGAAGTGTTAGTAAATTGTAGGTCCTGTGAGTGACTTTCTTGTCATGTCAGTTGGTGACAAGTATGACTCATGTGTGCACTGTGAGGCTGTGCTCGGTGCACACTAAGGGAAGCATAGCAAGGGGAGACGAGGTGAAGCAGTGGACTGTGGGTTGTCTCTATGAATTATGGGTCCTGTGAGTCCTGAGCATCTGATCTGGAGTAACTGTACTTTGTGGGAATGATTCTGGGTGTTCTGACTTTCATGGCTGTGATTTTTAGGGTTTACTATCAGGAAAGTATGGGATTGTGGAACATGTCCTTCCACTGTAGGGCATGTCTAGATGTTGGGGTGGAGACACCGCAGTCTGTACATTGTGAGATATATCTTGGAGTGAGCGGTGAGACTACATGTCATGGGTTGACTCTAGAGATTCATAGCAAATACTTTTGTCATAGGGCCAGTCTTTGCATTGTAGGGTATGTCTGTGCCTTATGAGGAATCTGTGTGGGTTTTTTTAAAGCAGGGGGAGCCTCTCAGATATGGGGCTGTGTCTGGACGTGGTATGGCATTTCTAGAGGTTGTGGTCCAACGCTGAGTACCGTGGGGCAAGTGTGTATAAATGTGGTGTTGGGTGTGTTCTGGGATTGTAAAGAGAGCACGGGTTGTTAGGGGCAAGTCTGGGTGTGGGGGAGCTTGTGTTTGTGCCATGGAACAACTCTATGTGCTGTAAGGCATATATGCTTTATGATGTATTTCTGTGTGTGATGGGGTATGCCCATGTGTAACTGAGTGTGTCTTGAATTGGAGACCTTTATGTTGGGTGATAATTCGTTTTGTAGGGTGAGTTTGTGTGGTGGGGCACGTCTGTGTATCATGGGGTGTGTCTCTCAGTGGTGTGGAACGAGTCTGCATGTTGTAAAGCTTATCCATAGCATTGTGGGACATGTATTGATTTTGTGATATTTGATGATGTGAGGTTGTAATGAGATTTTTGTGTAGGAACATCTGAGTGCAATGGGGCATATCAGTGCATTGTGGGGAAAACCTGGTCTGGGTTGAGTTTGTATCCTGTGATTTGATTCTAGATGTTTGGGAGTGAATTCGCATTTGGGACACAGTCTGAGCATTGTGTGGCCCTTGCAGGACTGTGCAGAGTGTCTGTCTGTATTTTCAAGGTATTTTGTGCATTGTAGGATGCATCTTTTTATTGGAGGCTTTGCCAAGGTGTTGTGGGGGTGAGTATGTGCACCAAAGACCGTGTCTATGTTGTGGATCGAGGGTGCCTTGTGGGGCAAGGCTGTGTGATAACGCATGTCTAGTAAGGAGCTAAACTGTGTAACATGTCTTCATCCTGTGAGGCAAGTCCTGGGGCAATTTTGTGTAGCCTCAGTCTACACCATAAAGTTACCCCACTGTCGTAAAAATAGACCGTATACAATCCAGCCTTGCCATACATAGGTTTCTCCTGCAAACACAAAGTTGCATTCTGATGTACGGATTCACACACACACACACACACACACACACACACACACACACAGAGTCACTCCACAAGACAAATACCCCACAAAGCAAAATTTTTGCAGGAGAAACCTATGTTTTATAAAGTACATCTGTCCATAGCTGGTTAGCTGTATCAGTGTTCCGTGGAGCTATTTTGTGCATTGCATATAAAACATGTCTCAGTGTTGTATGGCAAGGCTGGATTGTATACAGTCTATTCTTACGACAGTGGGGTAACTTTATGGCGTAGACTGAGGTTGCGCATTCTAGGGCGATTTTTGCATTGTGGGGTACTTAACTGTGTGTTATGGGGTTAGTCTGGGCATCGTAGGGCAAGTCTGTTCACTGGAAGCTCACTGTAGGTATTGCGAGGCATTTCTGTAGTAGTATGGTGCAAAACTGAGTTTCAAGGCAAATCTCAGTGTTATGGCAATATTGGATGCCTGTGGAGTAAGTCTCTATTTTTTGGAGAATTTCTACATCGTGAGGTAAATTTGTGCATTGTGATGGGACTCCACGGGCGGTGGTAGGAGTGTTACGCCATGGAGCATGGGTGACATCGTAAGTTGGTCTAAGAACTGAGGGGTGAGTGTGGGAGCCGTGGGAGAGTCTGGGTACCGCAGGCTCCCAGGCACGCTGTGGAGGGTTTCTTGGTGCTGTGTTGCGTGTCTGTGTGTTTGGGCACCTATCTGGCGGTTGTGGTATGTGATGGGCTAATTATCTGCTTTGTGGTTGAGTCTCTGCATTGTGGGATAACACCGTGTAGGCGTAAAGTCTGTGCACTGTAGGAGGAATTTGGAAGTTGCATAAATTCTACGCATTCATGGGACAAGTCTGTTTTCTTTGGTATGTTTTAGAGCTACTGGAGGAGGATGTTGGTGGGGGCGGGGCTGAGTCCAGGCGTTTGAGGATGTGACTGGATGTTGTGGAGGAGTCCACTGGTTATGGAATGTATGTTTTGAGAAATGTTTGTAAGTTTTTATGTAATACTGTGTTTCTGGGAGGGTCCCTATCTTTCCCCACCCCCTTGGATCATTCCATTTTTTTTTTTTGCTTTAAAAATAAAAAAATATTTTAATACAGTTTTAGATTTACAGAAAAGTCATAAAGATAGTTTAGAGTTCCTCTGATACCCCAGGCTTTTATATGTATGCATATATGTCTATTTCTAGTACATTTCGTTGGGAGGGTCCCTATCTTATGTGGTGTATTTGTGTATCGTGGGATGTATGCTGCGGGAGAAGCCATCCATTCTGGAACAAGTGTGTGTTTTCATGCAATCTGGGGTGCTATGAGGTGGACATCATAGGGAAATCTCTGCAGTGCACTGTTTGGGGGGATCCAAACTCTGACTGTTGTGTGTACATTGTATTGTGTGTCCGGGCATTGTGGGATGAATGTGAGCTGTGAGCTGGTTCTAAGCAAGGGCAAGTCTATGTGCTATGCTATGTTTGATGCAGGGTGGGTTTGTGTACTTTGGGCTGAGCGAGGCACAAATTTGGAAACTGTGTCCTAAGTGTGCGGCAGGGGAGCCTTCATTCTCTGGGGAAGGTCTGTGAGTTGGTGGTTATGGTTGCACATTATGATGCAGTTCTGCACATTGGGAGGCAACTCAAACCTTGGGAGCTGAGTTTGAGTGCTGTTGCTTGTCTCCATTCATTGCAGGGCAACCATGGGCTTGGGAGGGTGTTTCCATGGGGGCATAGTTTTATGTTTTAATGATTTGGCAGCTATTCTTAGAGTCTGTGTCTCATACTGTGAGTTTGAAAGGCTACGGGTCAAATCTGTGGAAGTTTGGGGTTTGTAGAGTTTGTGTGCTGTGGGGCAAAAGTGTGTTAGGCCGATCTGTATCTTGAATCATGAACCGATGTGCTGTGATGTGATCCTACGTGTTGCATGAGAAGCCTGTATCTGGGAACACATCTCTACACTGTAGGGTGTGTCTATGTGTTGTAGTGTATGTGTGTGCAGTGCTCAGGCAAGTCTTTGCATCATGGGGTAACTGTGTTAATCGTGAGGTTATTTTATGTATTGCAGGATGGATTGTGTCGTGTTGGGAGAGGAGGTTGAGTTTTATCATTGACCCCAAGTGTATCATGGGGTCTGTCTTCCGCTGAAGGATGTGTATGTGTTATTTTGTGTCAACTCTGAGTATTATGTGGCACATCTGTATGTCATGAATTGACCCTCTACAATGCATGGCGAATATGTACACTCCGGGGTGGTTTTGTGTGCTTTGATGTGGGTCTGTGAGTGGTGGGCAGTCTTGGCTTCTATCAAGGAATCATAAAGAATCAATGACCATGTCACGGAAGAGATGCACAGTGGGGCATGTTTCTGCATTGTAGGAAGAGTCTTGTGACATGAGATACATTTCCACATTGTGACTTGATACTGTGCGTTGCAGGGGCCACGTCAGGGCTTTGTGATATGATTCTGTGCTTTTTGGGAAGGGTTTGAGCTGCGCATTGGGTTTTTTGCAAATCTCTATGCTGCACGATGAGCTAGTCATCGTGGAGCTAGAAAGGTAGCTAGAAAGTGTGTGTAATGGGTTGTGGAAGCATGTTGTAGGATGTATCTTTGTCCAGCAAGAGAGCTCTATGGGCTCTGTTGCCCCTACCTTCCCTGTAAGCCAGGTGTCTGTGTGGCCAGGTGAGTGTGTTGCGAGGCACGTCTGCGCCCTATTGTGCAGCTAAGGGCTTTGGGGCAAGTCTGCATGCTGTGTGTGTGTGTCTGCTCATTAGTGGTACAGTGTTCTGGGTACTGTGGGGTGAATTTGGGTGTCATGAGGTGATTCTGGGGGTTGCGACACATGTCTGTGCACTTTAGGAGACGCCTCTGTATCCAGGGACAAGTCTCAGTTGTGATATTAGAGCAAACCGAGCAGGGTGGACCTGAGCTGCACGGCACGAGTCTGCGCATTGTGGATTAAATGTCCTATGAGGCGTGCTTGTGTCGCAGACGAGGTGGTCTGACATCTGTCTGGATAGTGGGGCGTGTCCACGTGTGGACGGGCAAGTCTGGGACTTGAGGGGCGTATCTATGTGGTAGAGAAGTGGGGGCGGGAAGAATGCTTTGCAGTGAGCCTGGGTGTTGTAGTTCTAATGTTTTCATTGTGGAGTGACTGCACAGTTGTGGAGCAAACCGGCTGTGTAGAGTGAGTCTGTGCGCTGTGATTCCAACCTCCACATGGAGAGCCTGTGTTGTGCAGCACGCTGGGGTTAAGAGGCAGACTTATGCACTGTGGGGTTTATCTGGACTTTGTTGGGGTTTATATGTGGTTTGTGGTGCATGAGTGTGTTGTGTAAGGACTATGCATATGGCGTGGCAGTGTGGGCTTTGTGGGCCATACTTTGGCATTATGTCACTATTCTGTGCATTATGGGGCGAGCTTGTGGGTTAGGGTTCTGTTCGTACTTTGCAAAGCGTGCCTGTACGTTGTGGGGCAAGTTTGTGGACTGTAATCTGTGAGCACTGAGTTGACTCTGAATGTTCTGATGTGAGCGTGGGTCGTGCAATCTGCATTGTGGGAGACATCAGTGCGCTATGACATGTATTTGCAGACTGTGGGCCAAGTCTGTGGTTATAGGTTGTTTTTGAGTTCTATGGGTCCTGCATATCTTTTGGGGGACTGTGTGGAGACAACTGAAAGTGTTTGGGGCTTTGCATTGTGATGTAACTGTTCCCTAGGGAGCTGTGGGTGGTGCGGGGGCTACAGCGCACAGTGGGACAAGGGGGCGCACTGGGATGCCATTCGCTACTGTGTGCAAGGGGTCTGCACTGTGACGCTGGGTCCGTCGAGTGTGGGGCATGTGTCGGCTCTGTGTGTTGGAGGGTTTTCCGTAAGTGGAGGGACAAGTCTTGGTATTGTGACGTGAAGGTGTTCACCGGAGCCCGTGATACAGGCCGTGCAGGGGGGCCCTGCTTTGTCGTACGATTCTGCGTACAGAGGATCTGTCTGTGGGGAATGGGGCTATCCACCTCCTAAGGCACAAGCCGGTGTGCTGTGGAGCAAGTCTGAACCCTGTGGAAAGATAACCTGCAGTACGGGGTGAGTCTGAGCATTGCGAGCGACTTGGGGTACACAGGTGACACTTGTGGGTTTTGACAGGGATGGCGTGGTACAACTCTGTGGGTTGGAAAAGTCTATGCATTACGGCTTGTTTCTAGGGACTTAAAGTGAGTTCGTCACATTGTGGGTCCAGTGCGTTCTGTGGTATGGGTATTGTAGAGCCTGTGTATATATGCTGGGGCGCATCCGGCTGATGAGTCTTTGCCTGGCTGGGCAGTCTGTATCTTGGGCATGTTTACGCATTGCAATGAGTGTCTAGGTGTTGTGCGATGAGTCTAGGTGTTTTGCAGAGACTGCGTGGAAGCTGCTTCTGGGTGTTGCGGGCTAAGTGCAGCCATCACGGGAAATGTGAGCAAAGGGTGGTGAGAGTGGGAGCAATGGTGCGATTCTGAGCTTTATGGGAGTACACTCCCTGTGTCATGGGTTGATTCTAATGATTTCAGATTAAGTCTTACCATCACAGTCCAGTTCCTTGTGTAGAAGAAACAACAACAATAACAGCAACAACAAGATCAACTAACATCGATAACACTAAGGCTGTCCCAGGCACGGTTCTAAACACTGTAGAGGTGTTCACTCATTTATTCCTCTTAACAACCCTACTAAGTAGGTACCATTATTATTCCAATTTCTACCTGAGAAAAATAAGGCACAGATAGGTTAAGAAACTTTTCCAAAGTCACACAGTTAGTAAAGAAGTATTATGTAGGATTGGAACCCAGGCAGTCTGAATCTTAAGTGGAAGCTTTTAATCCCAATCTGTACCACCCTTTCGTTTTGGGGTGTGCTGTGTCTACGGAATGTCTCCGGGTCTTGTGGAGTATGTCTAGGTGTAGTGGCAGGTGTTGGGCTGCAGAATGGCTAGGGATTATAAAATTCATCCACGTAATGTGGGGCTTCTGTGTGAATTGTGCGATGGGTCTCGTTGAGAGGGCATTCTTTCATATCGTTAGGACATGGGAGGGTTAACATCCGCCCTGTGTGGCCAGGCTTTCTATGTGGGCCAGCTGGGTAAGTGATATGTCAAGCCTCTGCTTTAAAGGAAAGTTGTGTGGTGATGCAATTTTGTGATTGTCAAACGGTTTTGTGGGTTTGCATGAGTACCTATTTTGAAAGGTGCGCTTTACTCATGAGTCTAGTCCCTGGATTACAGCATGGGTCTGTGCCCTGTGGAGTGAGTCTGGGTGTTGGTGCTCAAGTCTGCTTTATGGGGGAGGTTAGTACGTGGTGATGCACTTCTGTGAGTCATGGGGCAACCATGTGTGCTGCGGAAAATGTGTCCATGTTGTCAGGGTCTCCAGGAATTCTGAGGCTCATTGCTACATGGTGGGGGGGCGGTCTGTGCACTGGAGGATGCCTCTGTGTGTTGTACTGTGTGTGTGTGCACACACATGCATGGCTGTGTTCTCATGGAATGTGTCTATGCATTTTGGGGCCTGTCTGTGCTCATAGGAAGTGACTTTGTGTTGTGGGACATGTTTGTGCAACAGAGGCCAGCAGGCAGGCTGCAGGGGGATGAGTGTGTGTGTTGTGCAGTGACGGTGTGTGTTATGCTATGGTGAGCACTGTGAGGCTTCTCTGGACCTACTGAAGCACCGCTGGGTGTCTTGGGCTATGTAATCTGTGTCATGGAATGTTCTCGGGATTCGTGAGCAAGCCTTAGTTTACAGGAAAGGCCTTACGTTGTGGGTTTAGTCTGTGTTATAATATAACTCCATGCATGTATGTATGGGGTCTGTGTACACACTGAGCTGCTCTGGAGCAAATCTGTGTCCTGGAGAGCATGTCTTGGTGTTCTGGATGAGTCTGTGTGCTGCGATGAGCCTACATCATGGGGAGCCCCTGAACTGCTGGCCTAGTGTGTGTGCTCCGGGAGGCGTCTGAGCATCACGGCACAAGTATTGTAAATTTAGCAGCTGTTTTTCAGTAGAGGACAGATCCACACATTATAAGACAGAAATCTGAGTGTGGGGAGGAGTGTTGGTGTGATACAGGGCACATCACTGCGTTGCAGGGTGCATGCGTGCGTGTTTGTGTGTGTGTCGTGCTGTGGGTCTGTGCCCTGTAGGCGGAGGCTGGGGCTGTGCATCTGAGGGCTGTGGAAGAGTGTGTGCAGGACGGAGCAAGCCTGTGTCCTGTACAGCAAATTTCCTGATTGTGCTACAGCTCTGTCTTGTGTGAGTGGCCTCTGGTTTAGGGTTCTGTGTTCTGTAGGGCGGGGGCGGGTGGGGGGCTATCTGTGCTTTAGAGCATCTGTACCCGTTCTAGGGCCAGTCTGTGTATCACGTGGTGAGTCTTCGTGTTGTCAGGTTCTAGGTATTTGGGGTGGGCCAAATACCTTTTTGCTTTAATAGTAATAGTGGCGAGGTGGGGGCGGAGTGATAATAATATAAATTAACAACTGCAATAGTTCCTATCTGCCAGGCACTGTACTAAGCACTTAACATATCGTAACTCACTGAATTCTCACCAACAACCCTTTTGAGTAGGTACTACTGTTATCTTTGTTTTACAGAGGAGCAAACTGAAGAACAGAGAAACATACTTACCCCCGGTGATACAATTAGAAAGGGGTGGAACCTGGATCCTAACCCAGGTAGTCTGGGTCCACAGGCCTTGCTCTTAACCACGACACAAGCTGTGTCTCTGCCGCAGGCCAGGGTTGTAGCTCGATAATATGGTAGAGTAGGTCTGTAGACTACGATGGAAACATTTGCATTGCGGGGTCATATGTGTGTTGTGTGTTCGTGTGCTGGGGAATGTTTCTGTGAATGGTCAGTCTTCCATTTTGGACCAAGTCCATGTTATGATGCAAATCTGGGTACTGCAGAAGAAATCTGTGTTTCTAGAGTGAGTGTGATTAGGTTGTGGGGCCGGTCTCGGTCCTGAAGGGCTTGTGTGCGCACTCAGGCTGAGTGTCCATGTTCGGCGGCGTTTCTGTGTGCCGTGGGGCAAGTGTGTATAGGGACAGGGGAACCTGTTATGGAACGCTGGGCACGGCTGGGTGGATCTTGTTTACAGGCCGCGGCACCAGAAGAAGTGTGGTTTTGGCGAGGTGAATCTGTGTTACAAGTGTGTGTTGTGACACAGTGACACGCGCTGTGGGGGTGGGGCGCCGTGCTGCAGGAATGTGTTTGGGGGTCGCATCCGTGTTGTGAAATGAGCGAGGGGAGGCTGGATTGTGCCTGTGACTGTGTCCTGCGGTGGGGGGGACGTGTGTGTCCCCTGAGGAGCAGAGCTGGACCCTACGGAGACAGCTTAGGTGCTGCTGCGGCCTGAGCACGTCTGTCCTAGACCCAGTCTGTCCCTTGCAGGGCTGACGTACGTGCTGGGGTGCAGTGCTGTGCCCTGTGGGGGCCGTGTCTGTGGAATTGGGGGTGAGCGTCCACGTGGGGGAGGCCGAGATCTGGCAGGGCATTTGCAGCGTGTGGGAGCAGCATGGGTTGTGACGTGACCCGGTGCCTGGCGGGGCGAGGTTGGGTGTGCACCTCGGGGGGGATATACATGGCGTAGGACACACCACTGCTCCTCTGTGATGTGGGGGCAGCTTGTCGGAGGGCTGTGGGTTTAATCTGTGTGCCATTGTAAGTCTTCAAGCTGTGGGGTGAGTCTATGTTCTTAGGGGCACGTCCCTGTGCTGTGGGACAAGTCCGGGGCCAGTCGGCCTGAAGCGGGGAGGGCCTGTGTGCCATGGAGGAAGTTTGTGGGGCAAGTTTATATGCTGCAGGGAGTGTCTGTGTGCTGTGGGGCATCTCAGGTTATAGGGCAGACTGTGTTCTATGGGAACAATCTTTTGGCTGTGGATACAATCTGTGCGTTGTGGGGAGACTCTGTGTGCCATGGGTTTAGTTTGTGTTTTATGGGGTGAGTAGTGTCTGTACACTATGGAACAAGTCTGGGTCCTTTTGGGATGGCCTGTGTCCTTGGTGTTTGTCTACGTGCCATGAAGCAAGTCTGTCTGCTGTGGGACAGTATGTCCCTCGGCGTGGGTCTCAGGCTGCGCCAGGAAGCGTGTTCTGTGGACAGCCCGTGTCGTGGGGCAAGGCCGTGTGCCCTGAGGAGGGTGTGGGTGGGGGTCTGCGCGCTCCAGGGGGTGTGTTCAGGATGTGAGGGGAGCCTGTGCCCTGGGGAGAATCTTGGCCATGGGTTTAGTCAGTGGAGCGCTGGGAGAAATCTGTGCGCTGGGGGGCGTCCGTAAGCCGAGGGCAGAGACCATATTCTGTGGTGAGAGTCTGTCCGTCCGTGTCCTGTACTCACTAGAGAGACTGTGCTCGGTGAAGGGCCTGTGGGATATGGGGACAGTCTGATGTCGGGGATGGTATGTGTGTCATGCATAGAGTCTTTATGGGAGGGTGAGTCTGTGTCACGTGTGGCAGATCCGTGTCCCTTACGGGAGACTTTTTGGCTTGCGGAGAATGTGTGTGCCTTTGGGTACATCTGAGTGATATGGGGGATGTCTGTGTGCTGTGGGGCAAGTCTTTCTGCTGCGGTGCTTGCCCATGTGTCACGGGAAGAGCCTGTGTGCTGCAAGGGTGAGTGTGTGTGTGTGTGTACATCTGTGTGTGTGTACATCTGTGTGTGTGTGTTTGACCAGTGGACAATAGAGGGTAAGTTTGTACATTGCAGCGCAAGTCTGTTTCAGGGCAAATTCTCCTTTAATATCTACAAATGATACCAACACTTATACAACGGTTACTATGTAACAGACACTGTTCTAAAGGTGCTATTATTAATCTCCATTTTACATCTGAGAAAATGGAAGCACTACGTACTATGGTCATGCAACTAGCAAGAGGTAGAGGTTTGAAACCAAGCAGTTTGTTTCCTGTGCCCGTACGCTCATGAATCCCCTTAGGGCCCTGGGGGCATCAGTGGCCTCAAACACTGGGAATACTTCGAGGTCACTGCGGGATATATTGAAAGCAGGGAATCTGGAAGAAAAGGGAGTAGCTCAAAGCCTACCAAGTATTAAAAAAATAACGCAATGCTGTATTATATAACGACGGCAGTCTAGCCCAGAAAAACTGACATCACGACTGCAGGAGAGCTCCTTCAGTGACGTTGGCCCCCATAACAGTCCCCCCCTCGCTGCCACAGCCGCATTCTGCCACTGCAGAGGAGCAAATGCGCATGCCTGGTGAGCTGCTGTCGCCACGGAAACCAGCCTCTAGTCACAAACAAATCACAGCCTAAATGCGCAAGTCAAGAAATGAAGGGGCTCTGGCTGTGAGCCAAATGAGCCCCTCACGATAAGGGCAGGCAAGGCATCCTCCCACCCAATGCCCCCTATTTTTCTTCCTGAATCAGGAAAGGCTAGAGGCCAGAGTCTGAAGTCAATAGAGAAAGAAGGCTGTGTTGAGAGTGGGAATGGGGGTGGGGCGGCCAACAGTGAGTAGCAGGTGATTTTAATAATCAAAGATTTCTGTAAGCAACATTTAACTCTTCTCCCACTAAGAGTCTGTGTTTCATGCTGGAGCCTTCCACCTACAGTGAAAAGAGGAGAACCACTGGGGGTGTGGCTCACCTACAAGAGATGATGGCAGTGATGGCATGGATTGGGACTCATCCTACCTTCTTTAAATCCCTAGATCGGACTACTGCTAGCAACAGGCTGGCAGACATTATTTATTTCTGCTCCTCACACATTTCTTACATTTCCTTCTTATACCATTCTAGAAAATTCCAGGGACTAAGTCCAGACAGGTTTAATTCTCCGAGTACCTGAGGAGTAGAAAAAGAGGTTGAAGGAGGAACCATAGGAGTAACACTAACCCCAGGGGTAAGTTTTGAACACACAATTAGGATGCCAACTGTGTCCAAGAGGAATAGCACATCTGGAACAGTGGTTTTATATATTCAGATTCCTCAATTTTAATTTGTAAAAAGCATCTGATAAAAATACAATTTTGGAAAATTTAAAATTTATAAATCCTGTTTCAAAACCACTGCCCTAAACTGCATGTGCCTAGAATCCTTGAAAGGCATGAGCACGAACATGATGTTTTTGAATGCTGCCAGAAGCTGCAAGAAGGTAGGAGTGCTATTGTGGAATGTGACCATCTTGGGTAGAAAGAAAATGGCCAACCTATGGACACTATACCCTAGCTAATGGGAGAGCAGTTGTTGCCATTTCAAATCAGTGGAAGAAGGTTGGATTATTCAATAAATGATGCTGAAACAATTGGTGACCTATTTGGAAAAAAAACAAAATTAGATCCTACTTCATATTCATACCATATACCAAAATGAATTCCAGATGAATTAGAGTTAATTCTAAAAAAAAAAAAAATGAAGCAATGAAATGACTAGAAAAAATACAAGTCAATGTACTCATTAAAGGAAAGAAATCATAAAATCAAAAATTGATAGCCGTGGATATCTAAAAATATAAAGCTGCAACATGTAAAAAAACCAGCATAAATGATACAAAAATCAATAGGCAAACAACAACTGGGAAATAATGTTTTTACCACGTATGATAAAGTAATTAGGTGATAATGTATAAGGTGGTGGTGGTGGAAGAGAAATCTTAAACTGGTTCATACCATTTGATCCAGAAATTCCACGTCTATGAATTTATCCTAGGGGAAAAAAAAAAAACAGAAAAGCACACAGAGGTTTATATGGAAAGATATTCCTTAAATTCTAACAGCAAGGACTGCACATACAAACATTTAATAACTGGACATATAGTGGGACACCTCTATGATCAGAAATTATACATCCACGAAACATTGCCTTCTTGTGGAATGTTTAAAAATATGAGGAATTGTTCTCAATATATTGTTGAATGATTATTAAAGCAAGCTGAAAACTATACGTACATATAATTTTAATTTTGTATATACGCATTCATTTCTAGGCATTTATTTGCATGTATCCAGGAAAGAGGGACTGAGAGTAATTTTCCCAAATTTTAAACAATTAATGTGTGATTGCTTTTATGATAAAGGGGAAAGATAGCATTTTTAAGAAGCTACTTTAACAAGGGCTATAAAAGCAGTGGGAGCACAGATAAGAAAGTCTAGGAATAAAGACGATAAAAACAAAGCCTGAATGTACCTATGTACCAGTGCAGGATCCAGCAAGACAAACTCAGTAGGTACTACACGAAGATTACAGTATCATTTGCATGGTAGCAGGTACAGAATTTCTTATACAAGATGGACTCCTGGAAAATTTTCTTCACTACACCAGAGAATAGTCACATGTCCCTGGATGCGTCAGTCATTCTCTTTGCCGCAGTGCTCAGTTCAATGCCCCCCCCCCCTTTGCCTTTAACACACTCTCCCCCACTCCCCCTGCAAAACATGCTACCCGCAGACATTTTTGGCTTGGAAAAATGGCCCATCTTGAGAGCTTTCTGTTAAGCATTTCCTTCTTATTTCTCCTTCTCGATTACTGTTTGTCATCTAACTCAAAAATCTACCTATCTTTTTTTTCTCCTTCCTCTTGAAGGGACAAACAACCTGAATTTCAAAGAAATAAAAAGACCACCACTTCAGTTTTGTTTTGTTTTGTTTTTTCTTGCAGAAATGGATCTACTAATGCGATTTCCAGGTGAAAGGGGGCACAAAAGCGTATGCATTTTCAGGCACATTTCAGAAACAAACATAAAAGCTTTTCTGATAGGAATCTCTGCAATCATTCTCAGAGCTCTTTTCAAATCAAGAAGCACTGAGAATACTCTGCCTTTACTGTACAAATTGATGACCACGAATACAAATCAATCATTTTCAAAATAAAGGCATCACAATATTCATTATTTCTTTTTCATGACTTTTCATTCTAAAACCAAATTTTAATCTTTCCCATTCAACACATGTTCATCTTTCCTACGAAGCAATTAAACTGAACATTACAGGCTACCCTCCTCATTTTCTCTCCTGTACAGACATCCAGTCACATGATATTCTTCATTAAAAAAATGAGGTATGGAATCCTTCTCATTGCAAAGTAACAGTTTTGTCACGCTCTCTCCATACGGGGACAGGAGCTCAGATCTGAGAACATCTTCAATCGTAACCCATTCTATCAAGTCTAATTCAAACATCGTAAGGCTGAGATACTGTTCCAAGTGCAATTTCTCATTTTGGTAACATCTTCATCAAGTCATATGTTGGGAAATATCTTACCAGAATCACAAGGGGAGATTTCTACATTTCCTTCTAGCAACTCACTTGCCATTTAAGAAACGAGCTTTAAACTAGTTAAGTGACGGGAATATTTAGAACGGAACTAATCCATTTTCCCAATACTGCTGATTAGAATCAGGAATTCCTACACAGTTCTGTATTATTCTTTTCCATCAAAACTTGTCACTTGCTTTGAAAAGCACATTTTGAGGATCTATTTTACAAAAGATTTCTCAGCTACTTACCAGCTGCACACGCTCTGCCTCTCCACCAGCTCTGAGGTTGTCGCACTGAAGGGGAGGGGGAAAGCGGCAGCAGCCACTTGAAACTGAGCTGTGCTCTGAAGAAGGGATTAGCTCTATGGAAAGAAATGAAATGCCTTGGGATTATCCTCAAATTCCTCCAAAAACATAAAATCATATTAAACGTTACATGCTAAAAAGTACATGTTCTTCAAAGAAGAGATTTTAATAGCAAAACCTCTAATCTAAAACCTACTTAAATTGCCTTGATTTTCAGTGGAACCCCTACAATGTCTTGGGCTTTTGGCTCTCCCATCTCCTAGCAACAGTCTCATTAATATTTTTTTTCTGCAGTGGTCCTACTAGGCATCAGAGAATGTTGACAAGGTCTAGTCTCTGGGAGCATTTTGTTGTTCAGTATCTGTTTTCCCCAGGCAAATAATAAGGAGAGTCGGGCCTTAAATAACAAGTTCTCCAAAGGAAGATTTTGGATTGGAATGACATTCCATTCAAATGACAGAGACTGTTTTTCTGCCCTCCCTTGGTGCCATGCTGTCATTAGACCCCTGATCTAAAGATGGGCCTCAACAAAAGATGCCTAAATCCCTTCTGCAATCCCCAAATTACACACAGAAATTTATGCCCTAAACTAGTGTTGTTATTATCCACTATGCTCAGAAAAAAAAACAACAACAATGCACAGAATTCATCTGTGTCCTCAGCTCTGTCACCATGATCCCCACCCATGAGCATTGCTACTGGAGGCATATGGCATAAAAAACAGTGGATGAACTATAACCAGATCGAAACCCACTTATCTGTAAATATTAACATTAATATGACAGGATATTGACTATATGTTAAGGAAATAAGAGCAGGTTATTATATAATATGTACAGTGCAATCACTTATAACTTATGTGGCTAGGAATAAATGTACGCAAAAAAGTCTGGAAGGATATTACACCAAAATGTCAAGAGTGATTATGTCTGGGTTTTCTACGGATGGTAGAATTTGATGGGAGTTTAGATCATTTTTCTTTTTGATGATCTATTTAATAACTTTTCTGCAATTAACACATACCCCTTAGGTTATTAAAAGAGAACCATGCCCAACAATGTGGATGTACTTATTGCCACTGAACTATACACTTAAAATAGTTACAATGTTAAATTTTATGTTATGTGTATTTTACCACAACAAAAAAGAGCAAATCATTCATTCACTCCACAAAGATATACTGAGTCTTACCACATTCAATGTACTGTATGGTGGGCAGAGATTATAAAAATGAATAAAACACAATCTGTTCCCTTCTAAAAGCTCACAATCTAATGAATGACTACCCCAAAAGCTCTATATGGGTTTTTATTATACATGACATATAGAATTACTGCCTTTAGAACAGGAGGTATTTTATTAACATATTTTTTATATTTCATCAATTTTGGGTAACATTTATCATTAGGGTTGTTACATTGTTTGCCTAAAAAATACTGGACTCCTAGTGGGGTAGAGGAAGTAAAAAAATACATATTAAATATTTCAATGCTGTTAAGTATTTTAATGTGTAAAGAAATATAAATACACATCTGTATATGTGTATAAAATTGTCATATTTTTTTAAAGGACAGGAAGGGAAGTTGTTCTAGATTAAAGAAGATTAAAGAGATATGACCAAAAAAAAAAAAAAAGGATGATGACTGAATGCACTGTAATCTTTGATTAGATGGTGTATAGAAAATAAAACAGCTATAAAAGACATTTCAGGAAAAACGGAGACATTGAATGCAGACTAGATAATATTAGATCAACGTAAAAGTTGTTTGGTACAATAATATAGTGGATGGATTTGTTCTCATGAGATACATGTGAAGTACTGAGAGGCGAAGTGCCATAATATCTACAAAGTACTCTGAAATGCTTTAGAAAAAATTGTAGTGAGTAATAGATAAAACAAATGTGGCAATATGTTAATAATTGACAAAGCTAGGTTAAGCACATACAAGTTTTTACTATATTATTTTTTGGTCTAAAATCAAGAAAATAAAATATTTTTAAAAATAATTATTGTAGGGGCACGCCTGGGTGGCTCAGTTGGTTAAGCATCTGACTTTGGCTTAGGTCATGATCTCAGGGTCCTGGGATCAAGCCCCCCGAGTTGGGTTCCCTGCTCAGTGGGGAGTCTGCTGTCCCTCTGCAACCCCCACTTGCTCTCTCTAATAAATAAAATCTTTAAAACAGTAATTTTTGCACAACTGTATTTAAAGTTTAGGGCGCCTGGGTGGCTCAGTTGGTTGAGCAACTGCCTCCGGCTCAGGTCATGATCCCGGAGACCCGAGATCGAGTCCCACATCGGGCTCCCAGCTTCATGAGGAGCCTGCTTCTCCCTCTGACCTTCTCCCTTCTCATGCTCTCTCTCACTCTCTCTCTTTCTCTAATAAATAAATAAATAAATAAATAAATAAATAAATAAATAAAATCTTTAAAGTTTAAATTCATTTTTTAAAGAACAATCATTTATTCAGTTTTAATAATAAATGGCTCTGATGGATATGGCAAAGGGAATGGATACGAGGGTAGGGGTGTAGATTAATACGATCTACCCCAAAGATTAAGGCTTTTTGCATTGGAATTATGGAGCAAATATTTTTATTTGTCTATTGGATAATGATGTTATTTTCTCTTCACATATTAAAAAATGTTTTGAGAAATGTGCATTGTTTTCTTTCTAAAAAAATTCATATACATTTTGGAATTAATGACAATTAGGTTTATAATCTCTCATTTAAAGAAAGCTTTCCATACTGACCAACTGGATGATGAATTTTTGTCATGCGCCATCTAGTGGTAAAATCCTGATTTACCATCATTGAAGGATTTCTAAAGAAGACAATTTGACAACTGACCCATTAAATATTACCATCATTTTATGGTAATAAACATATAAAAGTAAAATCATTTTATTACTGTTTATCAATACAGTTAAAAGTTTTCCTTAATTTTCATTATTTGTTTTTGGTTATAGGGGAATGCCTCTGCTCAGGTGTCCTAACAACCTGGCACATCTCCACACAGGTGCCATAAGCAAGGCTCAACTGCAAGCTGACCTAAGTTTTGGTGAAATGCCCTGGAATCCTCCCCAGAACAGGGCAAGACAAGTGGTCTTCTGAAGACTCTTTCTCACTACCTCCCTATTTTGTGGGGGCTGCCAAGAGGCAGTTTCTTATCCACCTCCCCAATTCTGGTAAGGCATGGGACTGTCCATCTTGCTTCCTCCCTTAGGGTACAACTTCAGGCGATACAACCCACTAGATGTAATATGGAAACAGCTCCTCCATGATAGAGTGACTCACTGCTCATGTCATCTGTCATCTGGTCCCTCTGGTTGTCATTCTGTGGGATCGAGGATGTGGAGAGCTGACGCCATGCTGACCTTCTGATCTTGCTTTTGCTGTACTTGTAACAGACTGTCTGTCTCCATTTGGCTCACTGTCTCCTTACCAACTGAATACATGGCAGGGGGGCAAAGCCAAATCTAGCAGCTCTTGAGGCTTAGAGTCTTCGCTGTTGCTTTGTAATGAAGTATCTACGGGGCGCCTGGGTGGCTCAGTCGGTTAAGTGTCCAACTCTTGATTTCAGCTCAGGTTATGATCTCAGGGTCGGGAAATGGAACCCTGCATTAGGCTGCGCGCTGGGTATGGAGCCTGCTTAAGATTCTCTCTCTCTCCTTCTCCCCCTCTGCCCCAGCCCCCCAACTTGCACACACTCTCTCTCTAAAAAAAATTTTTTTTAGGTATCTACAAATGTGCATGGGGGGTAGGGTAAGGGTGGTGGTGTGTGTTCAGAGAAAGAATGCACAAACATCATACATTCTGTTAAAATGCTGAAAGCTTTCTTCCTGAAATTGGAAACAACTCCTTTTCAACACCATGACGGGGGAGAATGGGGTGAGGACCATGCTCAATGTACAAAAATTACATAGAGAGGTAAACGAAGAGTAAATATGAAGAGATTAACACAGGCACCCAAGTAATCACTCAGTCAGGGGCACCTGGGTGGCTCAGATGGTTAAGCGTCCACCTTCAGTTCGGGTCACGATCCCAGGGTCCTGGGATGAAGCCCCACATCAGGCTCCCTGCTCAGCAAGGAGCCTGCTTCTACCTCTCCCACTCCCTCTGCTTGTAGTCCCTCTCTTGCTGTGTCTCTCTGTGTCAAATTAAAAAAAAAAAAGTCTAAAAAAAGTCGCTCAGTCATAAATAAAAGAGTGACAAATCATGAAGAAAAAACTATATAGCTTCATTGTGAGTCCAACATATTGCTTCAGGCCAAGTAAATGGAGTTGGCCCTCAGCAAGCACCCCTTTTCCTTCCCAGACTTTCCATTGTAGTAGTTCTTGATTTGATCTGCCTGCTTGGTCACCTACCGGAAAGTTTCAGAGTCACTCAAAAGCCACCACGAAGCGGCTCCTAATAAACATTAAAAAAGAAATGCCTGAAATGACCGCAATGCATCAAATATGTAAAAATCATAATTAATCCCCTCAAATCGTCGGTCACCTTTGGTAGTTACTAAGGTAGCACCCCCTGATTCTTAAAAATTGATAGCTAAAGTCAACTGTTCAAGCATTTATCTTAACTGTCAGCAACAAAATCAAGTAGTTAATAAGGGGAAGCTCTTTTTTTTTTTATTTTATTTTATTTTTTTTGGGAAGCTCTTTTTTTAAGCAAATTTCCAGCTAATATATACAGAAGAAATGAAAAAATTAGAAAAAAAAAACTCATCATTTTGCAACCCTCAACAAAACAGTAGATCTAGGCAACAATTTTCAGTAGCTGCCAAAACCATTCAGTGAATGACTGATGAGAAATTTCTTTTTAAACAACAAAATAACTTCTCAGGCCCAGCCTTCCCAATATCTTTTATTATGCTATTATAATTATGAGATCAACTCTGGGAACAGATAGCAGGAGAAAGGGAAATTACAGTTTTATCGTGAGTTTTAGAGTGTTACTGTTTCCAAGTAAGATAGATATATTTTCATTGGAGAGTTCTGGAAAGAATATTTACACCAAAGGAGTCACTCTATTCTAGCCCTGAGCAGTAGCAGGCACACTAAGAGACTCAAAAACAGAGCCACACTTGCCATTCCTGCAGCAAGAATTAGTCAGGACCGATTTCAGTGGAAAAACAGGAACCAGTATCTGGAGAAGAACTGGAACTATATTCCACTGAGGTTGTATCCTGTGCTGTTGATGTTTCCACACTGGGACTGCTATGAAAATGGCTCTAATTTCTTTCAAATCAGGAGATAAGAGAAAAGATGATGATGTTTGCAACTTAATGCCTAGGAAATAGAAGAATACATTTAACTACTTTTTTGCATAAAAGGAAATACAATTGAATTTTCCAGTTATTTGCATCTATCAGAACATAACCTCTAGCGTGAGATTGTACCAGTGCAAGTACAGCAAAAATAAAATCACAGAAGGCCACATAGGGAAGCTCAACTCTTCTCCTGAGCATTTAAACAAAAGTACAATTTCCATCTGAATTCAAAGGTTTTCATTATAAGGAGAAAAGAAGGCCCAGAATTGGGGTTTATTTTTAACCCAACTAGAAGCATCAATGGCTAACACTGGGAAGAAAGCAAGAGGGTAGAAATGAGCAAGAGAGTAATGACATTGGCATTGAACCTGACCTGGCTCTCCTTAGTCTGTCCTTCTCCAGACTAAATATCCAAGTTTCATTACCTGTTCCTCATTAAGTTTCCAAATTTTTCACCATGTTCAATATTCTTCTCTGGAGATTCTGTGGTATGTTCTTTCAGAACATGGTACTACGAACTCATCAGGAGTCCAGATTTTGGCTAAAGATCCCAGAGAAGACTAGAGTCGTTACTTCTGATGATCAAAAATACTTCAGGGCACTACAGAGCAAAGCACAGGGTAGTGGGGAAAGCCAAGCATTGCCCTGGGTGCTGTGGCACAATGACTCACAGACAAGGTGCATGCCTTCAAAAGAGCTTACCAGTTTAAGAGGAGAAGACAGACTGATGTAAGAAAATAAGATCACTATGAGCGATAGAAAGAAAATAAGAGAGAATAACATGACAGAGCATCCTGGGGTGGTCAGGAAAGGCCACTCTCAGAGAGTGTCATGGAGGTGAGGCCTGAAAGACAAGGAGTAAAGCAAGAAATTATATGTAGAAGTATTTTCTGGGCTGAAAGAAGAGCTAATGCAAAGGTCCTGAGAATGAATGCACCAGACATGTCCAGGAACAATAAGATGGAAAAAGGTAGGAGGTCAGGCCTAAAAGTGGATAAGGGTGAGGTCACACAGCACCCTACTGAAAATGGTAAGAAACTCAAATGTCTAATTGCAGTGGGAAGCTACTGCAGAGACTTGGGCAGGGAAACTACATGATATGATTTATGTTTTTAAATTTTCATTTTGGCTACTGTGCTGAGAATAGACTATATCTTGGCCAGTTTTGAAAGCAGGGAGATCTGGGAAGAGTATCTTACAGAAGTCCAGGCAAAAGACACTGATGGCTCGATTCAGGTAGAAGCAGGAGTGGTGAAAAGAGTTCAAACTCAGGACATATTTTGGAGGCAGAGTCAAAAGGGTGCTAGTGCTGTAATAAGAGAAAATAAAATCTAGGTAAAATCTAGGATGACTCTTAGTTATGGACATAAGTAACTGGGTGAATGGTGGTGCCAGGTCATTGAGGGGGAGACAGGAGGAGGAACAGATTTGAAGGAAGAGGTATGAATCAAGAACTCAAGAACTTTTGGAAATACTGAATTTGAGATTCTTTATCTTTTTTTTTTAAAGATTTTATTTATTTATTTATTAGGAAAGAGAGAGAGTGAGAGAGAGCAGGTCAGAGTGAGAAGCGGACTCCCCATGGAGCTGGGAGCCCGATGTGGGACTCGATCCCGGAACTCCAGGATCATGACCTGAGCCGAAGGCAGTCGCTCAACCAACTGCGCCACCCAGGGGCCCCTGAATTTGAGATTCTATTGGAGATGTTGTAGAGGCTGGACAGGGTTTCACAGGAGAGGTGCAAACTAGAGATATAAACTGGAAGTCATCGGCCTATAAATAGCAATGAAAACCACGGAAGTATTTGAGGATACCTTGGACACTCTGAACACCGAGATCTTCATCTATAAAAGGGAGTTTATGCCCATTAATGTTTGTGCCATATTGAATTGTTGTAAAGATTAAAGAAAAACAATAGAGCCTAGGATTGCTTAAACTATTTTTAGTAGCTGTGCAGTTGTACATAGGTGAGTAGATCTGTGTTGAATTCAGATTTCCAGAGCTTTTCGTTTGATACTCTTCTGTTAAAATAGACATCCTCCTCTATTTTGTACTAGGCTAACTGATTTATTTCATCAAACTGCCTCTCCTCTATCTCCGGCCTCAGTCTTAGGCCAGGTCCTGTGGCCTCTCCTTTCCCACACGCCGCATGCTGCCACGAGGCACTATCAGGTGTCTTGCCCTGGTCTACCTACTCTGGCCGCAGAATGGACCGCACTTCAGACAAATGGACCCCACTTCAGACAAAAGCACCAACAACCCAGGAGAGCTGGACATACATCCGAACAATTCCAGACTATAACGCTTATCTGCTCATGGCAATTTAGTGAGGCCAGGAATGAATTAATTATCCTCCCACATGACAGAAGGTGCAAAGATCATAGAAATAAGAGTAACAGTGGCAAAAAGAGGGTGGGAACCAGATGACAGAGACTGAACAAGCAGCAAAGGAAACAGGAAGGAAGCAAGGCAAGGAAGGAAAAATAGTTCTTAGGTCCAGCCATATGGACTTTGGTTCACGGGCAGGAATTTTGTTTAAAAGAAGAACTTTTAGGAAAAAGGCAAAACCCTACACCTGATGGTGGTGAAGCCAGTCCAGGGATTCAGTCAGTAGCACAAAGAACAGGTAGGAGCTCGGTTAAAATAGCTAAGATTTATGGTCAAAAGCCGATTGTGATGAAGCTAGCAGTGTTGCATATGGGTACAGAGGCCCTTCTAGTACCCTCTCTGTGGGCCAGACTAGTCCAGCTCTGGAGTGCAGCTGAGACTGTTTGCAGGAGGCTGTAGCCGAGAGAGAGTGAAGGAAAGGAAAATGCATAATTAATCTTATGGCAGAGAATCAACCCTAAAGGGAACCCTTTCCTAGAAATAAGAGAAGCACTTTGAAAGAATGGATAAGCTGCATCAATCAGTTGAAAGATTATTGTTAGAATTTCCTCATCAGTCACATGAAGAGGCCAGACCATATCAGGAGCATCAAACTCACCAGGAAAAATATTTCTCAAATGCATATATGCAAGTATCTCCCTAAAGACACAGAATTAGTAGGTCTTGGGGGGTTGGTACCAGAGAATCTACATTTTTAAAGTTCTCTACAGGATTAGGGTATATTGGCAGGTTCAGAAATCACTGGACTAGAAGAATCTCAACATACTATTATCTACATACTATCATACTATTAATATACGATTATCTGAACTGTTATATATCACCTATACAGCATTACTTTATATCAAGCCTAATTGTTTACTAAAGCCTTACCTCTGGGGCATCTGGGTGGCTCAGCTGGTTAAGTATCTGCCTTCGGCTCAGGTCATGATCACGGGATCCTGGGATCAAGCCCCAGATCAGGCTCCCTGCTCAGCAAAGAGTCTGATTCTCCCTCTCCCAATCCCCCTGCTTGTGCTTGCTCTCTCTCTCTGTCACATAAATAAATAAAATCTTAAAAAAAATAATAAAGTCTTGCTTCTAACTCCAGAGGGATTATAAAGTGAGATAATAGAATTAAATGGCCCTCTAACTCATGTTACTCTCTAACCCTCTGTCAATATCGTTAATACAGAGCCATATCCTTATAGGTGGGTAGGGCTAGCCAGCTAGGCTGAGTGCAGGGCATTTTAAAGCCAAGGGACCGACCAAGCCTAAAGGGAGCAAGTCTAAATGGACCTAGGCTAAATGGACCTCAGAGGAATTTGGAGAAACTGAGTGTAATGTTTAGTTAGCTTTATGTGTCAACTTGGCTACACTAGAATACCTACTTGTCTAATCAAATGCTACTCTAGGTGCTACTGTGCAGGTATTTTGTAGATATGATTAACAATCAGTTTATTTTAAGTAAAGGAGATTATCCTCAACAAAATGGGTGGACCTCATCCAATCAGTTGAAAAGCCTTAAGAGCAAAACTGGGGTTTCTCTGAAGAAAAAACTGTACTTCCATAAGCCAATTCACTGACAGATAAGTACAGATATAGAAAATACAAATGTGATATCTCCTATAGGGAGAGAAGATATCTATATATATCTATATAGATATCCCCTATGGGTTCTGTTTCCCTGGTAGAATCCTGACTTACACACTGATTAGTGGGATGGGGAGATGGACAGCCCCAAACTAAGTCAAAAGGTAACAAACAGCAGGATCGGTCCAGGTCTAAAGGCAAACCAGCGTGGAAGGAATGAGTCAAAGATGTAATTCTGAGAATTCAGGCCAGAGACAGAGTTAGGGCCAAGGCCTCCCATGGCTCATTAGCAGCCAGAGAATGGTGGGAAGAAGACAGGAATGGGGTACTGGAGGAATAAAGCAAAGGCCTGCCGCAGGAACCTGCCTGGGGGTATCATGCTGACAGATCGCGCACACGGTAGTCACAAAGAGTAGCGGACATCTGCTGCTCTCACACACGGGGGCAGGATCCCATCTTCCTCTCGGTGGGTGGGGGAAGGGTCCAAAGACCTTTGGGTTCACTTTCTTCTAGGCGGCTGTGCGTAATGGAAACTTCTGGATGGGGTCAGGGTAAGGGCTAACAACCTTCTCGGGGGCCATCCACTTTGCATTTGGGGCTTATTCAATTTGTCTCCACAGAATAAACTGGGAGGCAGCCATTTGGGCTTAGGTCTCTGAATAGTGTCTCCGAGGTCAGAAGTGCACGGAGTGGTTGATTTACTGTGCATGCAGACACTGCCATGTGTGTTCAGTGTCAGACGCTGCTCTGTGAACTCTACACGGATTAATTTATTTAACCATCACAGTAACCACATGCAAGAGGTACCATTTTTACTCGCATTTTATTTTATTTATTTATTTATTTATTTTACTCCCATTTTATAGATGAGAAAACTGAGACTCAGAGAGCAAACAGCTTGCTGAAGGTCAACTAATAATTGAGGGGCCAGGAATGGAATCCAGGCATTTTGAGCATAAAATCCATCCCCCTGACATTCTACTCCCTCCTCTATTTGATTCTTGTAATGTGTGTCATCATGAATTATCACTGACCCTGTCTGCGTTCTTACTGAACTATAATCTCTGAGGGCAGGGGACTAGTCTCATCACCTTAAATCCACAGGCCCTACGCAACCCTTTAGGCCTGCTCCTTCATTCTCTCAAGCACCCCATTGGCTGGCTTGGTTCTATGATGTAACCCCATTATGGTGACATTAGCTGACCTCATATTAGTGTCTGTACTTCAGAATCCTGAAGGGAGCAGAGCACCTTAGCTCAAAGCGTAGAGAAAGGGCAGATAACTGGACCACAGTTAAACTTTTTCCGATAGAAGAATTAAAATATTTAAATAATGGAGAAAATGCCAAAGTTGTTTTATTTCTTTGTTTTTATGTTTTTAGTGGGATGCCAATTTCATTTACACTTGTCTTATTCCGGTAAGTGAAAATTAATGGGACAATAAGCTTAAAAACTAACACTAGCCACTGGGAAAGTAAAATTGTATCCTAGGGTTATTACATTTTCTTGTTAAAAGTTTTCAGAACAACAACAAAAGTTTTCAGAACAGTAAATATTTCACAAATATTTTGCAGCACCCATAAAAGTCAACGGATCACCAAATGAACCAGATGAAAACAATGAAACCTATCAAGACAGTGGCTATCCATCAAAATACTCAGGTAAATCAATACAATATTCATATCCAGTGAGATTATAGTTATTTCCAAAGAAAATAAAAGCTAAGACTTCTTTTGTATGTTATATGATTCTGTCTTTGCCTGTGTATTGGTTATCAGCCTTGGCCATAAAATACAATAATTAGATGAGCATTTGCTCTGAAGTTAAATATTATAATCTTCTGTGTCTTTAAGATGAACATTCTCTTTTAGGGATTACTGCTTTCTTTTCTTTCATTTTTTTTCCTTTTGGTTGGCACACATAAAATCCTCATTCCTAACCTGCCCATATGAACATGACTGTAATTATAATCTGGTGTACATATTTTGGGAGTAGAGATTAGCCCAGACACAGATGATTTGCAAGTGCAGACCTTTCTTTAAACTTATTTGTCTTTTGCTTTGCTTTGCTTTTTTTTGTTTGAATGCTAGTGAGAATTCTGTTTATCTCAAAAGATAGGAATCAATACACGCGATCTGTACAGGCAGAAGGTGAATATTTATTGGGGATATGCAGTATGCCAAAATGATTCAATTTTTTACAAAGTAAATAATATCTACACGATATAATAACATTTAACTAGTGTTAGTCTTGGCCCCTCCCTGACACTGACTTTCTTATCTTCTGATGAAGAGGCTTCCTAACCTACAACAAAGCAGATCAGAAACCAAATGGCAGTTCCGTACTGATGATGGCAAATATTTGATGTGAATAATTGCAAATACAGTAAAATAATTCTACTGGACGTGGAGTGCTTTACATTGATTTTATTAACATTTAACATTTTAGCTACAGGAAAACAACATTTCCGGCTCATCCTATGATTCCAAGTTATTTCCTAACTGCCCTAAACCTATCTCTAACCTGTCAACGCCCTGAGCTTTCCTTCCACAGCCTTCTAACTGGGAGCCCTGCCTCTTGCCCTTCCATATTACTCTCGGGACATCAGGGGAAGTTGAGGACACATAGCCATTGCCAAGGTCACTTGTGCATGACTGCAGAGGGCACCAATGTGGCCACCACTAGCCTACATAGCGCTTTTGTGAAAATTAGAGAAAGATGCCCCTTCAAGACAAATGGACTTGGGGAAAGGTGCCCCTCTGGGTTAGCAAATGAGTCACCTACACACACCCCCTTGTTGGACATTTAAGAAATGAGAACCCTCTCCGGCCTTCCATAGCCTTTTGGGCTCCTGGCATAGCAAACAGAACACGGGCTGATTTTCAAGCATCACTGCCCACTTTCCCCCACTAGGTACTTGTGCAGCACACAAATTACACAACCACACAGCAGTCCTAAGAGCAGCGCTTCTGGCAGTTTCTCTTGTGTCTTGGCCTTCTCTCCTGAAATTCTAGAAGACCACTTGATTCAGACTGCAAAGAGCCACTCCACCGGGAAGTTTGTACCCCTCCTGGAAGGTGTCCCTTCTCTTTCTCTTTTGTGTACTCACTGACTGCCCGCTCCTCACTCATCATCACCCATCACAAACACACAGGCTTGTTCATCTTCTGAAAGCTCATACGTGAGTGTTTCACCACTTGCCTGCTCCAAAACCTGAGCTGGAGTCCTGGTCAGGCGATCAGGAGCTCTGGGTTATGGTCCCTATTCTGACACTAACTTGCTTCTTGTGAGTTTAGACAAAACTTAACACCTCTTCAAAGATCTTTGCTTCCCTAAGCTGCTGGGGGTCCCAGCACAGGTAGAGGCATGGAGACAGAAAGTAGAATTGTTTGCCTCATAAGTTTGAGAGGTAGTTCCCTAGAAAAATCCAAATGTCTCTTGTACTTTTGACTCGTAATCATAGGAAAAGATGCTAACCTCGTGCATAATAAATGTTAAAATTTAAAAGTACACCAAAAGAAAGAGTTTTAAAATATTATATTGACGCAGAGCAAAATGTGTGAGAATGTACTGTGTTGGCAAAGGAACAGGCAAACAGGGAAGCTCATATTCGTAAGAGTAGAAACGGGTCCAACTTTTATAGAAGTAAACTGTTAGTATTTCTCAAAAGAAAAGAATATATACTATTTTTGCCCCAGCATTTAAATTCTACTACTTGTTTCCTAAAAAATATACTACTCCATTTCCCTAGCCCATTTCCTCTCCTGATCTAAAAGCCTCATGTATTTTCCTCTCCTCTCAAATCCCTACTATATTTTCCAACAGCCTCCCACTCAAGTGACAGTCTTGGTTTGTTTTTTTTTCCTTCCCTAAGGAGAGAACTTCCCCAAGCTCCCACAGCTGCATCCCTCCTTCCTATCCTCTGCCTTCCTGAGGTTACAGATGAGCTAGCCATGTTAAGGCCAACCCCTCCACTTGTGCACAAAATTCTATCCCCAACACATTGTGCTTTTCCTCTCTGCTGCATCACTTCCATCAGCACGCCTGACATCATCGCCCAACCTCAGTGTCCCCCATACTGCCCCCGTTTCCAGTAAACTCGCTGTCCCTTTACAGTAAGTCTCCTCAAAAGTGCTGCTAAAATGGGCTACATCATCTGTTGGTCTTGTGTTTCCTGTATACCAACAGTGATTCCTGTGTTTTCTTATTCCAGGTGGAATGAAAAATGAAAGCATCATCACAGAGACAAAAGCCCAGAGAGATGATGATATAGCATATGCTATACCAAAGCGATACATCAAATGGAATATAGGGAATATGGATTTGTAAAATTCAATCCAAAAGTGCCTTGTAATCCCCTTTCGTATGGCACGCACAACTTGAAACAATAAATGCATCATTGAATCAGAAAAGTATGGTCGCTATTTTTTCAACCAAATATGTTGCAAGTATCATTCTGAGTCAGAAATTCCAATGCTCAGCAATGCAGGAAAGAGGTGCTTTGACTAGGGGCAGGAGGTGAATGAAATGAGGGAGCCAGGCATTAAGTGAGAATTTAATTTGTATTTGTTCACACAGGCTGCAATGTAGTCTCCATTCTTTATTTGTTTAAAATGGTATTTCTGGGGGGTGCCTGGGTGTCTCCGTTGATTAAGTGTCTGCCTTCAGCTCAGATCATGATCTCAGGGTCCTAGGATCGAGCCCCACGTCAGGCAACCTGCTCAGAGGGGAGAGTCTGCCTCTCCCCCCTCCATTTGCCCCTCCCCACCACTCGTGCTCGCTCTCTCAAATAGATAAATAACATCAGTCAATAAATAAATAAAAATGGAATTTCTGATTTTTTAGATATATCTGATTTTTTTCTTCTATTCCCCTGTGGAAATAACAATGTGACTAACAAATACATCACTGATACACAAAGTTAAGACAAAATTATGAGACTTTCTTCTTTTTTTAAAAAAAATATTCATTTGAGAGAGAGAACACAAGCAGGGAGAGCAGCAGGCAGAGGGAGAGGGAGAAGCAGACTCCCCACTGAGCGGGGAGCCCGATGTCAGCTGGATTCCAGGACCATGGGATCAGGACCCAAGTTGAACGCAGGTGCTTAACTGACTGAGCCACCCAGGCACTCCAATACTTTCTTTCTTTTAAGCAGTGGAACCACAAAGACTAGCTCTCGCTAAAGTCATTTTAATTGTGTTTGTAGCTAGCCACCTACCTTCCTCTGATAGGTAGACCAATTTTTGCAATATATAAATGTATACTGAACAGTACCCACTATTCAATAAGCAATTGCATATTAACTAAGGTGCTGCTTAGTGTCAACTAATGATGATGATGATGATGATAATCACTAAATTATTACAGTCAAATGTTTCAGATTAGTGTTTCCCCAATCACGGGGATGTGCTCCTGAGTTGCTTCATAATATTAATTGTTTAAAAATGACTCATAACATAATACTACTTAGCGGAATGGAAAATATCACATGTATTAAATTGTTATCACGAGGGCACCTGGCTGACTCAGTTGTGGTGCAGGAGCATGCAAGTCTTGATCTTGAGGTCGTGAGTTCAAGCCCCATGTGGGGTGTAGAGATTACTTAATAAAACTTTTTAAAAAACTATCGCATGTATAAATATTTTATGATGGGGTGCCTGGGTGGCTCAGTCATTGGGCGTCTGCCTTCAGCTCAGGTCACGATCCCAGGGTCTTGGGATTGAGCCCCGCATTGGGCTCCTTGCTTGGTAGGGAGCCTGCTTCTCCCTCTCCCACTTTCCCTGCTTTTGTTTCCTCTCTCACTGTCTCTCTCTGTCAAATAAACAAATAAAAATCTTAAAAAAAATTAAAAATAAATATTTTACGACACTTTTCTGTTATAACACACACACACACACACACACATACACACACACACACCACTGAGTTGTGACATAAAATGTATTTCCTGTCTTGATTCTTGGCCAAAAAATTTTGAAAGCCAGGGGTCCATATGTCAAACATCTTCCCAATGACCTACCCAAAATATGGTGTCATGAAATGAACATACAATTCCAGCTGAAGTCTTAACAGTGCAGATCAGAAAAGACTGACCGCCTTCTCTCTCTCTAGATATTTATTAGTTCAGCCTGTGATAATATTAGGAGGTTTCTTTTGGACTATAGATCACACTGTTTGCACATATCAAGATTGGGGTTAAGTTCAAGCTCTTCCAAGTAGTACTATCAAGTTGAAATTAGCATTAGACAAAAGTGAGCTATGATGTCTCCTTGTATTAAAAGCAGGTCTGAATAGAACACATGTATTCTGATTACTACTCCAGCATTCAAATATAATCACATCAAAGGGGAGCCTGGGTGGCACAGTCACTTAAGTGTCTGCCTTCGTCTAGGTCACAATCTCGGGCTCCCTACTCAGGGGGGAGTCTGTTTCTTCCTGTCCCTCTGCCCATCTCCCCTGCTCACGCACACGCTCTCTCCCTCTCTGTCAAATGAATAAATAAATTCTTAAAATAAATTAATTAATTAAAAATATATATCTAATAATAAAGAATTTGAAGTAGTATAAACTTATCGTTCAACTAAAATTTCATAGAAAAAACAAAGCATATTGCCATGTAAGTGTAGTTATTTTTTCATGTAGCCATTTTAGGACTACTTCGAAGTAAGCAAATATAGACAAATTAAAATGAAAAACAAACTCAAAGAAACCTCGCTGTTGACAAAAAGTAACTGGAATGTTTGTTTCTGAGTTATCTAGTTTGACTATCTAGCTATCTGGATTATCTCAGTCTACGTTGATTCAATTTATTCAAATGTGCAACTCTTGTGTATTTCATTAGTGTGTGCAAATATCAAAATAAATACAAAATTTTCAAAAGTAATTCCCTAAGTTTTAAATTGAAAGAACATCCCCCTGATCATTCATTCAGTGCTCAAATAAGGAGCTGAGCTACAGTAATCTCTTATAGTTACCCTGTTTGACTTATTCAATTTCTTAAGTAACTTTAACAAAGTTTAATACAGGCCAAATTCTTCCCACCAATCAGCATGCTTCTGGAATGCCTGCCCTCTTCCCACTCCTAGCTCTTGGAACACAAATATGTTACGTAAAAAATTATTTTTTATTACATAGCCAAACAGAATTAAGAACATATATATGGTAGGAAAAGATAAAAATTCATTTTTCACTTAAACAGTGAATAATGAGAAACAGCTGTTCGATGATCCACACACTGGGTTTATCAGAGCTACTCCCCTCTTACCTAGCACATAAATGTGAGAACTGATTACAATGGTTCGAAGGTCCATTCCTACCCTCCTTCCCCACTAACCCACACTCACAAGAGACTTAGAGATTCATACAGAAGGTTGTACCTCTTTCCAGTAAAATGGCCACGATTAAGATGATGACTCCCGGTTAAAATTTATTCCTAAATTTATATATATTAATGTATCTAGCTGTCACTAACAGTTTGAGGAAAGACTTCCACCTAACTGGATCTATCAAAATGTTAAAACACTATTATTAGTGGTGGAAGAGGATACTGAGGAAGACAAAGCTGTAAGTGCAGAAACTGAGAAGGTACTAGAAAAGTTCTTTCAAGTAGTAATACTACCAATTTATTCTCAGATTCGAGTCTACAGGAAAGCTAAGCTAGCAATGATAATCTGATTTTCAACAACAATGCTAAATAGGATTTATTGCAGTTAAAGGTAATAAAGATTTGGGGCACCTGGGTTAGGGTTAAGGCTCAGTGGGTTAAAGCCTCTGCCTTCGGCTCAGGTCCTGATCTCAGGGTCCTGGGATCGAGCCCCATATCAGGCTCTCTGCTCAGCAGGAAGCCTGCTTCCTCCTCTCTCTCTGTCTGCCTCTCTGCCTACGTGTGCTCTCTCTCCTCTCTGTCAAATAAATAAAAAATCTTTTAAAGAAATAATAAAGGTAATAAAGATTAATATTAAAATATTCACAGCTACAGAAATAGAGCTGTCTTCATCAAGTTATACTGAGGGACAGACAGCTTATTTGGTTGCTTCACTTTGCAGGGAAATTCTCACCATCTAAGACAGGATTCTGCAAACAAACTGTTTCCTTAGACAAAATATTTCCCATAAACATACATATGGAAGTTGTATTCTTCCTACACATAGGAATACACACAGATGGTCCCTCTTCCCCCCATGCCAACTGCTTTGATCTGAAAAAGAAACGTGACCCAAGCCCACCTAAGTGCATCTTTGTGCAAACAACATCAGAGAATGTTAGGGAAAACATGTGAATGAAATGAAAGACCAGTCAAAGACCACTATTTTAGAGGCATTTCTATAATAAAAGTACTCTGTATTATAATAGCAATAGGAATGCAACATATATTATCATATAAACCAGATTTTGTAAAAGTTCTAAGATTTCTGGCTACCTGTTTAAGAAAATCTAAAGTGAAAACATTTAGGTAGTGAAATTATGCACAGGTTACCTCTGATAATTCAAGGCATACATAGAAGGGCATTCAAGGGGCGCCTGGGTGGCTCAGTCAGTACGCATCTGCCTTCAGCTCAGGTCATGATCCCGGGGTCCTGGGATTGAGCCCCGCATCAGGCTCCCTGCTCAGCAGGGAGCCTGCTTCTCCCTCTGCTGCTCCTCCTGCTTGTGCTCTCTTGCTCTCCCTGTCAAATAAATAAAATCCTTAAAATAAAAAAAAAAAAAGGAAGGGCAGTCAAAATGACTTAAGAGCCCAAGAAACAAAGAGATAATGGATATTTACTGCAGTAGATGGCCATGTCATACTCTGTAGAAAATAATATTTTAAATGTTATTCCTAGCACATGTTAAAAACTTTTCTACATTCTTGGGGCGCCTGGGTGGCACAGTCAGGTTGGGCATCTGACTCTTGGTTTAGGCTCAGGTCTGATCTAAGGGTCACGGGATCAAGCCCTGAGTTGGATTCCATCCTCAGCAGAGACAGCTTAAAGTTCTCTCTCTCTCCCTCTGCCCCTCCCCCTGCCCTCTCTCTCTGGAATAAAAATGTCTCTTTTTTCTTAAGATTTAATTAATTTATTTATTTGAGAGAGAGAGAGTACAAGCAGGGGGAGGAGCAGAGGGAGAAGCAGGCTCCGAGCTGAGCCAGGAGCCTGATGCAGGCACTCGATCCCAGGACCCGGGGATCATGAGCCTAACCCAGGGCAGACGCTTAACTGACTGAGCCACCCGGGTGGCCTGTATAAAAATAAATCTTAAAAAAAAACAAAAAACAAAAAAACTTTTCTACATTCTTTGTAAATTTTGAGGAAAGTGGTAAAACAACTTTAAAATTCAATTTTCAGCACCCTTTTTGACAATTAGCATATATTCCCTTGAAATTCCACTGTTCACACCTTTATCTTTCTTTCTTTTTTTTTTTAAAGATTTTATTCATTTATTTGACAGAGAGAGAGAAATCACAAACTGGCAGAGAGGCAGGCAGAGAGAGGGGGAAGCAGGCTCCCTGCTGAGCAGAGAGCCCAATGTGGGGCTCGATCCCAGGACCCTGAGATCAGGACCTGAGCCGAAGGCAGAGGCTTTAACCCACTGAGCCACCCAGGCGTCCTCACACCTTTATCTTTCCATACTTTTTTCTGACACTTTTTGTTTTCACTTTTACTCAACAATTAGTAACTCGGTAACAGCTTGCCTACGTATTAATTATGAACTGCAAAGGAAGGTTGGTTTTGGAAAGAAAAGATGAAGTAAAAATGAAAAGCTGGAAAAGCTATTTAAAGGAATATAAACAGTAGGTATGGGAGTCATGAAATCTCTCCCTACCGCGCCTCTCAGAACTCCCGACCACAGGGAGTACATTTCACTGATGGCTCTGCCTGCTTTGCTCTGCAATCTCTCGCTGTATTTACACCAAAGCCCCACTTGCCATGAGCTGCTCCGAGGCAGTGACTAAACAAGGCAGGGATAGATAGTAGAGCAGGCCCATTCCTGACTGATGCAGAACACCTCTGACAGCCAGCTTTAGTTCAAGACCCCCGGCCCCCGCCCACTGGCCTTGCCAAATGTCCTTAGAACTGTTCTTAGTCTGAGATTCTTTCACTCGTTCTTCCTGCGTCAAGTTCCTTCATCAGGATGAAAGCTGCGTTGTGACCTTTCAGCTCTCCCAGCCTCTTCTGGCAACCTTCCCACTTTCCCTTATATGCCTTCTTCTTAATAATTCTCTGCTTGTCTAATCCCATCTGGGCATCTGCTTCTTGGGGACGTGAACTTGCACAAATGGTCCCAAGCATAGTCCGAGAAAAGAGGCATGAAGCTTTGGATTTGGGGACCGGCGCACTCACTACCCAGCAGAGGAAGAGGACACCATCCCGGATGGCGGATGGAACAGGGCTAGTGTCTGGCAGTGTTTGCATCATTGCTGAAGGTTCCCCAGTGCTGACCCAAGAAATGTCCTGGTGGAGGGAAGTGCTGCTGCGGCCGCAGTGCTTCAGGCATTCGGGAGGCAGGGACGTAAGAGTGCCTACGCCAAGGAGGGGCGCCTGAACGGCTGAGTTGGTGAAGCAACCGGCTCCTGATTTCAGCTCAGGTCATGGGTACAGGGTCCTGGGATTGAGCCCCTCAATCCCTCAGCAGGGAGTCTGCTAGAGACTCTCTCTCTCCATCTCTCTCCCTCTGCCCCTCCCCCTGGGCTTGCTCATGTACGCATGCGCTCTCTCTCAAATAAATAAATATATCTTAAAAAAAAAGAAGAGTTGGCTAGTTACTGATAAGTTATATTGATGCCCTTTAGAGGGATAATGAAGGTCTGCGGGCCTCTAACAAGGAGTTAATGGCTACGTGTGAGAACACTAAGGCTGTTAGCTCCTGCAGGGAAGAGCAAACACAACTAAAAACTGTTAAACATGCAGGATCAGAGACCCCTGCCCAAGATCAGATCAGTTCTGGAAATGTTAGGGCCCTGGTGGGGAAGACCTGGGACACTGAACTACAAAAACAGAACATCTATCTGAATGGAAGTCCCCGGAGATGTCAGCTCGGCAGCTCCCTGCCTTGAACACACCGGCCTGCAGACGTGGCCTCACCTGCCCTGATAAGGGCAAGTGCTTCTGCTTTACTAGAAAATGCTGCAGAGGCTTCTCCCTTGTGAGATCACAGATGCTATAAGGACCTGCCCCTGCCTCCTCTCCTGACTACCTCCTGAGACCAGGAGCTGGGGTTAAACTCCAGTATAACCCAGACGACGATGTGCCAGCCTGACAAGTGAGGGATATGACTCCATACTGAAATGATGTAAAACGTAGCCTCTGTATATCTTTACAATCCATGAAATGCATGGGAGTATAGATGGGATTCCGAGGCTGTTTGTTCCAGGGGGCTGGAACATAATAAGACTTAATAATTGAGAGGCGCCTGGGTGGCTCAGTGGGTTAAAGCCTCTGCCTTCGGCTCAGGTCATGATCTCAGGGTCCTGGGATCGAGCCCCGCATTGGGCTCTCTGCTCGGCAAGAAGCCTGCTTCCCCCCCGCCCCGCCCCGCCGCCTGCCTCTCTGCCTACTTGTGATCTGTCAAATAAATAAAATCTTTATAAAAAAATAATTGGAAACGCAGTGACTTGGAAGTACTTTCTTAAGACACAAGATTTAATACCCTAGTGAGGATCTCTAGGGTATGCATATGTTACTGGGGTATTCCAGTAGCCCGGAGAAAGCTATGGCCAATATTCGACAAGAAGGAAACATTCGAGATTGTAGAAAAGGAATGAAGGGGCTGTGGGAGGGAGCGGGAATGTGGGAATGGTACAGTGAAGAGCTCAGCAAATCCTCTCCCCAAAGCAAATGATAAAACTGGGCAAAGTTGTCAAAAACAGTTAACTCAGGACTCTGTACACTGACCAGAGGCAGACAATAGGTTGAAAAGCATTTATATAACATACTGAACTTCTGGGCCTTGGATGTTGAGCTCCCATCCCCAACCAGATCTGGTAGAATCGCTGCCCTGTGGCCAGAGGGAACTACCCTGAGAAAAAGCCTGAAGCCTGGTGTCGCCGACAAAATAACAGGCCTTAGTGGTGAACAAACCGGGAAGGCAATCACTGTTGCCTGCCACTGCAGTCCTACATGGGGCAGGCAGCATGCCAGCCAGAAATTTAAAGAGAAACAAAATAGCCACAATGAGCCTTGAAAAACTAGCAGATATCTCTGGTATCCAGGAAAGCTTTACACACCTATGAGGCTGCTTGCCCTCAGAAGATACACACCCACAAGCTCAACGACTCCAAGGGAGTAAACACAGAGATTTACACCTAAATGCTTCATAATCAAAGTGGGGTTTTTGTGTGTGTGTTTTGTTTGTTTGTTTGTTTGTTTGTTTGAGTGAGTGAGAGAGCATAAGCAGGGGCGGGAGCAAGGGAGAGGCAAAGGGAGAAACAGGCTCTCCGCTGAGCAGGGAGCCCAACACGGAGCTCAATCCTGGGGCTCTAAGATCATGACCTGAGCGGAAGGCAGATGCTTATTAACCTACTGAGCCACACACGCACCCCCATCATCAAAGTGTTAAAAGCAGTAAAAAAGAAAAAGACTCACCGCACGTAGGGAAACACTTTAAGATTACAGCCAAATTCTCATCAAAAACAATGAGGGCCAGAAAGCAATGAGAGCCATATCAAACAATAGAAAAGGGAATAAAAAATCATCAACCAATAATCCTATATCTAGAAAAACTATCCTTCAAAAATGAAAGAGAAATACAGATATTCCAAGAAAAACAAAGACTGAGAGAATTCTTCATTAGCATACCTGCCCTACAAGAAATATTAAGGGAATTCTTTGAAGTTGAAAGGTGATACCAGATGGTAACTTGAATTCACATGAAAAAACAAGGAACTGATAAAGGTAACGATGTAGCTAGTTATAAAGATGGTCTATGGGACGCCTGGGTGGTGCAGTTGGTTGAGCGGCTGCCTTTGGCTCGGGTCATGATCCCGGCGTCTTGGGATCGAGTCCCGCATCGGGCTCCTTGCTCTGCAGGGAGCCTGCTCCTCTCTCTGCTTCTGCCTGCCTCTCTGCCTGCTTGTGTTCTCTCTCTGTTAAATGAATAAATAAAATCTTTAAAAAAAATAAAAAAAAAGATGGTCTAAATACACTTTTCACTTTTCTTCTCTTGCCTCAAGATACAACTCTATAAAGTAATAATTATAAAATTGTATGATTGGGCTTATAACATATGAAGATGTAATACAGATGAAAAAATACCACAGAGTAGTGTGGGAATGGAACAATATTAAAGAAAATTTTTATACTTCACTAGAATTAAGCTAGCATTATTTGAAGTAGGTTGTGATACATTAAGATGTTTGCTGTAATCCCCAGAGAAACCATTAAGAAAATAATTCAAAATATACAGTAAAAAATCAATAAATGAATTACAATGCTACACTAGAAAATACTAAACACAAAACGAAATAGTAAAGGAGGAACAGAAGAAAAGATATGTGACATAGGGAAAGCAGTAGCAAAATGGCAGTGGTAAATCCAATCCAATTAATAACTGCATTAAGTGCAGAAGGATTAAACATAAATCAAAAGGCATATACTTAGACTGAACTTTAAAAATACAGCCCTATTTTATTCTATCTACAAGACATGCACTTTACTTTTTTTTTAAAAGATTTTATGTATTTCTTTATTTGAGAGAGTGAGTGGGGACAGGGGCCCAGGGAGAGAGAATCCCAGGCAGACCACACCAAGCGCACAGCCCAATGAAGGCCTTGATCTCATGACCCTAACATCATGACCTGAGCCAAAATCAAGACTGACTGAGCCACCCAGGCGCCCCCAAGACAAGCTCTCTAGATTCAGACATAAACAGATTGAAAGTAAAAGGATAGAAAAAGATATACCGGGGCCCCTGGGTGGCGCAGTTGGTTGAGCGACTGCCTTCGGCTCAGGTCATGATCCCGGAGTCCCGGGATCGAGTCCCACGTCGGGCTCCCAGCTCCATGGGGAGTCCGCTTCTCACTCTGACCTGCTCTCTCTCACTCTCTCTCTTTCCTAATAAATAAATAAATAAAATCTTTAAAAAAAAAAAAGAAAAAGATATACCATATATGCAGTGAGCAAAAGAGAATCATTCTAATATCACACAAAAGCAACTTTAAGACAAAAATTGCTAGAGATAAAGAGGTATATTTTATAATTGTAAAATGTCAGTTCATCAGGAAGCTATAACAATTAAAAGAAATATACGTACTTAACAACCCAATATACACGACAGAATTAAAAGGAAAAATAGACAATTCAATAATAATAGAGACCTTCAATTATACTCCTTTTCTCTCAATAATTGATAGAAAATTAGCAAGAATATAGAAGATAAGAATAACACTATCTATATTCGACCTGGTATTTATAACACCCCACCTAACAATAACAGTTTGTTGAAATGAAATGAAAACCGAATTTTCAAGTGCACACAGTACATTCTCCAGGACAGATCATATACTAGGACATGAAGCAAATCTCAATACATTTTAAAAGACTGAAACTGGGACACCTGAGTAACTCAATCAGTTAAGTGTCTGCCTTCCACTCAGGTCATGATCTCCAGGTCCTGGGATCAAGCCCCATATCGGGCTCCCTGGTCAGCGCGGAGCCTGCTTCTCTCTCTCTCTCTCTCCTTCTGGCCCTCCCCACCACGCATTCTTTCTCTATCTCTCTCAAATAAGTAAAATCTTTTAAAAAATAAATAAAAGACTGAAATTACACAAAGTATGTTCCTCAACCAAAATAGAATTAAATTAGAAATCAACAACAGGAGAAAATTTGGGAAATCAACAAATATTTAGAAATTAAATAATATACTTAAAAATAAGCCATGGGTCAAATGTCAAATCATAAATTGTAAGGGAACATAGGATGTATTTTTAATTGAGGAGGAACAAAAAACAATACATCAAAATGTGTGGAATCTGGCCAAAAAAGTGCTTAGAGGAAAATTTATAGCTTTAGACAACATATTAGAAAAGGAGAAATTTCAAACATTAAAGCAAGCTTCCACCTTGACAAATAAGAAGAGTAGGGCAGAGAACCTGACTAGATATTTATCCAAACAAAACATATGAATGGCCAAGAGACAGATGTAAAGATGCTCAACATCACTCATCACAGGGAAATGCAAAAAAACTACAATGAAATATCACCTCACACCTGTCAGTATGGCCAAAATCATTCCAATTTTAGTATATGTGCTGCCGAAGCGAGCACTGTATGGCCAAAATCAAAAACACAAAAAACAACAAGCATTGGCGAGGATGTGGAGAAAGGGGAACGCTCTTACACTGCTAGTGGGAATGCAAACTGGTGTAGCCACTGTGGAAAAGTGTGGCGGTTCCTCAAAAAATTAAAAGCAGAATTACCATATGATCCAGTAATTCCACTGCTGAGTATTTACCCAAAGAAAACAAAAACACTAATTTGAAAAGACACATGCACTTCTATGTTTATTGCAGCATTATTTACGATAACCAATGTATGGAAGCAACCTAAGTGTCTATCCATAAATGAATGGATAAAGATGTGGTATATATGTAGAATGGAATATTACTAATCCATAAACAAGAATGAGAGCTTGCCATTTGCAACAACATGGATAGACCTAGAGGGTATAATCCTAAGTAAAATAAGTCATTCAGAGAAAGGCAAATACCATATGATTTCACTCATACTTGGGATTTAAGAAACAAAACAAATGAACAAAGAAAAAAAAGACAAGAAAACACTCTTAAATACAGAGAACAAACTGGTGGTTTCCAGAAGGGAGGGGGGGCATAGATGAACTAGGTGAAGGGGATCAAGAGTACACTTAACATGATGAGCACTAAGGTATAGAATTGATGAATCATTATGTTGTACACCTGAAACTAATACAACACCATATGTTAAATATACTTCAATTTAAAAAAAAGGAAAGAAGAGAAAACTAAACCCAAAGGATGCAGAAAGAAGGAAATAATAAGGAGGAAAGTGGAGATCAATGAAATAGAAAAGAGAAAAACAATAGAAAAAAATCAGTGTAACCAAAACTGGTTCTTTGAAATGATGAACAATTGACAACCGTTAGCAAGACTAAAGAAGGAAAAAAGAAGACATGGATTACCAAAATCAGGAATGAAAGAGAGGACATCACCTCTGACTTTATAGAAATTAACAGGATTTAAAAAAAAAGAAATTAACAGGATTATGAGAAAATATTATGAGAAACTGTATGCAAACAGATTAGAAAATTTGGATAAAATGAGAAAATTCCTAGAAGGATGCAAAATACTGAAATTGACTAAAGAATTAATAGCAAATAAGTCAATCTATAACCAGAAAAGAGATTGAATTACTAATTCCAAAACTTCCCACAAAGGGAAGTCCAGTTCCAAGTGGCTTCACCTGTGAATTTCGCCAAACACTGAGAAGAATTAACAGCAATTCTGCACAAACTCTTCCAAAAAATACAAGAGGAGGAAACACTTCCTAACTCATTGTCTAAGGCCAATATTATTCTGATACCAAAACCAAAGACATCGTAAGAAAAGAATACTACAGACCAATATCCTTTATAAATATAAATATAATATTTATAAATATAGATGCAAAAATCCTCAACAAAATACTTGCAGTATTCCAGTGAATCTGGAAGCATCCAGAAAGGACTATCTGTCATGGCTATGGGATTTATCCCAGATATGAAAGTTGGTTCAAAATAGAAAAATCAGTCAATGTAATATACCATATTAGGTGAATAAAGAAAAAAATCACATCATGTCAACAGACATAGGAAAAATATTTACCAAAATCCCAAACCCTTGCATGACAAAACAAAAACAAAAAAACAACCTCTCATGATAAAAACACTTGTACAAGTGTTAAGACTTGTACATTAAAAACTACAGAACAGGGGCTGCCTTAAGCGTCTGCCTTCAGCTCGGGTCATGATCTCAGAGTCTTGAGATCGAGCCCGGCGTTGGGCTCCCTGCCCAGTGGGGAGTCTGCTTCTCCCTCTCCCTCTGCTGCTCTCCCTGCTTGTGCTTTCTTGCTCATGCTCTGTCTGAAATAAATAAAAACTTTTTTAAAAACCACAAAACAATGTTGAGAGAAATTAGAGAAGATCTAAATAAATGGAGTAACATTCAATCTTCATGGATTAGAAGACACAATATCATTAAATGGAAATTCTCCCCAACTGACCAATAGATTCAATGCAATCTCCATCAGAATGTCAGTAGGCTTTTTTTTAAATACAGAAACTGACAAAGCTGACCTTGAAATTTATATGAAAATGTAACAGACCCATAATGGTCAAAGTAGTCTTGAAAAAGAACAAAATTGGAGGATTTATACTTCCCAATTAAAAAATTTGCTAGGATGCTATACTTATTAAGTAGAAAAATAACTTGACCAGTTGACATGAGCTATCCATTGTCACTGGCCAGCCCAGAATCGTCAGGATGGGCCCAGGAATGGAAAGACCACAGTGTAAAGACAGAGTCTGCATATGAGCTCAGTAGCATGAACTCCCGCTCACCAAGACCAAACTAGCTATCACTACCTCTCAATGTCCAAACTGTCAGCAACAGAGACCAACTCTGTGCTCCTAGGATGGTACTATTCTGCAAAGAGAGCAACTAGCCACTTGGTTTTAAGTTGACTATAATATGGCCCTCCCATCCTGGATGGGCTGACAATTCACATTCACAGGGATAGATCCTTATGCTGGCAATGAATTTTCCATTCCTGCTAGCAGAGCCTCAGCCAGCACCACCATCCTGGAGCCTACAGAATGCACAGGCATGGACCAGAAGACCCAATTCACAATGAAAGAGGTGTGGGAGTGGGCCCATAACCACAGGACCTACCGGTTATATAACATATCGTCCTATGCAAAAGCAGCTGGCCCCAGAGAGTGCTGGAATGGCTTTCTAAAGACATAGCTGAACTACTAGCTTGGAGATAATGCCTTGAAAGGATGGGGTACCACCCCGAGAAATGCAGTGTATGTATTAATTGAAGACCTCAAATATAGTGTTGTGTCCTCACTAGGAAGAATAAATGGATCGAGAACTAAGGAGTAGAAGCAGGTCTGGCCCCACTTAATATGACTCCCAGTGACCAACTGGGGAATTTAGTACTTTCTATTCCTTCAACTCTGAACTCTGCAGGGTTGGAGGTCCTGTTTCCCAAAGGGGACACAATCCAGGGAACACAGGAAGCATCCTGTTGAACTACAAGACAGAGCTGATGCCAGGGCACTTTGGATTCCTTGTGCCAAAGGACCAGCAGACAAGAAGAGTCATGATACAGGCAGATATAATTGACCCTTATTGGCAGAAGGATGTAGGACTTCTTTTACACAAGGGGGCCAGGAGGAATTATGTGTGGAACCCACGTGATCCCCTTGGGTACCCTTACACCACTGAATGGACAAGTGCAGATTGAGAAGGGTGTGATTTCCAAGGTCTCAGAGAACTCATGAGTGAAGATTTGGGTCATACCACCAGGTAAACCACCAAGATCTGCGGAGAAGATAACAGAGGATGAGGTGAATTTTGAATGGATAGTGGAGGAGAGCGAAGGTGAGTGACAGTTGCGGCCTCAACCTCAGCTGCAGTGGGTAGGGTGGGAGGTCATCCTACTAACCTCCCTCTTCTGAGTTCTTACAAAAAGGTACATGGGAACCATGGAGCAGGTGCTCCCTGAAATGCGTGGAGAAACTGATGTGGGCGAAGCAATGGGAGAACTCTAGGAGTCATGAATATGTACCATTCACATCACCAGAGAGTGAAACTGACAAATGGCCCCAGCTGCTATGCTCTGAAGCCAGTGCTACATTTAGGCCAAGACTACACTTCCAGTGACTGAGAGCAGCAGGCCTACTAACGCAGACCCATTCCTGGAAGATAGGCCTCCTTACGAAAACCCTGTGAATAACCTGGAAAATATTCTAAGTTCCTGATGCTCTAAGTGTTGTACATACCCACTGCACTGAGTCAGAATGACTAAGTCTTTTAGGGCTTACAGGTGGGCCAGCTTTAAGAACACACAGAAACCAGTCCTATGCCTCCCTCTCAACCTCAGAAAACACCACCGCCATCACCCCAACACATACACACATAAATTATTTAAATTCCTCAGAGATGACATCAAAATTATATAAAGACACCTGTCTAGGATTTAAAATTATACCAATTTTATTTTAGTTCCTTTTTTCTGTAATGGTAGGAAATCGGCAAATGAAACATGATATAGTAAAAGGAATAACGGGCAAGAGGTCAGAAAAATTGATCTCAGTTCTATTACTAAGCTGTGTGAGCTTGGGAAGAGTCTGCTCTCTCGGCTCACTTCCCTCATGTGTAAGACAAGAAAATTGGATTAGATTATCTCTAAACCTCCCTTTTAGCTCTAAATATGATTCTGTGGACAATCCATATGCCTTCAGTCCAACCAATGGAATTACATCATACATACTCCTAAATGGCCACAAGGGGTCAGAATGTGCTCATCTAACACTTAAACAGTCCGCAAATAACTATTCTGGTAATTTTGCTTTAGACTAGAAGACTAATTTTCAGATATCTCGCACATTTCAAGAACCTTTGTAAATGCCCTATCAAGGAGGTGTTTTTATCCAGTAAAATTTATCCTGGGGATAAGAGGGACCCACACATATACTACCTCCCAACTGTTCCCAGACACTACATGTTTATTTACTTCAGTAAACCGCCAGCCAGTTAAGCTCATTTTGTTTCGCAAATCCAAATTTTTTTTAAATATTTTGTTTGTTTATTTGACAGACAGAGAGATCACAAGTAGGCAGAGAGGTAGGCAGAGAAAGAGGGGGAAGCAGGCTCCCTGCTGAGCAGAGAGCCCAATTCGGGGCCCCATCCCGGAACCCAGAGATCATGACCTGAGCCGAAGGCAGAGGATTCAGCCCACTTAGCTACCCAGGGGCCCCCGCAAATCCAAATTTTACCTATCATTCAAAAGCTAGCTCTACCTATTCACAATATCAATAATAATCATCTCTAGAAATAAACCTAACACAAAATGCATAAGACCTACATGAATGCAATGATAATACTTTACAGAAGGGTAGGAAAGATGATGAGGATAAATGAAGACATCTGCCATGGTCTGGAAAAGTCAGTTCTCCACAAAGTAATTGCAATCCAATGCACTTTTCCCCATTAAATTTTGAAGTCTCAGTCTAATTATTCATTCAGAAGAGAAAATGGGCGGGAATGACCTATATTTTTTTAACCTCTAGAAACAGTAAGAAAAAATAAAGAAATTACACAAGTGTTACAAAATATCACAACACTTTAAGCTAGTCATTTAAACAGTGAAATGGCACAGGACTAGAAGACAGTTCAATGGACAAGAACAGAGTCCAGGGGCAGACCCTAAAGATATAGGAATTTAAGCATACAAAGCTTGACTTTAAAAGAAGTGATAAAATGATTCAGTCAACAGTGCTCACAGAATCAACTTTAATTAGAAAAATAAAAATTTTCCCCAAAATACGTTTATTTTATTTTTTCAGTGTTACAAGACTGATTGTTCATGCACCATACCCAGTGCTCCATGCAATACGTGCCCTCCTCAATACCCACCACCAGGCTCGCCCAAACCCGACCCCTTCCCCTCCAAACCCCTCAGTTTGTTGCTCATAGTCCACAGTCTCTCACGGTTCACTGCCCCCTCCGATTTCCCCCCCCCATTCACCCTTCCCTTCCTTCTCACAATGCTCTCCATGTTTTTCCTGATGCTCCACACATAAGTGAGACCATAAGATAATTGACTCTCTCCGCTTGACTTATTTCACTCCGCATAATCTCTTCTAGTCCTGTCCATGTTGATACAAAAGTGGGATATTCATCCTTTCTGATGGAGGCATAATATTCCATTGTATAGATGTACCCCATCTTCCTTATCCACTCATCTGTTGAAGGGCATCTTGGTTCTTTCCACAGTTTGGCGATTGTGGCCATTGCGGCTATGAACATTGGGGTCCATGTGGCCCTTCTTTGTACTGCATCTGCTTCTTTGGGGTAAACACCGAGTAGTGCAATTGCAGGGTCATAGGGTAGCTCTATTTTTAGTTAGAAAAATAAAATTATCTGAAATCCTAACTGCATGCCATGGCGAATTGTAAATGAAGTAACGATTTTTTTTTTCTAAAAATTCTGAAATAATAGGAAAGAACAAATACCTTCTACATGTGCTTTTTCCTTTTCTGAAAGAAGAGATCATAATACCTCCACCTAATAGGGCCACTATGAATATTTAAAAGGCTGATGAATGGCATATTGATAAGTACTGAATACATGTTAGCAGTATTATAGAATCTCAGTAAATATTTATTAATAATTAATTTTTTTATTGGACTGGGAAAACACAGGACTGGAGAAGAACTCACTTGCTCCAAATCACTCAGTATATAATGGATACAGAGGGCAGGGAAAAAGAGAGAAGGAGAGAAGGGCAGCATGAATCCGGAATTTATAACTGAGCCACAATTAGAAATTGAGTCCTCTGAATTCCAGCTCAGTCCTTTTTGTCTTTTTGCTATAGATTTTCTCTCTCTTTCTCTCTCTCTCTCTGTCTTTTCTCTCTCTTCCCTCTCTCTCTCTTTCTCTGTCTCTCTGTTTCTCTTTTAATATTAGGATGTCATTTTAACACTGAAATGTTTCATTGTCTTCTACATAATAGTAGTATCGATTCATTTAGAAACTCTTAACTGATAGACTGCTACTATAAAGCCAATAATATCTTTTTTTTAAGATTTCTATTCATTTATTTGAGATAGAGAGCAAGCGAGCAAGAGAGCATGAGCAGGGGCAGAGGGAGAGGAAGAAGCAGACTCCCCACTGAGCAGGGATCCTGATGAGGGGCTCGATCCCAGGACCCTGGGATTATGACCCAAGCCAAAGGCAGACACCCAACTGACTGAGTCACACGGGTGTCCCATGTCAATAATATATTTTTTTTTTAAGATTTTATTTATTTATTTATTTATTTATTAGGAAAGAGAGAGAGTGGGAGAGAGCATGAGAAGGGAGAAGGTCAGAGTGAGAAGCGGACTCCCCACGGAGCCGGGAGCCCGATGTGGGACTCGATCCCGGGACTCTGGGATCATGACCTGAGCCGAAGGCAGTCGCTCAACCAACTGCGCCACCCAGGGGCCCCCATGTCAATAATATTTTAAAGTCAATTTGTATTTAACTAAGCATAACAATACTTACATACATTAAAAAAACTATAGTACCTTTATTTTCTGTGATATTTATTCGGCCCACAGTAAATGCCTGGTACAGCCCTGAGGGTAAGAACCACTGAAATACGTCCAATGCTCTAGTTCATTACTGCAGAGAAAGCACTCAGTCAGAATAATCAAAAGACTAATCGCAACATGTCAAGGAACAACCTAAGAGCCTATATCCCTATGACACCTCTCAATAGAGACCTTAATCCTACAGGTAGAGAGGAAGCTGATAGCCATTAGGGAAAGGAGGCTAAATTTTTTTTTTTAAAGATTTTATTTATTTATTTATTTATTTGACAGAGAGAGAGAGAGAGCAAGAGAGGGAACACAAGCAGGGGGAGTGAGAGAGGGAGAAGCAGGCTTCCCGCCAAGCAGGGAGCCCAATGAGGGGCTCCATCCCAGGGCCCTGGGATCACGACCTGAGCTGAAGGCAGACGCTTAACGACTGAGCCACCCAGGTGCCCCAAGGCGGCTAAATTTTCCAGGCAAAAGTAGTTTCACTGACGGCAGCAGCACAGCATTTTAATTATCAAAGAAAGTCATTTCTCATAGGATAGAAGCAAGTCTTTGAATTTCATGTCAGAAGAGGAAGAGTAGGGACCCAAACCTGGAAGGGGCCTGTCATGGTTCCCTGGGCTCTGAGTAGTCAGAGTCAAGCGAAGAGCCGGTCGTGTTTGCCACAGAGAAGCAGGATGAAAGGCACTGGTCAGAAGGTTGGGGCATAGTAAGGGAAGGGAAGAAAAGAACAAAGGGATAGGGATGCCAAGGAGAGAGATGGGGCTGGTGTGCGATGTCCATTTCCTGAGGATTTCTTACTTCCGAATCCTCCCAGGGCCAACTATCTTTTTGAAACCTTTGCAGTTGTGGGTTCAGGTTCTAGTCCACACCTGGCAGGTTTATACCCAGGGACATTTATCCACATCCCTTAATTTCTGTACCTGCTCGCTCACCTGTGAAAGAGGCCAATAACAACTACTGCCCCTACTGTTCGGGTTATTCAAGAGAGCCTGGTAGACGGGGAATGTGACACGACAGAAGGGACGGCGGTAATCCAAGGCATCTGTGCAGCCTGGCTTGGGCAGAAACAGGGACGAGAACCACACCTGTCTTTACCCTGAGGCGGGACTTTGCTTCTGGGGATAAGAAAAGTAACAACCATCCTGAGTCCTACTTCTCGGCCTCTGGAAATGTGGGGGACACTGGCATGATGGCTGCTACAGAACGTTCATCCGAGAACCTGCCCTGACTTTCCGTCACCTCGATTTATAATTGCTCCTGAGTTTCACAAGCAAGTAGACTATGGCCGGAAAAAAACTCCACCTGGAGAATTTTATAGACAAAGGAAAATGCAATTTCCTGGGATCATAAATATGAGGCAATATACCTTTCACCTTTGTCAGACAGAAATCGGAAGTCTCCCATTCCCCCAGTTAATCAATTGGAAAAATCACCCTAGCCACTCCCACAAGTTATACTTCTATTTCAGCCTCTTCTCTTTGAGACTTACTTTTATCTGGAGGACTCTCTCATCATAAAACCATCCCAGCATAGATATTATTCTGAACCAACCAGATATTGGGAAATTCTCTGATAAAGATCCTGGAAAAAAATGCCACAATAGGATAACAGTGCCTGTGTGAGAATTCTTGGCCCCAAATTTTGAATAGTATTTGTTAAAGGTAACTGAGCTTGACTCTTGGGTGAGGCTGGCCCAGATCATGTCTTTCTGGTACTATGTACATACCCTTGCTATCCCAACAGCACTCTTTCATTTCCCCTGCTCCAAATTGCGATCAGCAGCTTTTCGGTAGAATGAGACACCCAACGGTGCCGCAAAACAACTCTGCTGCAAGAAAAACCACCACTGCCTTTAAAAATAGACAGCAAAAAGGTGGAAAAGCATTCCATGCTCATGGATCGGAAGAATAAACATTGTTAAAATGTCTATACTGCCCAGAGCAATCTATACTTTCAATGCCATCCCGATCGAAATTCCACCAGCTTTTTTCAAAGAGCTGGAACAAACAATCCTAAAAT
>CM052801.1:92484132-92504568 GCA_028533885.1 Nasua narica | reverse complement strand
GATGCAAGTTGGTGCAGCCACTTTGGAAAATAGTATGGAGATTCCTCAGGAAATTAAATATACAGCTACCCTACGACCCTGCAATTGCACTACTCGGTGTTTACCCCAAAGAAGCAGATGCAGTACAAAGAAGGGCCACATGGACCCCAATGTTCATAGCCGCAATGGCCACAACAGCCAAACTGTGGAAAGAACCAAAATGCCCTTCAACAGATGAGTGGATAAGGAAGATGGGGTACATCTATACAATGGAATATTATGCCTCCATCATAAAGGATGAATATCCAACTTTTGTATCAACATGGACAGGACTAGAAGAGATTATGCGGAGTGAAATACGTCAAGAGGGGAGAGTCAATTATCTTATGGTCTCACGCGTGGAGTATAAAGAAAATCATGGAGGGCATCGTGAGAAGGAAGGGAAGGGCGAATGGGGGGAAATCGGAGGAGGTGATGAACCAGGAGAGACTGTGGACTCTGAGCAACAGGCTGATGGTTTTGGAGGGGAGGAGGTGGCGGTTTGGGTGACCTCATGGTGAGTATTAAGAAGGGCATGTATTGCATGGAGCACTGGGTGTGGTGCGTGAACAATCAATCTCGTAACACTGAAAACATAAAATAAACATATCTCGGAAAAAAAATAGACAGCAGAGGTCAGCAAAGCCCAGTCTGCTCATCTACCCCTGGGAAGACCTGCAAACTTCGACATTGACATTCGTATTGCAAATTTCAGGTCCATTAGCAACCAAACCTCTCTTATGCGGACCCACAAAATAATCAAGAGGAAGGTTTCTTCTGGATATATAAAGTGAACATTACTAATCTCTGCAGTATTGGTATAATGAGGATGAACAAAGCCATGGCTGTTGTGATTATGCTGTAAACACAAACAACATAACAGGCTTCAGGAGACATTATTTTCAAATGAATAGGCTCCTCTCAGAATTGGTCAGGAGCAGGTGATATAATATACAAATAAACACAAAGCATACATATGATATGTATCACACTTGAATAAGAAGGCTGCAATTAAGGAAAGCCATTTAAAACTATAATTGATAATTTTTAAGTAAATATACCCTTGTAACCGAATGCAGATGGCAAACCCACTATACAGCTGACCCCTGGCATGAAGAAGAAATAAACAGGAGGTGCAGTCCATGCTATTAATTATTTTCACTGCTACAGTTGTTTGCTATATAATATAGGCCAAGGGGTTAGCCTGAAGCTTCTCCTAATATATTAGTAAATAAATCCGAACAGATTTTAATTTGCTAATGGAAAGGTCTGGGCCAGTTGCAAATAAGAGTGAGGCTACTTTGTCTCCCTCATTAGCATGCAACCAGGCTTATCCTTCCCATTCATACAAAATGTTACATTTCCATAAAGTGTAGTGTAATTTGTCAGGAAAAAAACTCCGTAAACTATAGTAGAATAAAGATAAATTTGTATCACGTGGTCATCCTCCTCATGGCGTCTTCATGGTAATTGCATGTCTAACACCTGCCGCCAAACAATACCACTCGGAATCTTCCTAGTTCGCAAAGGTGACAGGAACTAGAATAGCTGTTCCTCCAACTTCTTTCTAAGCATCCACGCTCCGGGCCGTCGCCCTTCTTGTTGTTCACTGCCGTGTCGCCGGTTTGGTTTGGTTTTGTTGTACGCAAGATTCTCCCAGCTTAGCAGTTTTATTTATTTATTTTTTTAATATTTTATTTATTTACTTATCTGAGAGAGAAAGAGAGAGAGAGAAAGTGAGAGAGAGCAGGTCAGAGGGAGAAGCAGACTCCCCATGGCGCTGGGAGCCCGATGCGGGACTCGATCCCAGAACTCCAGGATCATGACCTGAGCCGAAGGTAGTCGCGTAACCAACTGAGCCACCCAGGCGCCCAGCAGTTTTAAATACTTAGTCTACATTATGGATTTATGATGTTTTCAGAAAGCTGACATTAAAATAACATAACAAATCACTGCCTGCTATGTGACGAAAGCCAGTCTGACACGAAATGACCGCTTCAAGGTATGTATCGTGCGGACAATTGAATCTAGCTATAGGTGTACTTTTCGGGGCCTCCTGCCCTCACGCCCAATTATTTATTTGACCCACTGAAAATAATCACTAAAGTTTACGAGCTTTAAGTCCCAAATAAGGAAGAGCCCAAATCTACAGTTTTAACCCTCCATTCTCATTTCCATTATTGCTCTCAGCCCGGACCACAGGAGGACTGTATGCCTGCCGCAGCCCCAGTCCCTGAGTCACTGTTACTCAAGAATGACCGGGCGTCTCCTCAAGTTCCAGTCCCTCTTCGGTGCCTATGTTTCCTTCCCTAGTGCCCCACACTGTTGGGCAAGTCCTTTCAGGCATCGGGGCAGAAAAGGCCAGCTGGGCTAGCTGGTTCCTCAGCTTACCTCTGGGGGCTCGGGAAGAGGTGTCGCATACAGTAAAAGGACAGAGAGGCAGGGCTGACCAGCAGAAATTGCTTTTCGAACAGATAAATGTAGAGTCTACCTGCCAAGATTATGGCTTTGTAAGGGAAGGGTCCAAAATCACCAAGGGGAAAAACTGTTAAGGAAGGTCTACAACATGAGAAGCAAAACTGATAGGAGAAGTCTGGGTTTATAAAATCTGATAATCTAAGGACTTAAAATGATAGCAAAAGCTCATGAGACTACCCTCGGGCTTTCATTCTTACACTTATATTGATGGCTCAAACCTACATTTCCAGTCCTGAGCTCTCACACAAAAAATTAATGTTGGTTTAGTGTTTTGTGGTTTTAGAAAATGCTTTGCAGGGGGCGCCTGGCTGGCTCAGTCCGTAGAGCGTGCGACTCTAGATCTCGAGCTCCACCTTCGATACAGAGATACTTAAATAAAATCTTTAAGAAATGTGTTTATTGTTGGATAAGATGTTCATCATAGCACTGTGAGTCACTCAGGAGGATCTGGGTACTGGCCCAGTGACCCCTAATCCCAAACCCATTCCACAACTTGATGTGGCATTCCTCCAACCTCAAGTCTCTACGACCTGTGCCGCGCTCTGCGCCAACTGCCACGGGAACAGCCAAGGTGAGTGCAAGATGACTTTCTGAAATCCTGCGCCACACTCTCCCCCACCCTTCCCTCCCTCTTACCAGGATCCTTGGCTGAGTCTTGAAACAGAGAATGCTTGGATAATCCTGACCCAAGAATGACCTCTCACCCCACACCCCTCCAACTCTGGCCCTCTCTTTGCAGCGTGGCACACACCTTCTCTCTGCAAGTGGCAAGTGTCTTTTGCACCCGGGATGGGAAGAGACACTACTGTTCACAGCGCTCGGTGTGGGAAACGGACGGTAGGTGGACAGGGAGCGCTCTGACCGATACCTCAGAGCTCTCTAGGCACAGCCAGTTCTATTCCGGGCACATTCTCCAGAATTACCTATGGCTGAACTGAGTCAAACTGATTTCCCAACTCAGATGGCGCAACAGACCACAAGATTCCCTGCTATACAGCAAGTAACCTACCCTACATCTCCCCCTCGAGCTGAAGAAAGAGGAAATCATGACTTCGGTCCTTGTCCAGAATCTCCTAAAGGGAGGTGAAACTTCTAGACAAACTACCTCACCCACTTCACTTTACAGCTTTGGTGTCCGAATGAGAGACAAATCAAACTTCGTCTTGGACTAATCTGGATGGGGTGAGAAAGAAAAAAGACCATGATTCTACCGTGTAACTGCAACAGAGATGGGAAAACTTAAGTCAGTCCCGGTAACGAGACACTATTGTACTTGACAGGCGCAGTGCCCACTTGCCCCTGAGTATGCATCGTTTCAACCTGTTACTTCCTACAAAGATAGAGGAATAGAAGAGCTCAAGAGTCAGTCCCCTTAATTACAATGATGCCTCAAGGATGATAGGCCACAGTCAGGCACTCTTAATTCCAAGTTTCTGCACTATTTGGTATGCTATGGAAGAGAACCAAACCAAACAGAAACATCAGCACTTTGAACTTCAAGGCATCATTGTACGGGTTGCTTTAAAATACTAAATGGCTGCTAACTGTTTTTCCTAGGAAGGTAGGCAATTATTATGAACTTCACTGGTATTCTCACTATACAGATAAAGTACTGAAATCAAGCTAGGAAAGACTGAATTCAGAAAGCATAGTTGAATACTTCACTTTATAGTTCAGAAGAAGTAAACCTGGCCTTGATCAAGGGAGCCCAGATCATGACATTCAAGGAAGGAAGTTAGTCAGCCTTTCAACAAAATAATTGAGGTAAATACGGGACTTCCCCACTCCTAGATAATTATCTCAACTGTCCACCTCACTTTACATAGAAAGATGAAAATGATGCCATCATTTTAAATAACCAGAACTTGGAGTTCTAAGTCTCCACTCCATTTGTTTGACCTTTATAAATTATGGATGAATTTTCTGCCTTTGATTGTCTCCATTGCGAGAGCTATAGAAAGTTTGAAAATCCAAGAAACTTGCAGTCTGGAAGGAAAAAATAAAGTATCACATACTGAATTTGACATCTTGGTCAGTAGTTTATGTTACTTAAAACCTCAAAGAATTGTTCTCAAACCCAAGAAAATTAAAGATGGTTAGAATTTAAGCCAAATGAATTTTGCCAGTAGTTTGACTAATACAACTCAATAGAATACAATAAAACATATAGAGCAGGTTGTAATTACAAATGCCACACATAACCAAAAAACATTCCAACTGCTTTTATTAGGAGGAAAGAAAAAGGCTTTGAAAACTCTATTGCTAGAAAAAGTGGTAAGACAAACCCTTCTCAAGTCATTTTGTCAAGACATCCTTATGTCCACCTCCAATTTAAATGTTACCTCCCATACCAATCTGAAGGTGCCTATTTACTGTCTTTCCAAATCTAACAACCATCTGCCAGAAAAGGAAATTTACAGATATTAGTGACAAGGACAAAATCAGCAAGGGAAGTCCGATGCTTCTTCAGGTTTTACTGTAGGATGTCAGAAGCTGGGGGTTTTACACAATCCCCAGCACACTGGCTGCTACCCCACTCTTTATCTTTCCCTGATGCTCAGCATTCCCAAAGCGACAATTCTTGACTTATTCTACAAATATCTCTAAACTTTCTGTAGATATTTTAAACACTTAGCCAATTTAATGGAACCCTTACTTTTGAAGAGGAAACTGCATTGTTAACCCTTTCTCTTGTTTTTGAGGCCACTTGAAATTGGGAAAAATATGGGCACGTTATTTTATTTTCAAAATACAAATATTAAATATAAGGTTCTTTGCCAACTGAAACCATAAAAATTATCATCATCATTTCCGCCCATTCTTCTGATTGCTACACCTACGCTTAAAAGAAAACAACAAACTTGGGTTAAAGCTGCATATTCATGTTACCTCACAGTCTAGAGAAAGACAGCTTGCAGCACCAGTCATGAGGGACAGGATTCCCTCCGTAGAGACAAATGGAAATAACAATTACTTCAAATAATAAGTGGTTCAGTTACCACTTCCACACAAGTTATAATTTATTGAGAAGTGCCGAAGTTTATTGGGTGCTTACCAAGTGCCAGGTACTGTACTAAGCACGTATACGTATTATGTGACTTTAGCCTGTCCCTAACACAGGAAGGTATTATTAGCATCCCTATTAAAGAAATAGAAACAGAACATAAAGAAACAGAACGATAAAGAAACAGAACATAAAGAAACAGAAACAGAACGATAAAGAAACAGAAACAAACAGCCTAAGATCGCACATCCAGTAAGCGGCTGCAGTGGGATTCAAAGCTGGAGAGTCGCCCCTTTCCTGCCGCACTCTACAGCCTCTGTGCTGGCACACACACACCCAGTATTTTCTGACTTGTAAAGTATTTTATGCATTTAGCGAGTGTTTTGCAGCTACTCTGTCAATGCTCACGTCACCTTTCAGGCCAAGAGGTTAACTAGCCTGTTTAAGTTCTTTGGAGAGGCAGAAATAAGAGCGGTGTGCGGCAGAGCCCCTGGAATCTGGAGTCCAATACACCTGGACTCACATCCCCAAGACCCCTCAGGAGCTACTGGCTATGTGACCTTGGGCAAATGGCTTAACCTCTTGGGGCTTCACTTTCTTCATCTGCACAATGGGTTTCGTAGTCCAGCCTTACTGTCCCCATAGTGTCACTACTCCTGAGATAATGTATGTGAAAGTGTTCTGTTAACTGCAAAGTGACGGAACTCGGATTCTTCACACAGGGTCCGCAAACAGGCTGTGGGAAGTCTGTCGAACCCCTTGATGGTATCTGCGAGCTTTGCCTGTATGCGTGTATGTGCATTTTTTTTTTTTCTGGGAAGACTGACCACAGGTTTCATCAGACTGCCCCCAAAGGAGGTGAAAAACTACATAAATACCGTTTTATCTTTAGGTGACTGAGAAGATAAGAATTCTCTTTATTATAGACCACCCTGCTCCCTAGAGTTTCTTTCCATACCTCTTGGACCTCATTGACTCGGCACCAGTGGTCTGTGCTCCTGGTCTCCCCCTCCACGCCTCGGGCTCTCGTTCCCCCACTCATTCATTCAACACATATTAAATGCTATGTGTATTATTATTATTATATATAATATATATATAATATATAATATATAATATAATACATGTTATAATATGTATTAATATTAAAAGCACATATTAAATGCTACTTCAGCCCAATGGTGTGCTGGATGCTAGGGATACGGCAGGGAACAGCACTTGCTACCTTGTGAAATTTCAGAATCTAGTGGAGAAGACAGAATCTGGGTGTTGAGAGTGGCAAGAGAGTGCTGCGGAGAGATGAAGTGTGGAGTACACAGGAGCCCTGGGGTTTCCTGCGTCCTCATCATCGAGGAAATGCTGAAGTCCTTCCCTAGCCTCGTCATTTTTCTCCCCACGTGCTTAGTTTGTCAGATGGTCCCTTTAAAATGAACCAGGGCACCTGGGTGGCTCAGTTGGTTGGGTGACTGCCTTCGGCTCAGGTCATGATCCTGGAGTCCCCGGATCAAGTCCCATATCGAACTCCCAGCTCTGGCGGGAAGTCTGCTTCTCCCTCTGACCTTCTCCCCTCTCATTCTCAGTCTCTCTCTCTCTCTCTCTCTCTCTCTCTCTCTAATAAATAAATAAATAATTTTTTTAAAAAAAAAGTTTGTTTAAAAAAAATAATAAATAACAAAATAAATAAAATGAACCAGAAAAGATAGATAGGAGTATTATGATCCGCCAAGCAAGCACCATCTCCGTCCTTATAGACCGTAAACTTCAATTAATTCATCCTTACATTAAATCACTTATTTCCTCAATTCTGAGGCTTATGGTTTTTACATTTTCATGTCTGAAAGTGAGAAGTAACTGTATACACTTAACATAAAGCACTTTCTTTTCCAACAGAGGTCTTTTTGGATCAGTGATGCAAGTTGTAAGCAACAGATAACATCTTTGAACAGTGGAAATAGGATAAATTCTCAGGCAATCACATCTTGCACTCTTGAGTCATGTATGATGAAGCATGAGCTCTTTATAACCTTGGACAAGGCCCTCAACAATTGGGCCTCTGGCCAATTCTCACCACATGCTGTCTTGAACCCTACGCTCCAGGCCTTCTTAATTACTTTCCAGTGACAGGTGATAGTTTCCCACCCCTAACGGCTATTAGCATATCTTCCCCAACTAAACTGTGAGCATTCCCCAGGGCACTACCATGCCTAATTCAGCTCCCAATCTCCAGCACAGTTCCCCCAATGTAGGTATGTTAAAGTGTGAAGGAATATATTAATCCATGGTCTTACTATGGACTAGAATCCCCAGCCCCTTTTCACATGGGTTGCTAGGCTTTCCTTCCATCCTGTATTTGTGAAATGGGTTTCAAGATCTAGCTCAGATCCCAGCCTGTCTATGAAGCCTTTCCTAATTCTCCCAGCCCAGAAAGCACCTCTCTCTTCTCTGAATTCACTCCTGGCACTCCATGAGGCTTCAACAGTTCATCAGCAAGCAGAAACAAGTTTCACTAGAACCCTGGTTCCCAGGGTTTCTGAGAACAGGGCACACACAAATACTATATTTTACACAGCGCACTTAAAGAGATTAAAAGAGTCAAAACAGCCCCAAGCGTGTGGAGGATCATGACCTTACAGTACTACCGCTCCGTACAGGAAGGCATCCACAACTACTGCACGTCCACGGAGCTGGGTGAGTCAAACGTTCACTGCCCTGAGACCACATGCTCTCTCAAATAACTCTCTAAACCAAATTTGTACCCTTGGAGGAGTTTCTCCCTCCTTTGATGTTCTAAGCATTTGGGGTGCTCCACAGAGTTCTGCCACAATGAAACACTGTGTCTTATTTTGATCCAGGTCTTATAAATTCTTACATTTACAAATTCAAAGATAGGCATCACAATTCTTAAATGACATAATCTTGCAGTATCTTCCTAGTTTAGACAGAGACTCATGCCTTCGTCTTCTAGATCCTCATACCCTAGCTGAGGTCTGGGGCCAAACACATATATGGGGAATATATAAATGAGGTGATTTATTTTGTATTTGGTCTTGTTTTGTTTTATAAGATACATGTCTTTGGCATTAATAACTGATCAATACAATCTTTATGAAAATATCAGGGATAAAGGAATCGTTCCAGGCCAGCTTGGTTAGGTTTAGGCCCCAGGAAGGAGTCACACAAACTCAGCTGATTTGTGAGGGGATCATCTCATTGCTGACCAAGAAAGCCCATTATTCTTCAAGGTCACAGGGGAGCAGGAAGTACTCAGGAAGAGTCCTGAGTAGGTGAAGGGAATCCCATCTTACATTTACAAATGTAAAGTCCAAGGTTGGATACCTGGTATAGTAGGAAATTACTTAAAAATAACAAAAAGTTATCTGTAACTTCAGTAACCCTAAGTGGGAGTGCAGAAAGCAAAAAGGAGATGTTAGGAGACTGAAGAACAAACTAAGACTTCTGTTCCTATCTTCAGCCAGGTATCAGCTTGAAGTTATCAAGGAAGAGTTTTAATTTTATAGTAGCTGGAGTGGGACTTTCTTTAATTCTTGTTTTTAAAGATTTATTTATTTTAGAGAGAGAGAAGAGAAAGTTCATGAGTGGGGGGGATGGACATAAGGAGAGAATCTTCAAGCAGACTCCCCGATGAGCGGGGAGCTGGACATGGGGCTTGATCCTACAACCCATGAGATGATGACCTGAGCCAAAACCAAGAGTCAGATGCTTAAACAACTAAGCCTCCCAGGCGCCCCTAGAATGGGACTTGCAGTTTTACTCAATTAAGAAAAATTATATAGGTTTTTTGAAAACCCATAAAAATGTAAAAATGTAGAAAAATGTATGTAACCTATAAAAATGTAAAAATGTAAAAAAAAATGTAGAATGGTCCAACTTATCTACCTGTCTCTGAAAAATACTCCTGGGGCTGGAATTCAAGGGAACTCCCGGTTCGAGGCCATTGTGCTTGGGCAGAGATAATGGCTCATGCTACCACATGGCAAACTCACTGAACTACGAGAGCAGAGACATGAGTCTCTTTCTGACAGTGCTACCAATCCTCCCCCAACACCCAGCTCAACAATGTGATGAGGCTTCTTCTTCTAGTAGAATATGAAATTTGATAAACACTCCCCCCATGTTAGAAGGAATTTGTGATATAGGATCTTACAAGAGAAACACTTAGCCTCTCTGAGGATGTGCTCTGGGCAAAAAGATGTGCCCTGAGATTCCTAGGAAGATGAAATGACAGCACCTGCAGCATCACAGAAGGCCAGTTTCAAATACAGAATTCTCAAATCCCTAGGAGTGCTGAGTCAGAATGTGGCAGTGAGTGGAGCACCAGCCCCTTGTCCGCAGACCATCCCCTCTTCTCTTCCCACTCCTACCCAGGCTGTTCCATTTACATGAGGATCCTCATGTCCTCCCATATGGAGACCCCAGATTGAATGTTCAAGCTCCAATTATTATGATCCAGCAATTCTGTTTCTAGGTATATACATGTTGAAATCATATGTCCACACAAAAATGTCTACACAAATGTTCACAGCAGTACTATTTACAATAGTCAAAAGGTAGAAACAACCCAAATGTCCATCAACTGATGGTTGGATAAATAAAATGTAGTGTATCCAAGCGATGGAATATTATTCAGCCATTAAATAGAATGAACTCTCGATACATGCTACAACATGAATTAACCTTGCAAACACGCAAGTGAAAGAAGCCAGTCATAAAAGACCACAATATTACATGATCCCACTTGTATGAAATATTCAGAATAGGCAAATCCATAGGGACACCAACCAGATTCGTGGTTTCCAGGGACTGGAGGGTGGGGGGAAGAGGGATTAAGAATAGGAAGTGACTGCTTAGTTTGTTTGGAGTTTCCATTTGTGGTGATGAAATAGTTCTAGAATTAGACAGTGGTAATGGCTGCACAGCACTGTGAATGTACTAAATGCTTGTCTCAGTCCATTCAGGCTACTATAACAAAATCCCACAGACTGGATAACTCACAAACAAGAGAAATTTATTTCCCACAGTCTGGACGCTGGAAGTCTGAGATCAAGGCACTAGCATGGCTGTATTCTCGGGAGGGCCCTCGTCCTTCTTCTTAGCCAGTACCTTTTTGCTTGTCCTCACATGGCTGAAGGGACTAGACATCTCTCTGGAACCTCGTTTTTTTTTAAGATTTTATTTATTTATCTGACAGAGAGAGAGAGATCACAAGTAGGCAGAGAGGCAGGCAGAGAGAGAGGGGGGGAAGCAGGCTCCCCTCTGAGCAGAGAGCCCGATGTGGGGCTCTGTCCCAGGACCCTGAGATCATGACCTGAGCTGAAGGCAGACACTTAACCATCTGAGCCACCCAGGCGCCCCTCTGGAACCTCTTTTATGAGAGCACTGATTGGTTTGTGAAGGCTCCACCCTTATGACTGAAAGTACCTCCCAAAGGCCCCACCACCTAACACCATCATCTTTGGGGGTTAGGATTTCAACATCTGAATTTTGTAAGACACCCTCAGAGCATAGGGATGCCACTGAATTTTTCACTTTAAAATGGTTAAAATGGTAGATTTTATGTTATGTGTGGTTTTATCACAATTTCAAAAAGAGAATCCCAAACTCATTTACGCAAAAGTACTGATGACTGACTTCCTATAGCTTATATGTTTATGGTGAAAGCAGCTAACATTTGCTGTGTTTTAACCATATATTAATTACTTGATTATCTATTGACTTTCACAACTACCCTGTAAGGTAGGCATTTTTATCCCCATTTTAAAGATGAGAAGACTGGGAAGTAAATTGTTTTATCTAAGGTCATAAAATTCTAAGTAACGGCACTGGAATTCAAGTCCAGATCTGACTGACTCCCGTCTATACTCCTGACTACAATGAAGAAAGAGATAATGTGGAAGAATTCAGAGCATCTCTCAGCAGTTCAAGAAGGTCTGGAGGGCAGAGTGCCTCCCACGTCAGGAATCTAGCCTACTTACATGTTCTACAACTCAAAAGAAATATAGGTAAACAGATGATGTGCTTTATGGGGAAAAAAAGAAATATAGGTAAACAGATGATGTGCTTTATGGGGAAAAAAAGAAATATAGGTAAACACATGCTCTACAACTCAAGCAGTGGTCTCCAAACTTCTGTAATCTCTACCCTAACCAGTGATAAAATCTGAGCATGTGCTCCTAATATGGGCATATTTCATTATATATATTAAACTATATGCTAAGACCACTAGCAAATCACATATTAACTATTACTGAAGATCCATTTATTTCTTGTTAAGATCGAAATAAATGCAAGTTTTAATATTCCCTTTCTACTTCTTGGATGGATTATCTCACGCACTCTGGAGACCACTGCTCTAGAGAAAGTAAAATCTTAGCTCTAGACACATACTAAGTGATTTGATTAAAGAACCAGTGTTGATGACTTACCTCTCTCAAGACACCTCGCTTGCTTCCACAGATGGTGCATAAACAGAATACTCGCCCAATCTCAAGTTACTCACAGTCTAGTAAGGAGCCAGTTGTGTACCTGGATTAATCCCATCAAAGGCAGACTGGGCTAAGTACTAGAGATACAGGTTAAATTCAAAACATTAAAAACTGATTATTAAAGCGTTTAAAAAATAAGCTATGTCAATTTTGATTATAAGAGTTTTTAAAAAATGACCTGGCTAGAGACAGCTCAGATGTTAAAATAATCATTTATCCAAAATTTAAAATATACCACTTTGGGGCACACACCGCATGGAATGTGTGTATGTGGGTGTACCCATGTGTGTATAAAACATACATAATACATGTCCTAAGTTCGGGGATACGTTGTTCACAAGTGATAGGATGCATGAACAAGAGAACTTGACTTTAGAAAAGGATTGTTAGCATTCATGGGATTTTTATCCTCCGGACCTTTTGATCATAAAGTTAGGTAGTTCATTTCAGATGTGGGTTTTATCTTTCTCATGTACCTGGTTAATAAAACTCTTTTCAAAAAATATGATTGGGCAATCACTAATGTATTTCAAATAAATTGAACATACTATGTCCCATTTACCACTTCCTCATGGAGATAATTTATACGTCCTTGGAAATTTAGTAGACTTAAAAAAATTTCCCAAATAAATACTTTCTCTGCTCTGGCTTAAAAATAAACTCCAATATGATTTATGAAATGTTCTTATTTCTGAAAGGTATTGTGATTTCTGAAATAATGAAGTGTAGTACTTGAAAATCACATTTAATTTACTCTGAGGGAAGCAAGCTAATGCCTTGTGAGGTTGCTGGGGAAACAGAAAAGCTTCTTTAGGTCAGTGTTGTAGCAGAGAAGTAAGCTGATATTTCACAATTTATTCATGGTCATAGCTCTAAACTCTTTCTTGATTTTTAGCAACATATTCCTAATTTCACATTAAATATTCACATACTCCTTTAATCTGGTCTTATTTTTGGTAGCTGATGGAGATTTGTAAATAAAAAAAATTTGAGAATTTAAGCTGTTCTTTATCACAATCCCTGTACATTTTAAGTTATTTTCCTAAAGCCCGATTCAATAAAAAATTACATCCGGTTTCAGCACCAGAGAAGCTCATTTTGGGCAATGGAAGCCCATTTATCATTAAACTTTTGGATGAAATAAAATAAGGGCCCTGGGCTTACAATAACTCTAATTATTCAGGTAATTCACAAAAGCCCTGATTTATGCTAAATACTTAGCTTTAATTAGCCAACGGCTACATAAAGGAAGGGGGGAGGTGGTAATAAGATAAGTGTTGGAAAAAGGACATATGTGGCAGTCACTATTAGTTGCTTTCCCAACACCCATTTTCCTCCTCCTTTCTCCTATTGAGGCAGAATTACCTCTCACTATATACCCACATTCTAATCCTCTCTTGAAGCTAAGAATGAGTATGTGACTATTGCATATCTGGCCAATGGAACCTGAGGCAAGTTGGCTAGGGAAGTTTTTTCTGCATAATACAAGAAAAAATAAGAAATGCCCCCTCTTTCCCTTCATCAGACATAGTTTTTTTCTGCATCTGCTATCTGGAGCTGCTGCAGCCATTTTGCAACCAAGAGGGGAGACAACATCACTCTGAAGATGCTGAGGATGACATAGAGTCAGAAAGACTGTAGAAAGATTAAAAGAGTAGAAAGATTGAAGGAAAAAAAACCCACAGCTCTGAGGACATTTTTGAGCCACTGGATTAAGTAGAACCTACCTCTGGATGTGACATAATAAAATGTCCTCATTCTTTCGGCCACTTTTAGAAGGGTATTCTGTTAATTGCAGTCAAAAGGATCATACTTTATAAAAACATGATTCATTTTGTCCAAAGTCATCAAATTGATCTCTTTTTTCATTAACTAGAACTATATATTGGAAATGCCAGAACTGGGAAAAAACTTTTATAATTTATAGAGTCTAATGATTTTAAAGTTGGTAGGAGAATCATCTGCAGGATTTGTTTTCCCAAATGACATGTATCTTCCCACCTGCACACAGGTAGGTGATAGCTTCTGTTACAAGTGAGACACTTTGCTGATGAGATTATGCCATTGCTGGAATGTCTTTGGAAAGACACAGACAGAGAGACTGAGAGTGAATCCCACATCATCCTCAGAGAATAAACAAAATCAACTGATGTGACTTACTATTTAATGCTCAGTTTCTCTGAGAACATCTCTGTGCAAGCAGCAGAGAGCCCTGATGAATCCTTTTGTCTGCTTATCAAGTTCAAACTCCCTGCCATTCAAGGCACTGGCAGCCTGGCTCCTGTCCAAAAGTCCTACCGTCTTTCTGCCTACTCTTCACCACTCCCTTGCTCTCTGGTATTTCATGAACATACCAGGTTTATCTACCAGCCTCCTCCCCAACTTCAAACATCTTCCATTTTTATCTATTGGTCTTCCAAATCCTATCCATCCTTCAAGGTGTCACATAAACATCACTGCGTGTTTCGTTTGACGGTGACAACAACAAATTATTCTTGTAATTTCTGACTTTATGCATGTACAACATAGTACTTAGCTCAAAACTTTAAATTAAATTTAAAAACCAAAATAAAATAGAAGGGATAGCAAGTAAAATTGAATCCACTTGAAGTTGTGATCAATCCGCCTAATCATGAAGCATAAAACAATTTACATTTCTCTGATTTTAAGGGCATCAGAAAATATCTCAGAGCAAACTGTATTTCACTTGGATATATCATATTTCATATGATATGTATCATATGAGCTAAATTACAGGGGGAAATAAAGTGAAAAAGGCAGGGCAGCAACAATCCACTCATTTATATCATATCATAGCAGAGCTGAAAGCTTCACCAACTGTCTCACCTTACACATAGGGGAAACTGAAGTAGAGAGAAGAAATGTGGTTAGCTCCTCATCCAGCAACCTCTATGTTTATCTGGGGATAAACATGGGATTTAGAACCTCAGTAACGACTATCTACAAGTCTTAGAACTTGTCACTATTCCAACTATCTAAACTCATTCCCTTGGCAGAATGCACAATGCCTCCACCGGGAGCCTTGATCTTTTTTCCTAACCTGTTTTGTCTTTTTTTCCCCAGAAACTTTTCCTATTATCACCTGTTCCTCATACTTTGAATACTAATAGCATCAACATAAAAGTAAGGCATCAAATATTAAAAAAAAAAAAATAAAAGTAAGGCATCGATTCTCTTGTCACAACAAATATGACTTCAAGTAAAAAGCAGGTAACAATAGTAAATAGACTAAACTTAACTCCCAGCGTCAGGGGAGATATCCAAAGTGGTGTTATTCTGACTCTAAGATGCAATCAGTTTAAATTATATAAATAAAAGTGGTATTGCTTTGCAGAAAATTTACTGTACTTCGCTGGTTCAGCTCTAGATTCTGGTTCCAGGTCTACTTCTGGCTTGTTTACGACTTTGCTTAACAGTTCTCCTTTTAGAAAAGAAGAGCACTGGTTTAGACTGAGGTTTCTCAAACCGGGTTCTACAGATGTATTAGGGGAGACTGTTGCTATTAGAATATTCCAGTGTTGTCTCTCCCATTACTATGATCATTTATTTTAAAGTTTCCAAAGGTAGAGTCTTATAATGAAGTACTGCCATGCTATTTTTCTGCCCATTTATGTGTTTGTGTTAGCAGTTGAATGGTAACCAAGTAGAGTGGTGTTGTAATTATTAAAAGCCAGACAAAACCCCCACAAAGGTGGGCGTGTTAGACAAAAGATATGTCCCTGCTAAGCAAAAGCCCCATATACGATGCAGGTGTCCTCCTTTGACTAGAAGAAAGGAGTGGGAGAAGGCAATTATCACACATGCTCTAAGTTTATACCTAGTTTTATAAGCATGATTAAAGATACATATTTATATGTATCAATATATTATCTGCCAAACTACACATTTCCTTTATATTATTGCATTCCTACTTTAATAACATTCTAAAAATAATTTAAGTAACACTGGGGGTCAATCCGAATTTTTCCCCTTTTGAAAGTGTTCTCTACATTACTCAATTGAGAAAAACAGGCTTAGGTGGTCTCTCAGGCCCTTGTGGCTATGACATCCCATGCATCTATCAGAACTAAATCAGAGATCCTATTTACAGAGCCCAAGTGAAGTGAAGTGGAGAATTAAACAACATCCAATGAACATTCCCTCTTTTTTTGGGATGATATCCCAAATGATATCTCATCCCAAAGATGAGAAGAACAACTTTCCTAAATTTTCCAATTAGAAATAATACCCCAAAATGAAAACAAAATGGACAGACCAGTTTCTTGGGGTTGGTTGAGATTTCTTTAGCAGTCATCTCAGCAACATTTCTCATGAAGGGCAAATGCTTGACACACTGTAGCTGGCAGAGAACACATTAAAGAGGCTGAGAAGGAAGCAAGATGTTTCCCCTCCCCATTTCAAAATCTACAATGCTATCTCACAAAGTACTTTTTAAATTTTAATGCAAAACTCAATATTAGAAATCATGGAAGAAACACTGTTGTTTGCAAATTACTCATTCATGTGGGTAGGAGTGTGTCCTGCCCTTTTCCTCCTCATTCGTCACACAGAGACCCCCCATCTGGCTACATCCTTGACGAGTAATATTTTTTATAATGTTCTTATAAGTGATTGCTTGCAGCATCTTATAGTCTTATCTCAGCTTGTGCAGCTTCTCATTAATATTCTGTACATATGGAAGAGTTTTCTATATCATTGTCCATTAACAAGGAGAATAATCACTCATTCAGTTATCAAGCAGTCAGCAAAGACCTGGCCTTGTGCCCTTAGTGCAAAGAATCATGGGATATCAAGAAGGTTAAATGTGGTTGACATTATGATAGTTACATTTTTTTATATAATTAGAGTTCTATAACCAAGTTGATCAAAGATAAGCAAAGAAGTATTAAAGTCTTTTAGGACTTAGAGACCATATTAGGGACTCTTTACCTCTTAGTAGAATGACAAAAATCGTATTTCAGCTGATACATACCAATGAGCATTCTTTTACTGAAAACAAGAAAAAGTCATAAGTTTACATATAAATGACATATTATTACAAAATAGCTTTTAAAGAGAAGTGAGTTAAATGATACCAAGAAAATTCAAAATTGAAATGGGACTGGGCATAAGAAGAGTCACATAAAATAGCTAAGTGACTGAACCACTATTAGAGGCCAAAGGTTCAGAATGGCCAAACTCAAAACAAAATACTCACTCCTGCACCTTTGTGGTTATCATTCAGCCATTCAACCCTTTTTCATTTCTACAATCAAGAATCTCTGTACGGAACATCTGGTAAATGAAAATATTACATCTATGTGTGTATATTCAAGTGTCGGCAATACCAGAGGGAGGAAAAGAGCAACCCAACTTTTAGGCATGATGCCTCTAAGGAGGTGATATGAACCATTCCAGATAGAGCTAAAAGTTAGATTTCAGAACAGAATGGTTGCAACTCAACTGTCAATGTCCTCCCAAAGGAGCCCCTGAGTGTATACAGATGAGGTGATAAAGATCTGAGAAAAGGAGTGGCCGTGGGAAATAAACAGGAAGGCATAAATCCAAGAGAGCAAAAGAAAAATTAGGATTACTATATCACTCTGGGGTAGGAATCAGAAGAGCTAATATAAATAAAAATACTTTTCAAAGTTCATAATGTTAAGTAATGTAGGGGAGAGAATTTTGGCGACCCCACAGAGTTTACAGTCTAGGGTAAGTTGATAAGAGGAACAGGTTTAGATATGGAAGAAAAGATGAGTTTCGAAGTACTGGTGAGAAAAGTGTTCCCTATCACCTATGCTCCTATTCAGAACTGGAATTCAACTCTTTACATAAAAGTTAAAAGCTAGAGAAGGGTTTTTCCATGTAGGGACGGCCTTTTTTAGTGTTTTCAAAATGAAAAGAAATTGGTATTTGCTAGAAGAGGGGAGACAGTAAGTAATTATATGGCCAGATGTCCCTGAAACCATACCTTGTGCACAAAAGCCATCTTGAGCCTGCTACCTAGGCAATGCTGGAGTTTCTATCTCCCAACCACCTTGTTTCCGAGTCTCTGGAATTCCTTTCTGGGTTCCTTTGGTACTACCAAAATAGAGCACAATATTATATCTCGGACACAGTTTCCCCAGAAGTAACAACACAGACAGAGAAAGGCAGAGGTGGGAAATTCCTGAGACCCAGGCCAGAGTGTATTTCAGTAAATGGCATGTTTCCACAAAGCTTGTCATATGGCAAAGGGATATGGCCGGAATATTCCATATCAATTCCCCAAAGCAACTGGACTACAGAGCCATTTCTACTCTATCAAGAGGACTCAGACTGGCCTGTCTCCTTTCACAGGGATCCATCAACCACCCTTTTCCCTTTAGCCACATGGTGCCTTTTGTGACATGAATCTCATATATCAGAAAGTACTGTGAGAGAGAGAGAAAGAGAAAGAAAGAAAGAAGAGAGAGAGAGAAAGAAAGAAAGATAGAAAGAAAAGAAGGAAGGAAGGAGGAAAGAAAAGAAAAAGAAAAAAAAGCACTGTGAGCCAATCCGGCTATAGCAATTATACTCTAGATGTGAAAATATGAGTGTGCACACCACATGGGCATCACATGGAGAGCATCTGAACACACACACATATTTCAGTTACATGCTTTTGCACACAGCACTTCAGTTACATGTTTTTGTACATAAGACAACCTTGTAAAGAAAGCAAGTATTATTATCCCATGTTATTCGGTAAAAAAAAGAGCATTAAGCTCTTTCCTGAATCTCTGAGAAGGAAAATGATATGCCCAAAGTGACTCAAATATTGGTGCTCGAGGATCTGAATCCACATCCATGAGCCATAGTTGTAGAATTGGTTTGGGCTCACTAACTCTCTTTAATTCTTGGGATATCCCTCACTCGTCCACTCCCCTGAAGGAAGCCCACTAGTCCCCTATCAGAATATTTTTGGGAACTATTGTCTAGAGATAGAATATGAACCCTTAGGAACGTGTTTTAGTAAGAAGTCCAAATTTCAATATTTTATGTCTCAGATTTTGTTTGTTTTTAAGTTTTATTTAAATTCCAGTTAGTAGTGCCTGGGGTGCCTGGGGGGTTCAGTGGATTGAAGCCTCTGCCTTCAGTTCAGGGCATGATCTCAGGGTCCTGGCATCGAGCCCTGCATCAGGCTCTCTGCTCAGCAGGGAGCCTGCTTCCCCATCTCTCTCTGCTTGCCTCTCTGCCTATTTGTGATCTCTCACCTCTCTGTCAAATAAATAAATAAAATCTTTTAAAAAATAAAATAAAATAAAATAAAATAAATTCCAGTTAGTGAACATACAGTGTGATATTAGTTTCAGGTGTACAATATAGTGATTCAACCCTTCCATACATCACCTGATGCTCATCACAACTGCCCTCCTTAATCCCCATCCCCTATTTCACCCATCCCCCACCTACTTCCCCTCCAGCAGTGTATTCTCTTGGTTTGTCTCTCTCTCCTTTTTTCCCTTTGCTCATTTGTTTTGTTTCTTAAATTCCACATAAGAGCGAAATCATATAGTATTTGTCTTTCTCTAACTGACTTATTTCACTTAACATAATACTCTCTAGCTCCATCCATGTTGTTGTAAATGATAAGATTTCATTCTTTTTTATGGCCAAGATCCATTTCTGCCCTAAACCATGTCTCCACACTTCCTACTTTCTTTGACATGACCTCTTCTCTCCCTTTAGTTGTGGCATTAGTTCTGTCAGCCTTCAGGTTGATTTCTGGGGTATTTCGAACGATTTGATAGTTATCTAGTTGTATTCATGTGTCCAAGGTGAGCCGAGGGTCCTCCTACTCCACCACCATTTTCCTAGACCTATCTCAGATTTTGTTAATTTCATGATGAGAGGAATGGCTACCAAATCTGATATCACGTGGCTTAAAGAAGTTGTAAGGAATGATTTATTTTCTTTATAGATGTGAATAAAGAAAATAGTTTCCACTTTTTTTAATTTTTTTATTAACATATAATGTATTATTTACCCCAGGGTACATGTCTGTGAATCATCAGGCTTACACCTTTCACAGCATTTGCCATAGCACATACCCTCCCCAATGTCCATATCCCTACCCCCCCACCTCCCAGCAACCCTCAGTTTGTTTCGTGAGTTTAGGAATCGCTTATGGTTTGCGTCCCTCCGCATCCCATCTTGTTTCATTTCTCTTCCCCACCCCCCCACAACCCCCTGACTTGCCTCTCAAATTCTTCATATCAGAGCAATCATGTGATAATTGTCTTTCTCTGACTGACTTATTTCGCTTAGCATAATACCCTCTAGTTCCATCCACGTCATTGCAAATGGCAAGATTTCGTTTCTCTTGATGGCTGCATAGTATTCCATTGAATATATATACGACATCTTCTTTATTCATTAATCTGTTCATAGACATCTAGGTTCTTTCCA
>CM052801.1:92465035-92483632 GCA_028533885.1 Nasua narica | reverse complement strand
AACCAGGAGAGACTGTGGACTCTGAGCAACAAACTGTGGGTTTTGGAGGGGAGGGGGTGAGGGGGTGAGCCTGGTGGTGGGTATTGAGGAGGACACGTATTGCATGGAGCACTGGGTGTGGTGCATGAACAATCAATCTTGTAACACTGAAAAATTAAAATAAACATATTTGGGGAGAAAAAAAAAAGAAACTGGACCACTTTCTCATACCATACACAAAAATAAATTCAAAATGGGCACCTGGATGGCTCAGTCGGTTAAGTGTTTGACTGTTGATTTTTGCTTGGGTCATGATCTCAGGGTCCTGGGATCAAGCACCACACCGGACTCCGTGCTTAGCAGGGAGTCTGCTTGGATTCTCTTTCTCCCTCTCCCATAGCCCCTCCCCCTGTGCACTCTCTCTCTCTCTCAAATAAATAAATAAATCTTTAAAAAATTGTAAAAAATAGGGGTGCCCAGGTGGCTCAGTCAGTTAAGTGTCTGCCTTCTACTCAGGTCATGATCCCCAGGTCCTGGGATCAAACCCTGTGTCAGGCGCCCTGCTCAGCAAGGGGCCTGCTTTTCCCTCTCCCTTTGCCCCTCCCCCCTGCTTATGCACTCTCTCTCTCTAATAAATAAAACCTTTAAAAATTTTTTAAGCTAAATAAATAAATAAATAAATAAATTCAAAATGGATTAAAGGTCTAAATGCGAGACCTGAAACCATAAAAATCCTAGAAAAAACACAGGCAGTAATCTCTGACATCAGCTGTAGCAAATTTTTTCTAGATGTGTCTCCTGAGGCAAGGGGGATAAAAGCAAAAATAAACTACTCGGACTACACCAAAATAAAAAGCTTCTGCACAGTGAAGGAAACAATCAAGAAACCTAAAGGGCAATCTATGGGATGGGAGAAGATATTTTCAAATGACATACACAATAATTAGTAATTAGAATTAGTATCCAAAATATATAAAGAGCTATTAGGGATACTATTACAAATCAACACCCTAAAACCAAATAATCCAATTAAATATGGGCAGAAGACATGAACAGACATTTCTCCAAAGAAAACATTCAGAAGGCCAATAGACACATGAAAAGATGCTCAACATTACTGATCACCAGGGAAATGCAAATCAAAACTACAATGAGGCATCACCTCAAACCTATCAGAATGGCTAAAATCAACAATAAAAGAAACAGGGACACCTGGATGGCTCAGTGGGTTAAAGCCTCTGCCTTCGGCTCAGGTCATGATCTCAGGGTCCTGGGACTGAGCCCCGTGTCAGGCTCTCTGCTCAGCAGGGAGCCTGCTTTGCTTCCCCCCCTCTCTCTCTGCCTGCCTCTCTTCCTACTTGTAATCTCTCTCTGTCACATAAATAAATAAAATCTTAAAAAAAAATACAAGAAACAACAGGTACTGACAAGGATGTAGAGAAAAAAGAGCCCTGTTGCACTGTTGATGGGAATGCAAATTGGTGTAGCCACTGTGGAAAACAGTATGGAGGTTATTAAAAAAGTTAAAAATAGAACTAACTCATGATCCAGCAATAGAACTACTGGATATGTACCCAAAGAATTCAAAACACTAAAGCGATACATGCGCCCTGATGATTATAGCAGCATTATCTACACTAGCCAAGATATGGTAGCAGCCCAAGTGTCCATCCACTGAGGAATGGACAAAGAAGAGGTGGGGGGCACCTGAGTGGTTCAGTCAATTAAGCATCTGACTCTTGATCTCAGCTTAGGTCTTGATCTCAGGGATTATGAGTTCAAGCCCCATGTTGGGCTCCATGCTGGGTGTGGAGCCTACTTAAAAAAAAAGAGGTAATACACACACACACACACACACACACACACACACACACACACACACAATGGAATATTACTTAGCCATAAAAAAAAAGAATGAAATCCTGCCATTTGCAACTTGGATTGAGCTAGAGAGTATTATGTTAAGCAAAACAAGTCAGTAAAAGAAAGACAAATATCCTATGATTTCATTCATATGTAGAATTTAAGAAAAAAACAAACAAGCAAAGGGAAAAATAAGAGAGAAAGAGAGACAAGTCAAGAAACAGACTCTTAATTATAGGGAACAAACTGATGGTTACCAGAAGGGAGGTAGGGGATGAGTGAAATAGGTGATGGGGATTAAGGGAGTGCACTTGTGGTGATGAGCACCGGCTGATGTATGGAAGTGTGAATCACTATATTTATACCTGAAACTAATATACACTGTATGTTCACTAACTGGAATTAAAATAAAAACTTAAAGGGGTGCCTGGGTGGCTCAGAGGGTTAAGGCCTCTGCCTTCGGCTCGGGTCATGACCTCAGGGTCTTGGGATTGAGCCCCGCATCAGGCTCTCTGCTCGGCAGGGAGCCTGCTTCCCCCTCTCCTTTGTCTGCCTCTCCGCCTACTTGTGACCTCTCTCTGTCAAATAAATAAAATCTTAAAAAAAAACTTAAAAAATCAATAACTACTGACAAACACAACAGCCTAGATAGAGCTCTAAGGAATTATACTTTTAAAAAATCCCTTAAAGGGACACCTGGGTGGCTCAGTCAGTTAAGTGTCTGCCTTTGGCTCAGGTCATGATCCCAGGGTCCTGGAATTGAGTTTCGAATCGGGCTTCTTGCTCAGTAGGGAGCCTGGCTCTTCTCCTGCTGCTACCCCATTTGTGCCCTCTCTCTCTCTCTGACAAATAAATAATCTTAAAAAAATAAAAAATAATTTAAAATAATTAAAAATCCCTTAAAGGTTATATACAATATAACTTCATTTGTAGAATTTTCTTGAGCCATCGAAATTCTAGAAATGTAGATTAATGGTTGCTAAGGGTTACAAAATTGGGAGGAGGGGGAAATGAGTGTGAATATAAAGGGGTAACAAAGGATCCTTGTGGTGATGACACTTTTCTATATCTTGATTGTGGTGGGCTTCATGCAAATCTACACATATGGTAAAATATGCATAACTAAATACACACATATATATGCACCACATGAAAAACTGGTGAAATCTGAATTATAGATGTATCAGTATCAATTTCTTGTTTGTAACATTGTACTATATCTTTAAAAATTATTACCATTGGGGTAATATTTACTAATAATATTACCATTCTGCTCAGGTCATGATCCTGGAGTCCCAGGATTGAGCCCCGCATCAGGCTCTCTGCTGAGTGGGGAGTCTGCTTCTCCCTTTGCCCCTCACCCTGCTCTCGTGCTCTCACTCTCTCTCTCAAATAAATAAATAAAATCTTTTAAAAATTGAATTAAAATTTAAAAAAGAAAGCGAAAGCATGAAAGAACTGAGTATTCAGAAGAAATTCAAAAAATAAGAACAAAGTTGGAAAGTCTACATTACTTCATATCAAGGCTTATAATAAAGTAACAATAATTAAGACAGTGTGGTATTGGCATAATGACAGAAATATACCAATGTTGGGCGACCTGGCTGGCTCAGTTGATAGAGCATGTGACTCTTGATCTCAGGGTCATAAGTTCTAGTACCACATAAGGTATAGCAAATACTTAAAATGTTTTTAAAAAAAGAAATAAAGCAATGAAACAAAATAGAGACCCACATATTATGTATATACAGACAACTGATTATAGACAAAGAGTTAAAGGAAGATTATAAGGGAAAAAAATTGAGTCTGGAAAAATTAGATACCCATATATAAAATAAATAAATAAATTTTGCTCTGTACCTCACGCCATATAAAAAGTTAAACCAAAATGGATTATAAAACTACATGTAAAACCTAAAACTGTAAAACTTCTAGAAAAAGGAGAAAATATTTATTAAGTTATTCATCAATTTTCTAGATACAATACAAAGCACAATCTAGTAATGAAATAAAATTGATAAATAAGACTTCATTTGAATTAACCCCATCTCTGAAAGGCACTATTAAAGTGTGTGTGGGTGGCTTAGTTGGTTGAGTGTCAGACTCTTGGTTTTAGCTCAGGTCGTGATCTCATGGGTCATGGGATCAAGCCTGTGTCAGCCCTGCACTCAGCAAGGAGTCTGCTTGAAGATTCTCTCCTGCTGCCCTTCCCGCCTCTCCTTCTCTCTCTCTCTCAAATAAATAAATCTTTTTTGAAAAGGGCACTATTAAGGGAGTTAAAAGACAAGCCACAGTCCTGGAGAAAATATTTGCCAGTCACATATCTGATAAAGAACTTGTATTGATAATGTAAAAAGAGCTCTCAAACTCAATAATAGAAACCCAGGGCGCCTGGGTGGCTCAGTGGGTTAAAGCCTCTGCCTTCGGCTCAGGTCATGATCTTAGGGTCCTGGGATCAAGCCCCGCATTGGGCTCTCTGCTCAGCAGGGAGCCTGCTTCCCCCTCTCTCTCTGCCTGCCTCTTTGCCTACTTGTGATCTCTCTCTCTCTGTCAAATAAATACATAAAATCTTTTTAAAATAATAATAATAAGAGAAAACCAATAAAAAACAGGAAAATGCTTTAAACAGTCATATAATCAAAGACATACACAATAGCAAAAATTCACATGAATAGACGCTCAACATAATTTGTTGTTAGGGAAATGCAAATTAGAACCACAGTGAGATACTACAACAAGTCTATAGGAATGACTAAAGTTGAAAAGGCTAACCATACTAAGTGTTGGTGAAGATGCAGAGTACTAGAACTTTCATACACAACTGGTGAAAATGTGAAATGATACAATCATCTTGGAGAATAGCTGAGAATTTCTTAAACAGTTAAACATATACCTACTGTATGATCCAGCCATTCTACTTCTAGATTTTTACCAAAGAGAAAGGAAAATATATGTCCACACAAAGACTTAAACACAAATGTTCATAGAAGCTTTACTTATAATAGCCAAAACTGAAAACAACCCAAAAAGGAGGTGTATGGGCCAATTGTGATATGTCCGCATGATGTGATACTACTCAGAAACAAAAAGGAAAGAAGTATTGATGCACCTACTAAAGACTTAGCTCCCCAGATGCTGAGGACTTTCTCCTTAGAAAATTTCCTCCTTGGGGTACCTGGGTATCTCAGTTGGTAAAGCAGCCAACTCTTGATTTCAGCTCAGGTCACAATCTCAGGGTCCTGGGATCAAGCCCACGCTCATCAGGGAATCTCCTTGAAGATTTTCTCTCTCCCTCTCCTCCTCCCCTTGCACTCTCTCACACTCTCTCTTAAATAAATAAATTAATTTTAAAAAAAAAAAGAAAGAAAATATCCTCCTTAACCCAATCCAAAATCAATTATTTCTTTACCCTGGATCTCTCAACACTTGTATATTACATGTGCACTTTTAAAAAAATTGTACACAGTAATGTATTGCTTATTAATTCAGTATAAAGCCACAAATCTGTACTCCTCTCTCATGTATACTGATTTACAAGACAACAAAAGCTAACATCAGAATAAACCAGAATTGATTCTCACTTATAACAGCATTTTACTGACAGTTGTTAACAGAGCTTCTCCCAACTTTCCACTAAAAGAACAATTGCCCTGGGGCACCTGAGTGGCTCAGTGGGTTAAAGCCTCTGCCTTCGGCTTGGGTCATGATCTTAAGGTCCTGGGATCAAGCCCCGCATCTGGCTCTCTGCTCAGCGGGGAGCCTGCTTCCCCCTGTCTCTCTGCCTGCCTCTCTGCCTACTTGTGATCTCTCTCTCTGTCAAATAAATAAATAAAATCTTTTAAAAAAGAACAATTGCCCTTATTAGATATCAAATATAAATCTAGAGTAATTATATATATACAGAAAAATATCTGAGGTAATAATGCCACTAGATTTTTCAAATTTGATAAAAACCATAAATCTATAGTTCCAAGAAGCTCAATGAACCCAAGCAAGATAAACATAAAGAAATTCACATCAGGGGCACCTAGGTGGCTCAATGGGTTAAAGCTTCTGCCTTCAGCTCAGGTCATGATCTCAGGGTCCTGGGATCGAGCCCCACATCGGGCTCTCTGGTCAGCAGGGAGCCTGCTTCCCCCTCTCTCTCTGTCTGCCTCTCTGCCTACTTGTGATCTCTCTCTCTCTCTATCAAATAAATAAATAAAATCTTAAAAAAAAGAAATCCACATCAAACACATCATAATAAAATTCCTTGAAAGCCAATGATAACAAAAAATTAAATGCAAGCACAAACACACAAAAAAACATTTAGGTACAGAGGAACAAAGACAATAATACAAACAACCTTGTCATCATAGAATACTACACCTAACAACTGCAGAATATATAGGCCTTTCAAATATACTGGGAACATGCATCTAGGTAAACCATATTATAGGCTGCAAAACAATTCTCAATAAATTTAAAATTATTCAAATCATATATTCTCTGACCAAAAGAATGAATTTAAATTAGAAATCAAAAACATAACACCCATATATAGAACACTAAATATTCAGAAAATAAGCAACACAGATTTAATAATCTGTGGGTCAAAGAAGAAATCACATAAGATATTAGAAAATATTTGAACTGAGAAAATGAAAATGTAACATACAAAATTTAAGGATTTCAGGTAAAGCACCATTTGATGGAAGATATATAGCTTTGAATGCTTATATCAGAATATAAAAGGGACTCTTGGGTGGCTCAGTTGGTTGAGTGTCTGACTCTTGATTTCGGCTTAGGTCATAATCTCAGGGTTGGGGGATCAAGCCCCCGTCAGGCTCCCTGCTCATTGTAGAGTCTGCTTAGGATTCTCACTCTCCTTCGCCCTCTACCCCTCCCCTCATTTACATGCATGTGCGCTCTCGCTCTCTCAAATAAATAAATCTTTTTTAAAAAATAAAATAAAAAAGGTTTAAAATTCAGATTTAAGACCTTCTTTGACCTTAAGCTAGAAAAAAAACCATATTAAATGCAAATTAAGTAAAATCAAGTAAATAACAAATACATAACTCTATGAATGAGAAAAATCATTAAAAAAGAAAACTTAGATGACAAAAAAAATTAGTTCTTTGCAAAGAATAGTCAAACGGATAAGTGTTTAGCAACAGTCATCCAGATAGAAAACGAGGAAACACAAATTTCCAATAAAGGAATGAAATAGGAGACATCACTATAAAACTTACAGACAGTCAAAAGCTAATAATTCAAAATTACAAGCAACTCTATACTAATAAATTCAATAACAAAAGAAATGGACAAATTCCTTAAAAAACACAACTTCCCAAAACAAACTCAAATATAAAATCTGAATAGCCTTATACCCATGAAAATGACGTAATTTGTAATAAAATATCTCTCCATAAAAAAGAAGCTCAGGTCCAGAGAATTTCACTGGTAGGTTCCATCATTTAAGGACAAAATAATATCAATCTTACACAAATTCTATCAGAAAATAGAAGAGGCAGGAACACTACTGAACTCATTTTATAAGGCCAACATAATGCTAATTTCAAAACCTGACAAAGACATTCCAAGAAAGAAAATTTTCCTCATGAAAACAAATGTAAATATCATTAACAAAACATCACATAGGTTTGCAAAATATGCTCACATACCAAATGTGGCCTGCCCCTTGTTTTTGTAAACAAAAGTTTTATTGGAACGCAGCCATGTCCATTCAATTCTGTATGGTCTCTGACTATACAGGCAGAATTGTATAGTTGCCACAGAGGACATATGGCCTATGAAACTGAAAGTATTTAACATCTGATCCTTTATAGAAAGAAGTTTGCTGGCTCCTGGCATATTGAATCCAGTAATATATAAGAAAGATAATACATCGTCACCAATCGTGTGTGTGTGTGTGTGTGTGTGTGTGTGTGTGTGTGTATACATATATATGGAAATATAGAAAGCAATATTGGTTTTACTTAAAATGTGGTGTAATATAACTCACCACAACAAAGGAGAAAACACATATGGTCATTTCAATAGATACAGAAAATTATTGACAAATTATTGACAAAACTCAATATCCATAATGGTAAAGAATTTTCGGTAAACTAGGAGTTAGAAACTTCCATATTCAGATAAACAATATCAAAAAGTTTTTACATCTGGGGCGCCTGGGTGGCTCAGTGGGTTAAAGCCTCTGCCTTCGGCTCAGGTCATGATCTCAGGGTCCTGGGATCGAGCCCCATATTGGGCTCTCTGCTCAGCAGGGAGCCTGCTTCCCCCCTTTCTCTCTGCCTGCCTCTCTGCCTACTTGTGATCTCTCTCTCTCTCTCTGTGTCAAATAAATAAAATCTTTAAAAAAAAGTTTTTACATCTAACATCATATTTAATGATAGATATTCAACATCAATCCCCTAACACCAATAACAAGATAAGGAGGTATGCCCCCATCACTTCTAGTCAAAGTTATACTGAACATTCCAGACACTGCAAAGAGCAAGTAAAAGAAATAAATGGCAGGTAACGTAATTGTTTATGTAGAAAATCCTAAAGAATCTAGAAAAAGTAAGTAAATAAGAAGTAAATTTGGGGCACCTGGGTGGCTCAGTTGTTAAGTGTTTGCCTTCGGCTCAGGTCATGATCCCAGAGTCCTGGAATCAAGCTCTGCGGGAAGCCTGCTTTTCCCTCTCCCACTCCCCCTGCTTGTGTTCCCTCTCTTGGTGTCTCTCTCTCTCTGTCAAATAAATAAATAAATCTTTTAAAAAAAGTAAATTTATTAAGATCATAGTATACCAGGTCAATATACAAAAATTAACTGTATTTTTTTTAAGATTTTCATTTATTCATTTGATACAGAGAGAGAGATCACAAGTAGGCAGAGAGGCAGGCAGAGAGAGAGGGGGAAGCAGGCTCCCCGCCAAGCAGAGAGCCCGATGCGGGGCTTGATCCCAGGACCCCAAGATCATGACCCGAGCTGAAGGCAGAGGCTTTAACCCACTGAGCCACCCAGGTGCCCCTTAACTGTATTTTTTATATAATGTAGTAGCAGCAGCACACAATTCAAAAAATAAAATTGAAAAAATTCTATTTAACATAACATCAAAATATTAAATGTTTAGGAATAAGTTTAACAAAAGATATGCAAGATCTCTACACTGAAAATTACTAACATTAGGATATATGAATGAAGATTTAGATACATGGAGATGTATACTATATCATGAATTAGAAGATTCCATATCATTATGATGTCAACTCTCCTTAAATTCATCTATAAATTCAATACAACCCCAATGAAATCTTCATAAAATTTTCTGTAGAAATTGACAAATTGATTATAAAATTTATATGGAATTTGCAATGGCTTAGAATAGCCAAAACAATCTTATGGAGGGAAAAAGAATAAAGTTGGAGGACTTAAACTATTTGATTTCAAGACTTACTCTAAAACTATGATAATCAATATAGTATAGTACTAGCTTAAGAATTGATAAGTAGGTCAATGCAACAGAATTGAAGGACTACAAATAGACAAATAGACCAATGCATATATGTTCAATTAATTTTCAACAAAGAGGCCCAAGTATTTAATGTGGAAAATGTAGCCAATTCAACAAATGGTGATAGAAAAGCTTCATGTCCTTATAAAAATGGTAAACTTCAACCTCTACCTCACATTCACACAAAAAGTCAAAATGGATAGCAGGAGTTAAATGTAAAAGAATTCAAACTATAAAGCTTCTTCAAGAAAACAAAGGTGAAAATCTTTGAGGTCTAAGGGCAGGCAAAGATTTCTTAGGACATATAAAACAGAAACTACAAATGGAAAAAATAATAATAAAATTGACTTTGTCAAAATGCAAATCTTCTGCTCTTAAAAGCACTGTTAAGAAAATGAAAAGGTAGGGCACCTGGCTAGCTCAGTCAGTGGATCATGCAACTCTTGGTCTTGGGGTTGTGAGTTTGAGCCCCACTTTGGGTATACAGGTTACTTCAAAAAAAGCATTTAAAAAAATGAAGATGAAAAGGTAAGCTACAGACTGGGAGAAAATATTCTCAGTGCATATATCTGACCAAGGACTTGTATCAAGAATATGTAACAAACACTTATACATCAAATATAAGACAACCCATTAAGATAGCGAACCTAAATAAATGGGGAGAGATACTGTGTTCATAGATTGTAAGACTCAGCATCCTAAAGCCATCAATTCTTAAACTAATATATAGGTTAAATGCAAGTCTGTAAAAATTGCAGCAAGGTTTTCTTTGTAGATAATAGACACACTTATTGTAAAATTATTTGGAAAGACACAAGACATAGAATAGCTAAAACAATCTTGAATAATAAAAGAATCATGAAGGAGGAATCACTCTACCTGTTATTAAGGTCTACTGTTTAGTTACAGTAATCAAAACAGTGTGACACCAATCAATGGAACAGAATACAGTAGACCTCAGAAATAAACTCACACAAATATGCCCAACTGATTTTTGACAAAGGTATTATAGGAATGATAGTGTTTTCCAAAAACGGTGCTGGAGCAATGAGACATCCATAGGCCAAAAAATAATAATTATAAATAAACTTAAAAAGATTACCGACCGGGGTACATGGGTAGCTTAGTTGGTAAAGTATCTGCCTTCAGCTCAGGTCATGATCCCAGGGTCCTAGGATCGAGCCCCATGTCAGGCTCTCTGCTCAGTGGGGAGTCTGCTTCTCCCTCTCCCTCTCCCTCTCCCTCTATGTGCTTGCCCTATCTGTCTCTCTCTCTCTCTCTCTCTCTCTCTCTCTTGCCCTCTCTCAAATAAATAAATAAAATCTTAAAAAAAAAATTAAGTCTTAAAAAAAATCATTGACCTAACCCTTACACCTTGCACAAGAATTAACTCAAAATGGAACAGACTTAAACATAAAATGTAAAACTAAAACTTTTCAAAAAACATCTAGAAACTTTTCAAAATGTCTAAAACTTCTAAAAATCTGAAAATTTGTGAAAAAAGAAGTGGGAGGAAATCTTCAGGATCTAGGACTATGCAAAGTGTTCTTACACTTTTCTTCAACACCAAAAGCATGATTCATAAGAGGTAAAATTAATAAAATGAACTTCATCAAAATGAAAAACTCCTGTTGAGTGAAAAACCATGTGTAAAAGATGAAAAGACAACCTGTGGAGTGGAAGAAAATGTTGCAAACCATATATCCAACAAAGGACAAGAATCTAGAATATATAAAAGACTCTCAAAAGTTAAAAAAAAAAAAAGGGCGCCTGGGTGGCTCAGTTGGTTGAGCGACTGCCTTCAGCTCAGGTCATGATCCCGGAGTCCCGGGATCGAGTCCCATATCAGACTCCCAGCTCTGTGGGAAGTCTGCTTCTCCCTCTGACCTTCTCCCCTCTCATTCTCAGTGTCTCTCTCTAATAATAAAAAAATAAATAAAATTTAAAAAAAAAAAGCAGATAATCCAACTAGAAAATGGTATATCTCTATGGTAGACTTTTTTTTTTTGAGAGAGAGAGAGTGTGTGTATGCAAGCAGTGAGGAGGGGTAGAGAGAGAGACAATCCTCAAGCAGACTCCCCACTGACCTTGGGGACCACCACAGGACTCAATCTCATGACCCTGAGACCATGACCTGAGCTGAAATCAAGAGTCGGATGCTCTCAAATGACTGTCGCCCAGGCGCCCCTCTCTATGGTATGCTTCTAATCATAAGGCATGATTAGGGGCGCCTGGCTGGCTCAGTTGGAAGAGCATGTGACTCTTGATCTTGGGGTCTCGAGTTCAAGCCCCACACTGAGGACAGACATTACTAAAAAATTTAAAAATCTTAAAACTAAAGGCTGTGCTGTGCTTTAAAAAAAATTAAAAAGGCACAAAGAGACCTTTCTCTAAAGAAAATTGATAGATGGCAAGTAAGCACATGAAGGATATTCAACATCATTAGCCATTAGGGAAATAGTCTGGAAAAAGGGGGACCTGGCAACAGCTACCACTGTAGCCAAAAATCACACCACAAACCTGGTATGTGTAGTGTGGATGCTGCTGCTGCTGACATGAATGTCGGATGGACATCACAGTGAGCAGTGGCCATCGAGCTCACCCAGGACGCCCTTGAGGCCCCACTGTCCTTGCAAGGCGTGCAGGGGAACGAGTGACTGGGGTTTGAAGTTCTGAGCTTCGGTCATAGGATGCAGGATCAGAGAAAGGGCATGTCACTGAAGTTCCCCGAAAAACAAAAGATCCTGCATGTACTGTCTAGAGTTCAAATCATGAGAAATGATTTTCCCCACTTTATTCCTGATGGTCAGATCATGCTTAGAGAACTGGATTTACTTCTGAGCTTCACTATATAAACAAGAGAACATACAGAGCAGAGTGACAGTGGTATGTGAAGAAAATTGCTTTGAAAAACTAGGGGAAAGAAGACACTTAGCGGGCTCTGAGAGCTGTTTTCAAATGTGTTAAAGGACTACCATGAAGGAAAAATGGTCTATTTATTTTGTCTGGCTACAGAGGATAGGAGCTAGGATCAAGGGTTAGAGAAATGGATTTCAGCTTTAAATAGGGAAAAACCTCTAGTGATTTAAACTATTCTACAGTGGAAAGGCCTTCTTTGAAAAACTAGATCTTAAATGTTCTCACCACACAGGCACACAGACACACACACACACACACACACGATAACTATGTGAGGTGATGTCTATGTTAACTAACCTCACTGTGACAATCATTTCACAATACATATGCATAACAAATCATCTTGTAACCCTGAAATGTACACAAGGTTATATGTCAAGTATATCTCCATAAAGCTGGGAAAACAAAAACAAAAACTTGTTGTTTCTCAATTGCACTGAATCTACACATCAACTATTAATGTTTAAACATTTACTTCTCCAATCCATGACCATATTATATAAATTTGAATCTTCTTTATTTGAATCTTCTTAAATATACTGCAATAAACTTTTATATTAAAAAAATAAAAAAGAATTTCACGGGCTTTCCTCCATAGCAGTGGCACAGAATCTGAGCTTGGCAGCTTTAGCTATCTAGAGGACCAATAGGTCCAGGGCCACCAAGGGTTGACTGAGGGACTCAGTAGCCTTGGTAAAAAACTGCTCCATTAGAAGGAGAGGTGTTGTGCTAAAATTTGGTCCAAGTTTAGTGGGTCAGTTTGGAAGAGGAGAGAAGGGCATTATTCTAAGAATATCACTGTGCCTATCATTCAGATTGTCCCAAGGCCCAGCCCCTGCAGACCTGAATCACGGCGTGATGGGACTACCAAAATAGGAGAATCAGAGAGAAGAGGAACAGGGGGAAGAAGTGAGGAAGGACAGCTGAGACCAAGTCTCCTAACTTCCTGGCTAGGATACTTTCTTTAGTACGTCTTAGAAGAAATTCCCCACTACTCCCTCCTCTTGCCTTATGATGACTTTATAGGCAACTATATCTCGAATACTGAAGATCATTCATTTTCTATTAAGGCTTTGCCATTTACCCTAGTTTTAAAGGTTTTGGGATAGCACCTGTTGTCATGTCATAGGGGTTCTGGCCATGGTTGAGTGTTGTCCTAAGAGCGTAGAGTCGGAAGAGAGGCCAAATGTGCTGACTGCCAGATAATAAGGACAAATGTGGAAAATGAACATGGGCAAGAAAAACTCAGGGTTTAGTATCAGGGTAGGGTTTAGGAACCTCTAGAGCAGTTGGCCTGGGACAGACGGATGAAAATGGCAGATGCCAATCAGTTGTTGGGGGAAGCAGTTCACAAGCACACATCGAACACTCTGACAATTCCTGTGACATTGGAGAAGGAATGAAATGGGGATTGGAATCCCTTTTAAAAAATGGATGGACTCTAAGCCAAATAAATACTATAAATTTTCATCAGTAAACAAATTTTTACTCTCAGCCACTGTGATCAGAGAGACACGGGATACTTCAGGAAAAACTCTACATTTATAAGACAAAAAATTATGAAGCTGTCCATCCCCAGGAAACAAATCATACAAAAGCACACATTCAAAGGCCTCAGGGAATTCAGGAAGAAAGCAGAAATTTGCCATCGATTTTAGCTTCTTAGCAGCATACTGCTAAGTGATCTTTCTCCCCAGTCCCTCTAAAGACGGAGAACGGTAAGTGCAAGTTCTACGGAGTGGCCGGAGAGAGTGTGGTGTCACCATGGTATCGGGCCACAGGAGGCAAAGCTGACTGAATGGTGGTCCGGCTTAGTTAATGATGTTGCTAGGAAACCCACATTTGCCAAGGTTCTACCCACTCTGCTTTCTGTGCATCATTTACTCACCACAAATAACATGGCAGCATCACCCACAAAGTTGGAAGGATGCCCATCACAAAGCAGATTGGGCAAATCCCCTGCACACAGAGCGGGAGGCAGCCTATTGCTATTCTCTGCACACTGGTCATACAGCCAGCTCTCCTTCAAGGGAGCTCACCCACCGCCCCGTGATATCCGCAACCAGGCTGCATACCAGAACTGCCACCAGTGGGCTGCGCTCCAGCTTAGCCAGCCCATGCCGCAAACGGAGGAGGAGTCATCCCAATAGTTACAGTGAGAATCCGGCTGCAAGCAAGGTAAGGGACAGTCCTGGGTGAAATCTCACCAGAGACGCTGGAAGTTGTGCAACACTAGCATGGGACTGCTGGGAGCAACTGGCGGCAGGGAGCATAGCCCAAAAGTGATTTGCAGTCCCTGCAGTACTTAATAAGCACACTGTTTCTGCAAGATGCTCCCCTGGTCCCTGGGGACCACAGGTAAACTAGACACAGTCCAAGCCATCAATGAGTCCCTACAACTCTAACAAAAACCAACATGGGCAATGCTGATGAGCTAAATGCTGTGAGGAGATCAGAGAGGAAAATCCACCAATAGCCCAGGAGAAGCCACGGGCTCCTTTCGCTGCTCCTTAGGGGCAGGGGATTATGGGAATCTGCACAACTTACAGGTACAGGGTCAGAACACAGTAGGAGAGATGGCTGACTGTCTGCTTGAGGCAAAGAGGGAGAAAAGGGAAAAGAGTCACTGGCACGAGGTCTAGAGGGAGGAGAAGAATCTCATCAAACCCCAAAGTGAGATGGACCCTAGAAATGAGGCTTCTAGATCAGTGCCATCCAATCAAATACAACGTGAGCTACAAATCCAAGCCACATGTGTATTCTGAAATTTTCCAGCAGTCACAGTGAACCAAAACAGTAAAATAGAACAGATGAAATTAACAGGACATTTTATTTCAGAAAACATATTCCAAAATTATCATTTCAATGTATAATCAATATAAACTAATTATTACTATTTTATGAGGTCTTTTACATTATTTTCTTTTGCATGCTAAGCCTCTCAGCCAGGACCAGCCACATTTTCAAGTGGCTGCTGACTACTGTAGTGGACAGCACAGTTCTAGACAAAGGGGCTGGGATCCAAGAGAATAGAAGGAAAAAGAACAAATTCTAAGAGCACCTATAAAGACTCAAACTTTGACAGTGATGTCTGTACCAGTGTGGAAATGAGTCAAGTAATGATGACAGGTCTCATAAAGGGGATTCCAGCTAACATTCACCAAGTTCTTGCCGTGTACAATCACTCTACATGCATTGTATCATTTCATTCTTCGAGAAATCCCAGGAAGTAAGTACTGCCATCAACCCCTTTTTAGAGATGAGAAAACTGAGGCTCAGCAATGTGAATAGCCTGTCCGCGATCACAACGCTGGTTCTTCCTCTTTCTTAAGAGGAAGGAGGGGCGCCTGGGTGGCTCAGTGGGTGAAAGCCTCTGCCTTCAGCTCGGTTCATGATCTCAGGTCCTGGGATCGAGCCCCACATCGGGCTCTCTGCTCAGCGGGGAGCCTGCTTCCCCCTCTCTCTCTGCCTGCCTCTCTGTCTACTTGTGATCTCTCTCTCTCTGTCAAATAAATAAATAAAATCTTTTTAAAAAAAAAAGAAAGAAAGAGGAAGGATTGTTTATGTTTAAGAGGAAGTATATGTTTCTTTGAGTCAGCAGAAAGTCCTCTCCACCACTCACTAGATTTACATGCCTTGTAATAGGGCATCGGCCTCCTTCGACCCAGAGCTGCCTGCACTGTAATTGCCTTACTCATCTTTGCATCTCCTCCCACAGGGAGCACTTCTAAGGTGACCAGAGCTTGTGAATGAAGGAACGGCAGTCACTTTCAGTTTCACTTGTTTGTTTACATAGTGACCTAGTCGGATCCTTAAATATATCCACAGGGCTGGGTGCTGAATGGCTTTTGAACATCTCCCATCTCCCCCAACTGCCACTGCCAAAATCCCAGCCACTCCAAATGAAAATAATAAATGCCACCTTTGAGGTCATGGAAAAAGAATGTACAAGCCACAGCACTTGGCCAGGGAGGAAGTCACCGGTGACTCTGGAGGGCACAGGTTCATTAGGAAAATGTGGGAGAAAAATCTGGGGATCTTGGATCCTCCAGATAAGGGGAGGGCCTCTGCTGAAGGTAAGGGGCAGGGGGAGGCTGGGGCTTGAGGAGAGCAGAATGGGGAGAGGAGGAAAGGGCTGCAGGATCGACAGGAGGGACAGGCAGCATGGCAGCGCAAGGGGCAGCTGTAACCGACAACAGCCTGCAGCCTGTGATTATTTATCATCAGGAAAGTAGAGGCTGGGCAATATTTAGTCAAGGATTGGATGAGGTCACTGAAATAGACTGTGCACATGGAGAAAAGATGGAGGAACAGATGTGGGGCATGCCGCCATTGATTTCCAGGTGGGAATATGAAGGCAGTATGGAAGTCGGCAGTGACCCTGAGTGCAGTACTTTCAGTGGTAGGAGTTAAAGCCTTGCTAGAGCAGGTTCAAGGGTGAAGGGGAGGAGAGGAATTGGAAACTATGAATCCAGACAACTCCCTTGAGGCATTTACTGTGAAAGGAGGTTGAGGAAGGGGATGATGAGGATGTGGCTGAAACCCTGAAGAGTAGGAGCAGAGGGAATAATCTGGAGGCTGCGGCAAGGTTGCGGGGACACATTTTTAACAAATGCTCATTATTAAAGAAACGCACTTTTTAATGAAGTAACTAAAATGGGAGAGTAAAAATTCCCACTGCTACTTGTGATTTGTGTCACTATGTGGGATAATATATTACTTTGATGAAGATGATGATAATGACAGTAATCGGTAACAGTAAAATTGAGGATAAATAGTAAAACCCAGCAGCTGAGTGACTGCTATGTGCCAAGCTCTGTGTTATGTGGTATGAAATTAGCTCTTTGATCCTCAAAAGCATATCGGACAGATTTGACAGACAAGAGAACGGTTACACAGAAAGATTAGGTAACTTGCCCAAAGGTGTACGTTGGTGAAGTTAGGATCTGAACCCAAACATTCTACTTCCAGATCCCTCGCGAGAATGGGGGGGAGGGCGGTGCTGGCACAGTGAAGGAAATAACAGTTCTTGCCTTCCACAGTGAATGCTCACCTGGGTAGGCAGGTACACATGGTGGAGTCACTTCCAGCTCTCCTCTACCTTGCTCAAACCATAGGCATATGACCCTCAAACATTCCAATGTTCTTCCCTTCAGGTCCCGTCAGACACTCTCCCGCTCCTTGGAGGACGTTAGTAGAATACAGACTCTCTACTTCGTGCACTGGGCTAGATTTTGTGATTAATGCACCTATTTCTCTGAGGTCTCATAAATTTCAGGGAAGCTCCAATTGAAATCAACACACAGGAAGTTTCTGAGGAGAAATAAGCTGGCATTTCAGTAGGTCTGGGTAACACTGGAAAAACTAGTGCTATTTTCTGGCTGAGTAATCACCAGTATGAATGACCTGAACTCTCCATCTGATACAGCAGAGGAAAAAGAGTAGGACGTTCCCTTACAGTCTCTGCTGCTGGCACTGGCAGTTCGAGCAGAAGTGGAAGGTGACCCCGGCAGTGGCTGCTGGATAGACACCAGGTCAGGCATGGCTGTTGTAGTGATGTTCTGAGCTGAAGGAGGAAGTTCCACCAGATCTCCTCCTCCTCCTTCAAAGAACTCGAATAGCCAGGCTGGGAAAGGGAGAGCAGTAGAAACATTAAAAATGAGGGGCACTCAAGTCCATACCTTGGGCTCTGCCCCTCACCACCCAAGAGCTATCAAAGGAAAGGACCATTAGACCTTCTCAGGAGAATGTTCCAGAAAACCTAAAAGGACCACCTCCACTGAGCTGCAGACATCATCCTAGGACATGCTGACTAGCTTGATGTAGGCGAAGGAATGTTAGATTGTGAATCCAAAGACCGCAGACTCACGTGGCAGAGGATTCCACTTTAAGCTAGCACTTAATCCCTCTGATCCCCATTTGGAAAATAGGGATGGTAATGGTACTTACCACCTAGGGGAGGTATGAGGACCAAAGGAGACAACATATATGAAGATGGTTTATATATCAAAAAGCAATACACAATATGTAAGTTATCCTATATCTATCCCTAAATTTAGCTTTTTGTGTGATGTTTGCTCGCTTTATAGTATCTGGAGAGGTATATATTCTTACACCAAAAGATCATTATAACTTCTAAGTCAAAGCCTAGTGAAGAACATGGAACACTCAATGGCTCAAACACAAGCTTTCTAACTATCTCACACATTTTTTTCTCCCCAAATATGTTTATTTTAATTTTTCAGTGTTACAAAATTGATTGTTCATGCACCACACCCAGTGCTCCATGCAATACGTGCCCTTCTCGATACCCACCACCAGGCTCGCCCACCCC
>CM052801.1:92432612-92464535 GCA_028533885.1 Nasua narica | reverse complement strand
TTATGGTTCTTGGTGCTACAGTAAATGGAATTGATTCTCTAATTTCCCTTTCCATATATTCATTGTTAGTGTATAGGAAAGCAATTGATTTTTGTGCATTGATTTTGTATCCTGACACATTACTGAATTGCTGTATGAGTTCTAGTAGTTTGGGGTTAGCTCACACATTTTTGAAACTATCTAAAAACAGACTGATTTATAAGAAATCTCACGAAAGGACGGACCTCAACAGATCGCCTGCTTCCACACACAAACTTTAGGCAGATCCAGGAATATAATTCCCATTTTACTGAGAGGCCATCCAGCATAGAGTTAAGAGAAGAGAAAACTTAAACTATCTTACTGTTAATACTGGTAGTGTTATTTTTAAATTACCTTATGTAAACTGTAAGATAGAGCAAAGAAATATGCTATCCTAGGAATCAAAATTCTTGGCATAAGAAAAGAGAGACTCAAATATAAAATGAAAGACTTAAGTAAAAAATCCTGAAATCTTATATTTAAATTGGAAATATTAAAGTGAACTCAGGAGCGCCTGGATGGCTTAGTCGCTTGAGCATCCAACTCCTGGTTTCATCTTGGGTTGTGATCTCGGGATGGTGGGATGGAACCCCGCCTCAGCCTCCACACTCAGCGTGGAGCCTGCCTAAGTTTCTCTCTCTTCCTCTCCCTCTGTCCCTCCTCTCTCTCTCTCTCTCAAAAAAAAAGAACTCATGATTTATTATTCTCTTTCTATAAAGTACATACGTTTTATCCATTGAAAGTTTAAAGTTTAAGTTTTATCTATTTAAAGTTTATCCATCTATTCATTTAAAGTTTAAGTTTTATCCACTGAAGTCTAGAGCAGTGACCATCCCATAGCATAAGCAGCACTAGCATAAGCAGCACTAAAACTGTGATTTCTAAGTGACATTTCCCAGCAAAAGAAGCCAGAACTTCCTGGAGAAATGGCTGATTCTGGATTTGGGGAATGAAATGTACCAAATGCCCTGGTATATCTTGGTGGGCCAGAAAGCAAGTATGCTTTCCAACATTGCTGGTCACATCAAAAAGATACAAGAGCACACTGCACCTCCCTCAGGCCAAAAATGGGACAACTAAAGCATCAAAAACACTATAATCTATTGAAGCAAAATATATTTAAAACTCCACAAGTTCTTAAATAATACCAATATAATTAGTGGTCACTACTGAAAGCTGCTAAGATACTAACCTATCATGATAAAAATTCATAAATAAAGAATAAAAATTAAGCATTTATTCTGCTCCTCCTTTATAAACTGTCCCTCAGAGCAGCCAAATAGTTCATGAGGGAAAGTTCTTATGGAAGAACAAAAAAAATCCAAAATCATCATTCTGCAACTCTCAATGAAATGACAGATTTAGGAAAAATCACTAATTGATGATAAAACCATCAGGAGAAAAGTTGATGGGGAAAATTTCATAGGCTGAATCAGACTGACATCACCTGAACACACTGAGGAAAGCTTACATCACTTTTTTAACGATTTTATTTATTTATTTGAGAGAGAGAGAGAGCAAGAGACAGAGAGAGAGCAGCAGAGGCAGAGGGGGAAGCCGACTCCCCACTGAGCAGGGAGCCTGACGTGGGACTCAATCCCAGAACCCTGGGATCATGACCAGAGCCAAAGGCAGATGCTTCACCAACTGAGCCACTCAGGTGCCCAGCTTCCATCACTTTTTAGCAATAACAACCAGACATTATGTGACTCCTAATGTGATATAATAGGAAGTACACATCAGTAACTATGAAGAAGTCCTAAAAATATGCTGTGTACACACACACACACACACACACCTTAATTTAATAAACCACTCATGAGAATAAAAAAAATTCCAGGAAGAGAGGAACAAGTTAAACTGCACACACACACAAAAAAAGCAATTGCTCAAATCCAGAATGTGGGACGTTATGTAGTTCAAATGAATCCATTTTTTTAAAATAAAAAATGGCAGGGGTAGGGGAAGTTAAAGGTAGAGGCCATTATATAGTAAGAGAAATGTAGTAACGTAATTTCTAAATGCAATGCATAGATCTTTCATAATGATTTAAACAAATCAACTGACAAAAGAAGAACTTTAGACAATCAGAAACCCTTTAATATGGACTAGATATTAGACACTATTATGGAATTACTGTGAATTTTGTTAGATATCATAATGGCAGTTTGGTTACTTTTTTTTTTTTTTTTTTTTTTGAGAGAGAGAGAGAGAGAGAGAACATGAGATGGGAGAGGTCAGAGGGAGAAGCGGGCTCCCCGCTCAGCAGGGGGAGATGTGGGACTCGATCCTGGGACTCCAGGATCATGACCTGAGCCAAAGGCAGTTGCTTAACCAACTGAGCCACCCAGGCGCCCGCTTACCTTTTTTAAAGTTTATCTGGTAGGGTGGCAGGGAGCCTGGGTGGCTCAGTCACTTAAATGTCTGCCTTCAGCTCAGGTTATGATCCCAGGGTCCTAGGATTGAGCCCTGCATCAGGCTCCCTGCTCAGTGGGGAGTCTGCTTCTCCCTATCCCTCTGTCCCTGCTTGTGTGCTCTCTCTCTCGCTCAGTCTCTCTCAAATAAATAAATTTTTTAAATCTTTAAAAAAAATAAAGGTTACCTGATAGAGATACATATTGAATTATTTGCAGGTGCCATCAAATGATGTTTGAGATTTCCTCTACATACATTAAAAAATATTTGGGAGGTAAGGTGAGGGATAGTAGAGGAAACAAAAATAGCAACATCTTATTAATTATTGAAGTCGAGTGATGAGTACTTAATGATTCATTACACTCTTTATTTTTATGTACGCTTGAAAATTCTATAATAAAAAATTTTTTAAAAAGAGCATAAGTTCTTGAGCTAATTTTCCTTGACTCTGCCATTCACCAGCCAAGTGATTAGGAGGACATGTCACTCAATCTCTCTGTTTCTGCAAAATGAGGACGGTGACAATGCTGTAATATTGGGTTGCTGTGAGGGTTAAGTGAGAGTATTGATGCAAAATGTTTGGGACAGTATCTGGCACAGTCAGTAAGCACTCAGTACATACTAGCTATCAACATCAGCACCACCACCAGCACCACCAAATGAAAAATGAGAAGTAATCTGCCCAAGGCTATCTACTAAATCAAGGGTCTGCAAACTTTTTCTATAGTCAGATAGTAAATATTTTAGACTTTGGGGGCCATATGGTCTCTGTCCTAACTAATCAACTCGGCCATTGTAGCATGGAAGCAGCCATAGACAATTCATGAATAAATGAATGTGACTGTGTTCCAATAAAGCTTTATTCATAAAATCAGGTAACAGGCCATATCTGGCCTATGAGCTGCGGCTTGATGATCTCTATAGTCTGTGATGGGAAAGAAAGCAAAAGCTAGGTCTCCTGCCTCAGAGGCTGCATTATCTAATCCTCTTTCCTTTAAACCAAGCCATGTCATGAAGGAGATACAAAAAAAAAAAAATCACGGTTTGGACAAACGTTGCTCTCTCTTGCAAATTACAGAGCTAACTTTTTGAGTGGTATGTACATTTGCTTAAAGGCTAAAAACCTGCAGATCATTTTTAAAATAAGCATGTGGGAAATAACTTCTTAAACCAACTTTCTCCTCCACACCAGAAAGAGCTCATTTCTGTCCTGACACCCTCAATCATTGCATTGTTACAGAAACCCACGTTAATTTTTGAAATTATACTACTTTATTCATAGTCGCTCTCCAACTCAATTATCATAAAAGAATAAATTAGCCACTCCCTGGAGGTGTCTTCCTTACTGTTGATAGAGGGCTCTCAGGTCCAAAGCCATGTCTCGAAGAGCTCAATGCTATGGGGGAGGGCACACCTAAGCCATGGCATCTCTCCCACTTCATTATCAGTGCTCATTGCTCCCAAAACATACCGTCACGAACTTCACAGGCACCTCTTACTTTTCAAACTCACGGCATGGGGGTGCTCCCATTTTTCAGAATGTTATGAAAGCAAGACAATCTGATGGACTAGTCTTCAAATTTGACTTCTGAAATGTTAAAAGTTAAGAAACATAATTAAACTGCAAATGCATTAACATTTATATAAAATATAAACCAAATGCTTATCCTGATTCACCAAACAAATTACACTTTGAACATTATAAAAAACCAGCTACTTATCACCGGCACCATTTGAAATTATTGCTAGTACTACAACTCCAAATGCCTAAGATGCCTTAAATACAAACCCTGAACATTTACATACTGATTTCATGAGCAAAGCAAAAGGTATTTGCCGGTAACAGTACAGGACTCAGCAATTTTATTGTCTGAGTAATCCTGGTTCGTTCTGATATGAAAATTCAATTATTTTAGAACGGGCCCTCTCATTAAATTTTGACAAGCAGCACGAGCTCGGTACCAGTTATAGCTCGAAGAGACCGGGGGTGCCTGATAGCACCACACTGAATTTTAAAATGTAGTATTTTTGCAGTATAAGATTATCTGACAATTTTGTATTAAAAGAAGAAAAAATTAATCAAATACATTGTAATATTCAACATTGGTATATTTGGTCTTCTTTTTACAGATATTTTACTAAAATTTGCTGCAAAAAAATGTTTATTACATGCTTTCCCCCTGATTTCACAATTGAGCAACGTACTAGAAAAATATGTATATGTCGGTAGTGAACAGGAAGTATTTGACTACACATTTTTACCTACTGCTTCCTTTATCAATTGAAATGTATTTGTAGTGCTTATAAACGTGATTTCCAGAAACAGAAATGACTTTATTTGCATATAGCTTGTTGTTTATTAGGACACTTATTGTCCAAGAAAAAAATCTTTTAAAGCAACTTTTGAGCAAGCCTATTGTCTTTTAAAGCAGAGCTTACAGATAATCACAGCACGGGGAAAAAGAAACAATTTCATTTATTCCCCATAGAGTTGAAAGAAGAATAACAAAATCTCTAGCTCTGGGTTTGTTTATTTTTGCCTAGTTTTTTCCCTGTAAGATGGGGGTTTCTAGGTGTTGTGAGCTCTCGGCCAAAAGATGCTCTTCCATGCTCCAAGATGGTTGCCCATGCATGGCTTGTCATAAAGAGAGGCACAAAAATAGTTCCTATGATATGTCACTTTAGTGACCAAATATTCCACGTAGGAAAAGGAGCCACCAGCTCCACAGCTCCAAAATATGACTCCAAGAGAAGAACAGTCACGGTTAAGGTGAGCTGTAGAGGGCAAAACTGCAAAAGGAACATGGCTCCACATGGGGTCCTACTCTGAAATCAAGCAAAGGGACCCGGAACTGCTCTGGCTGATGACGTCCCACTTTCTCCAGCCCCACTATTAACTCTCCTCTTCTCCAGTCTTTCTCTCAGAACCCTTAACCTCTCTGAGTCTTAAAACTCCATCTTTGTGTGGTCAGTTGCTCATAAACTCCTTCTTCCGCTACACACAGACACACCCCACATGATATTTAACATACTTTACTGAATTAATTTTGATTCTGAGAAGTTTTTGAGAACACTGAATTATGCCACAGACTTCCAATTAAGTTCCTGGGCCCTGATGTTCTACCTTAAGGTCTGAGCTTGGTAACTTATATACAATTGTTTAGAAGAATAAAATCATAGAGAAAATACCATTATACATTTTTTTAGAAGAAGTGGAAGAAGGGTTGAAGGAGGAACCAAAGAGTTCCCAATACAAATTGTTTCATGTTTTTGTTGCTAAGGAGAAATACTGACAAAGGTCAGTTTGGTTTTCTCTTCTTTTCTATCTCTATCAGTAGCACCAGTTGAATTTGAAAGTGAAGTTCTCTAGCTTGGAATACTCCAGAAAAATATTACTCAACTTTAAGAAACTGTCGAAAGAAGGCAATCTAAGAAGTGAGCCTAGGGGAAGAAATTTCTACAACAGAACCTGGGAGAATGAAAAGCCAGGGATCTGCAGACCATCTACGAGGGCAGCTGAGGCCAAACCCAGGCATTAGGTTTAAACACCAGGCCAAATAAACTTCATTTCCTCTAGTACTAGGAATAGAAACAGCCTGGAAGCCCTGAAAGAATGAAGATAGAATTAGACTTACATGTTAAGCCGACCAAAGGCTGTAGACTGTAAATTTCTCACACTCTGAAGTCAAAATTTACACTCCTTCAAAAAAGAATAGGCTAGTTCGTTATTTTTGGCCTCTGACAAGCACGGCCATGCTAGTTTACAGACTAAATTCAAAGGCTCAAGGGCCCCACAGATAAAATGACATGTTGTAACCGATGCATCCTTCTGCAACATTTAGTCAATATAATGGAGAAACCATCACATATGTGAAATACAAAAGAGGCTCACATGTGATTTCACAACCAATCAAACTCTATGAAGCAAGATCAAGAACTGAGATTAAGGATTTCAAGCTCACCTGTTTTAGCTACTTTTAGGCAGAAATAAGCTTGAGTCTTCCAGATTCCACTGCAGAGCCCCTAACTCCATAGCAACGCATTCAAGGCCCGTTCAAGGACCGATTCAAGTTCCTCGGTGAACTCTCCCCTAATTCCCCCAGAAGAAGCTGTCATAATCTACAGCTTGTTGTATAAAGCACTCATTTTTTTGTGAAATACTCAACAGTGAGATTTTATTGCTTTTACCATACCAATCCGAAATTTGTGATTACTCGGAGATTTGAATGGCTTATCTTGGCCAGAGGAAGTTACAGTTCAATTGTGTGAACAGCTTTCCAGACGGCAGAAGAGATGTCTCAAATACAAAAGAGAATAATCTGGTTTGGACTTTAACCCCTGTGGAATCATAGACTCTCAGGCTGGAAGGTAATTCAGGACAGGCAAGTCCTACCTGCTGTCCATTCAATGTGTGAATCTTCTCTGCCCCATCTCAGCCAAGTAGGCACTTAGCCTATGCTCAGTCACCCCTGGTGACACTTCTAGAGGCCTTAGGACAACTTCAGCTCTTAGGAATGTCTGCCTTAAATGGCAATGCACCTCCCTAAAACTGCAACGCATTCAAGGCCCGTTCAAGGACCTATTCAAGTTCCTCGGTGAACTCTCCCCTAATTCCCCCAGAAGAAGCCCTCATAATCTACAGCTTGTTGTATGAAGCACTCATTTCATTTTGCACTCTATCTTAGCTATTCACAGGACTCCTCCACCAGACTGACCTTGAGGCTGAAGGTTATCTGTACTTTTTTCATCTCTCTGGGATCAGATTCAGCACAGGGCCTAAAACACAGTAATACTAAATAAATTATTACTCTTGTTAGTAAATAAAATACTAACACCAAAGAAAGAGTTAAGACTCTAGAAAGACCCTCTACAATCCACCCCGTTTTATTTTCTTCACAGTAGTTATCACAGTCTGAATTGGTCTTGTTTCTTGCAGTCTGAAACCACTCACTAGAAAGTGAGCTCCACGTGGGCAGAGACTTTGTTTTGTTCAACACTGTATCTCTAGTGAATTATCAGTGCCTGGCATATAGTAGGTGCTCAATAAATATTCCCCAATGAATGAAGACATAGTTCTGACTTCTCTCCTGTCCAGCACGGGCATATCTAAAACATGACCAGATAATACCTCCATATGGATATCTAAATACTGCAAATGTAAGAACACCAAAATAAAATTCGATGCCCTAAACAAATGCTTTCCCATTTTGCCCTTTCTCATTAAATAACATCACCATCCACCCAGTTGCTCAAGCTAAAAAGAACTTACTCGAGTCTTCTCTTTCCCTCCACTCTCACATCCAACACATCAGCAAAATCCTGATGGCTCTATCCTCAAAAATACATACAGAATCTGACTTCTTGCCACTTCCACCACTATTACCCTTGCCTGAGCTACTAATTAGTGCTTTGATTAGTTTAGTAACTTTCTAACCTGTCCCCTATTCCCAATCTTGTCCCTCTATAATCCATTTTCCTCATGATGGGCACAGTGATCACTGCAAAATAAAAAGGTAATCATGTCATTCCTCTGCTTGAGGCACCTTCCCCAATGGCTTCCCCTCATACTTAGTATAGAATCTAGACTCCTTACCATGAAGTATAAGATCCTTTATGATCTAACCCCCACCTAGCTCACTGGCCTCATGACTTATCATTTCCTCCTCACCCACTATACTCTAGCCACCAGATCTTTGTACTCCTCTCTTACAGTTCAAATAACGCCTTTGGGGGCACCTGGCTGACTCAATTGGAGAAGCATGCAGCTCTTGATCTCAGGGTCTTGAGTTTTAGCCCCACGTTGGGTTTAGAGATTACTAAAAAATATAAGTAAATTTGAAAGAGAAAAGAAAAGAAAAGTCTTTGCTTTAGTTTGTTCCTCTGCCTACAATGTTGTTCTTTCTGATCTTTGCATGATTACTTCCTTCTTCTCATTCCCATCTCACTTTAAGCGTCACTCCCTCAGGGCTGCTTTCCTTAAACACAGTCTACAGTAGTCTCCCAGTCACTTTCAATCCCATCAACCCATTCCTAGTTCTTATCACTTTACACAGTGTCCTTATTTATTTATGTGGGTGTGTTAGTGGCCTATATCTCTAAGCAGATGTGGGGACGGGAACCACAAATGTTCTGTCCAAAGCTCTATCTCTAGGGTTCAGAATCAGTGCCAGGTATGTGGTAGGAACTCAAATATTTGTTGAAGTGAATGAGGTGCATGTGAACAGCAATGTAGATACAAGAGCAAAATGTTCTGCTTAAGGTTCTGGTTGAGGTGAAGAACTCATTGCAGGAAAGAAACATCATCTCCTCCATTGGGCTGGCCCGCTGACTGTCCCCGGATCAGCAGAAAGAGAGCAGCATCTGGAAGCCACTTATGAAGAAACTCAAATGCATCCATATAATGTTAGAGCAACTAGCTTGTTCAAGGCATGCGCACGGAGTGGCCTGATGAGCATGGAAAATTAGTCACACAGCATAGTAATATTTCAACACTCACTTAGCCATTCATTGGTTGGTTGGTTCATTTTATTAGCAAACATTTACTGGACACCTACTGTGTGCAAGGAACTTTGCAAGGCACTGTAGAAGTAAACATACCTTCAGGGCCAAAACAGCCTATTGATAGAATAGTTAATTATTAAGCTAATTAGATGAACTCTGAAGAGACATTTCTCCAAAGACATACAAATGGCCAACAGACACATGAAAAAATGCTCCACATCACTCGGCATTAGGAAAATACAAATCAAACCCAGAGTGAGGTACCAGCTCACACCAGTCAGAATGGCTAAAATTAACACTCAGGAAACAACAGATGCTGAGAAAGGGGAACCCTCCTACACTGTTGGTGGGAATGTAAACTGGTGCAGCCACTCTGGAAAAGAGTATGGAAGTTCCTCAAAAAGTTAAAAATAGAGCTACCCTATGACCTAGCAATTGGACTACTAGGTATTTACCCAAAGGATACAAGCATAGTGATTCGAAGGGGTACCTGTACCCCAATGTTTATAGCAGCAATGTCCACAAGAGCCAAACTATGGAAACAGTCCAGATGCCTATCGACGAATGAATAAAGAAGATGTGGTACACACACACACACACACACACACACACAGAGGAATATTACTCAACCATCAAAAAGAATGAAATCTTAATATTTGCAATGACATGGATAGAAATAGAGGGTATTATACTAAGTGAAATAAGTCGGTCAGAGAAAGACAAATACCATATTATTTCACTCATACGTGGAATTAAGAAACAAAACAGTTGAACATAGGGGAAAGAAGGAAAAATAAAATAAGAGGAAAATTGAGAGGAAGGCAAACGATAAGAGACACTGAACTCTAGGAAATAAACTAAGGATTGCTGGAGGGGAGGGGGGTGAGGGGAAGAGGTAACTGGGTGAAGGGCATTAAGGAGGGCACATGATATAGTGAGCACTGGGTGTTATATGCAACTGAGGAATCACTAAATTCTACCTGAAACTAGTAAAAAAAAGTGTTTATGATGAAATAATTTTTTTAAGATATCTTAAGATAGAGTTTAGGAAAGGTCTCCTAACTTGAACCCTATTGATGCAGCACATAAAGACCTACCAAAAAACACAGTAACCTTGGAGCAAAGATGAGGGTGATAAATGTCTGAAGGTCTGATCTGCTCCAAATATCTGGATTCTTCAGTCCAAACAGGCAAAGGCAGAGGAGGCAAGAGCTGGTGTCAGAGAAAAGTATACAAACTCAGGCAGAAATCCAGGCTCATAAATTCAATCCTGGACTCCTTAAACAAGGCAATACCACTTGAAATTTGTCAGAGATTGATTTAAAGTGAATCCAAAGCAGGACTTGTTCACCCAGTAGGAAACACATCTATGGGACTTGGCATCCCAATAAGGGGCATCAGATTCAGGGTGCCTGGGTGGCTCAGTTGGTTAAGTATCTGCCTTCAGCTCAGGTCATGATCCCAGAGTCCTGGAATCGAGTTCCGAGTCAGGCTCCTCCTCCGCCACTCGTGCTCTCTCTCTCTCTCTCTGTCAAATAAATAAAATTTTTAAAAAAGGGAGGGGCATCAGATTCAATAACTATCACTTATTAAGCATCACAACGGTAAGGAAATGATGGAGGGACAGTGTTATTTTGAATAGTGCAGTGAAGGAAGTTTTCTCTCATAAGGAGAACTGAGCGTGGGCCTAAATGAGGTGAACAAGTGAGCAAAATGAAGATCTAGAGGAAGAACTATCCAGGCAGAGGAAAAATCAGGGGCAAAGACTACTTTGAGCGAGTCACTTCCACATTTGGCACCCCGCATGGGGAGCTACACTCCATACTGTCTCAAACATCAGCTTCTTCCAAAATAGTTTAAGCAAAGATAGAATTGTTGTCCCTACCATCACTATTCCCTATGCCCTTCCCTAGCCTTGCTTTTCTGCAAAGTGCTTACTAGCATATGACATACAATATGTTTTCTTCCTTAGTTTGGTTACTGTCTATCTCCGCACTGCCCCCACTGGCCCACTAGAATGGAAACCCAATGAGGTGAAAGATTCTAATCGGCTGTGTTCGCTGCCATGTTAGAACTGTGTTTGCCACAGACAAGTGCTTAGTAAACATTGGCTGGCTCGCTGGATTACACATCTTCAAGGATTTCAAAACTATTTGGGAGGTATACCAAATGGCTAGTTAACATCCAAAAGGGGAGCCAAACCCTCTGACAAAAAACTAGTGGACATTGCTGACAGAGACTGAATTCTAAGTTTGGCCTTGACAGCAAGGAGTAGATTCAAAAATCATCTATATGTGTCATCATTCATCAATTTACCAAGAACTTTCTATGAGCAGTAGCACAGAATCATCACCTATACACCTACCCCAGACAAAGTTTTCAAATGCTCTTTGTTACAAACTGAACAGTGCAAGAGGGTATTTATGGCCACTCTTTTTCCATTAATGATGTTCAAAATTTGGAAAAAGGCATAGGTAGTCCAATACTGTTAAATTATGATAAACCCAGCAAGTTTTTTCTGTGTTATATTCCATGAACTAAAACCCCACATAGCTGATGGGTAGGGGGATGGGTAAAATAGGCGCAGGGGAGGAAGAGCACACTTAATGTGATGAGTGATGAATAATGTACAGAAGTGCTAAGTCACTACATTGTACACCTGAAACTAATATAACACTGTATGTGAATTATACTGGAATTAAAATTTTTTTTAACTACGCCACCCCCTGCAAAAGAAAAAAGAAACCCACACAGCAAGTCTATTATAACAAATTGCTTTGGGGCTACAGAAAATGAAATATCAACCCAGTAAAGGGAAGCCAAGTTATCCTATAGGCATTCCCAAATTTATGAGAAACAAAAAGTCCCTCCACCTTGGAATGAGGAGAATGCATTCTATAATGAATGAGGAACCAATCAGGTAACACCTACTTTATGTGAAATACAGAGACCCATAGATGATGTAGTCTAACCCTTTAGTTTAGAGACAGAGTACTGAGTCCCAGGAAAGTAAAAGCAACATGCCAGCTGCCCCATAAAGAGTGGATGACAGAATGAGGGTTAGAACTCCGGTGTCCTGAGGCCCCTACACAGTTCTATCCACTTACCGCAAAGTTCTCCAAATCCAGACAGCATATGCCATCTGAAGAAATGCCATCTTTTAATTTTTTTTCACTGAGTTCCAAAGATCTCCAATTTTTTCTTTAAAGATTTTATCTTTTATTTTTTTAAGATTTTATTTTATTTTTTAAAGATGTCAGAGAGAAAGAGTGAGAGGAGGGGCAGACGGAGAAGGAGAGACTCTCCAGCAGATTCCCTGCTGAGCACAGAGACGGTTGTGGGGCTCAATCTCACAACCCTGAGATCACAACCTGAGCTGAAACCAAGAGTAGAAGGCTCGACTGAATGCACCACCCAGGTACCCCAAGATTTTAAGTGATCTCTACACCCAGCATGGGGCTTGAGCTCACAACCCCAAGATCTAGAGTCACATGCTCTACCAACTGAGCCAGCCAGGTACCCCCAAAGATCTTTTTTTTTCGTTCAAGATTGATTGACTGATTGACTGATTGATTGATTGATTTTCGAGAGAGACAGAGCACAGTCAGCGGAAGGAGCAGAGGGAGACAGAATCTCAAGGTGACTCCCCGCTCAGAGTGGAGCCCAATGTGGGGCTCTGTCTCACGACCCTGAGATCATGACATGAGCTGAAATCGAGCGCCGGATGCTTAACCAACTGAGCCACCCAGATGCCCCTCAACTGGATGAATTAAGGGAGAAATCACAGCCATCTGTTTTGTATTCAACTCTAAAAATCATCCAGTTTTTCAGTGATGCTTCAACTGTTAAATCATGTAGTCAGATTACAGTAAATACGTGTGCAGAAGACTGTGCAAAAATCGCCCCATTTTGTACATTTAATGTAGGTAGGTGATAGGAGTGTGTGCTTTACCTGCATGGACCAGTGGTGGCATAAAATATCCTGAAATAAAACAAAAACGAGGTAGGACTGCTCAGTGATTTACATGGACCTGTAAGCAGAATTCCCACCGCATCTGCCTAGCTCTACCACACAAACCACTGAGCAAACAAGAATGAGCACTTTGCATGGTCATACTTGCTGATTCTCTCTATGAGGCAATTTTCCCCCTGTTTGGAATAAAAATGCCAACAAAAATGCCAAAAATGCCCTTTTTGCCAGAGCCCTGGAAGAGAGGTTCTGAAGCCACTTCTCTGCCAGCCCTTTCCTGTGCAACCTTCCTCACAGAGGTCTGTTGTGCAGGGCAGTCTTGTGCGGAAGAGAGCTGTGGCCCTGGGGCGGCAGCCCTCAGAGGGGAAAGAACCGGAGGAGGGAGACAAACGCCTAAGAAAGCGGATGCTGGCGGGGGTTGTGGCTGGCTCAGCTGCCCGGCGACACAGCAGTAAGATAATGTCTCCATCGGTGACCTGCTACTCCTTGGGTTGTTTATGAATAAGCACGTGGCTTCAGCACAGAGCCAGGATTTCCACCTCCCTCAAAACAATACCTGGAAGGAGCCGAGGCTCTTTGTCAGGGGTTCGGATTGAATTAGAGGTCATGGAGTGCACAGATTAGGAGCACAGGTGCTGGCCGCCGACCATCGGGATCCAAATTCTGTCCGCACTACTTACTGGCTGTGTAGCCTCGGCCACGTTACTTCACTTCTCTGTGCCTCGGGTTCCTCTTCAGCAAACCGGGGCTGGCGGCTGAGGACAGCTAACAATTAATAAGTCACTAGCATTTGCCAAGTATTCTGCTAACTGTTCACTGCCCGTTTAACCGTCACGACGATCCTAGGAGACGGAGAACAGACGCGTGGAAGGGAAGAAGTAAGCTGACCACAGAGGAGGGATGCCAAACCTTCATAAGGGTGAGGCGATTCGGGTGGTGTGCATCTATTTCATTTATTTAGTTGCCACAGAGCCGGGGACATTAAATTGGCAAATGCTGACGGGCAGTCCCTGAACAAGAGGAACAGTGGTGATTGCTTGGGTGACTAACGTACGGGAGGCACTTGGCGAACATTCTGTCACATAACCACCACAGCAACCTTAGCAAACTGGGAGGACTCTGACCAACTTACAGATGTGGAACCTGAGCCTCCACGGTCACATGACCCGCTTCAGGCCACACACAGCTTTTCAGCTGCCCGAACCCTAAACTAAGTCTGTGTGACTTCGAAGCCTGGGCTTGCAATCTCCGCACTCCGAACTGCGAACTGGTCCACTCACTGCACAGTATGCACATGCTCTCAAGGCAAAAAGAAGGTAATATGGGAACTAAAGACTTAAATAATCCTCGAAGTCTGTAAATGCCATGAACCGCAAGGAGACTTTGCTTTTGTCCGGCTCAGTGTGGCTCCTTGAAGTGGCAGTGTCACATCGCCAAGGACAGGATTAACAACTAAAAGGACAACCCTGGACAAGGCTCTGTTGACAAGCTTGATCCCTGACTAATCCAAGACACCTATGCACACCTCTTTGTCTTTCTCTTGAAGCTTTTCTCTTATTTATTTTAGAGAGAGCAAGAGAGAGAGTGCACATACAGGGGAGGGGAGGCGGAGAGGGAAAGACAGAATCTCCAGCAGACTCCCCACTGAGCAAGGAGCCCAACGGGCTCAACCCTGAGATCATGACCTGAGATGAAAACAAGAGTCGGATGCTCAAACGACTGAGCCACCCAGGCGCCTTTTTTTTTCTCTCTTAATATTTGTTTTAGACATAGTCTATATTCACACATATATATCTATCTACCTCATTTTATGTAAATGTATCATGACTTATTTTATTAGGAACTAGTCATTTTCCCTAGAATTTTAAATTTTCCACCCTTAAAAGTCACCTATATCCAACCTCTTAATTGTCACCTATATTTCCAATCCCCTAATATCTCATAGGATCTTGTGAGCATACCCAACACATTAAAAAAAAAACTGGTTAAATTCAGGCAAGCATCTAAATTCCACTGTTTTCAAAAACATTTAGTTGATTTTGGCTTGTTGTCATATACTCCCCCCCCCATTATGGTCTGGTGTGACATATATACATATGCAGAAAACACCTGTCCATTTGTGTCCTTAGGGTAACACAGTCTCCTATCTCAGGGCAGAGAAGTATTTTTTTTTAAATTTTATTTTCAAGAAGCACCTGGGTGGCTTAGTCGTCAAGCGTCTGCCTTCGGCTTGGGTCATGGTCCCAGGGTCCTGGGATCAAGCCCTACATCCGGCTCCCCGCTCAGCAGGAAGCCTGCTTCTCTCTCTCCCACTCCCACTGCTTGTGTTCCCTCTCTCACTGTCTCTGTCAAATTAAAAAAAAAAAAATCTTTAAAGAAAAGGTTTTATTTTCAAGTAATCTCTACACCCAACACAGGACTTGAACTCACAACCCCACGATCAAGAGTCGCAGGCTCCACTGATGGAGCCAGCCAGGTGCCCCAGGGCAGAGAAATATTAAAACAGTGCTGTCAAAGCTGGCTATACAATTTGCGGGGCACAGTGCAAAATGAAAATGCAGTAGTAGATCTTCCCTTCCCACAGGCAGGCAGCTCCAACCCAAAACAGATGGACGACCTACAAGGGCTGCAAGCTCTGTGGCAGGGCACCATAGGTACCTGGCTTAGGAGTGGGTTAGAGGAATCCCATGCCACTTCCTGAAGGCACAGTGGCTCTGCTAGCCCAGGGCAAGACAGCTTCCTCATTGCCCTGCTCCCAGGAAGCTCCAGGGCACATGCACCCAACCTTGGGCCTCCCTGAACCCAGGTCCAAGCCACCACGTTGAGTGGAGGGTGCCAGCCTAACGTGGGTCTCCTCGTGCTGACACAGTTCATCTGCTACCTCACATAGAGGATTGCAGGGGTCACTGGGCAGTGGGGATGGAAGAACGTGAGGAGTAGGAATTGAGAGAGTGGGGCACTGGGGTGCAGGGAGCAGATCACCAAGAACCTATTGCAGGGATGTGGCGGGAGGAAGAAGCTCTGTGGCAGGACACCATAGGTACCTGGCTTAGGAGTGCGTTAGAGGAATCACTGGAAGCTCCAGGGCCCTGGCATGTGCTCCACTGTCCTCTTGGATCTTACTTACAAAACACATATCCAAAGATAAAATTAAGAATTTCAAGAGGCGGGACGCCTGGGTGGCTCGGTTGGTTGGGCAACTGCCTTTGGCTCGGGTCATGATCCCAGCGTCTTGGGATGGAGTCCCGCATCGGGCTCCTTGCTCCGCGGGGAGCCTGCTCCTCTCTCTGCCTCTGCCTGCCTCTCTGCCTGCTTGTGTTCTCTCTCTGTTAAATGAATAAATAAAATCTTTAAAAAAAAAAAAAAGAATTTCAAGAGGCATTTGGGTGGCTCAGTCAGTTAAGCATCTGCCTTTGGCTTGGGTCATGATCCCACGATCCTGGGATCATGCCCCACATCGGGCTCCCTGCTTGGCGGGAAGCCTGCTTCCCCTTCTCCCACTCCCCCTGCTTGTGTTCCCTCTCTTACTGTGTCTCCATCAAATAAATAAATAAAATCTTTAAAAAAAAATTTCAGCGTGGTGACCCCAGAGCACTGAACGCCGAGCACAGGCCCCACTGAGCCCCTTGTATGACTGCTCTTCCACCCCTGAAACAGCCCTGTTGTCAAAACAAACAAAACCCCACAACGCTTCTCATCTAAACTACAATGGTGAAAGTCGAGTTCATCATACTGCAAGTGCACCACACTTGGCAGCTGAGCAATCTGGCGTTGAGAAGGATTTAGGGTCAAGCTCCACATGCAGGTTGAGCCTCAGCACCCCTCACTTGCATAGCCCATGAGTTCTGGGGTTACTGGGAGCTATGTTGTGTCCTAGGAAGCAGTAAGGTACAATCAGAAAGCACTGGAATGTAATCAGGTAAATTGCCTAACAAGAACTCAGAAAAAGGAAGTCTCATTCTAAATAAATATTCATTTCCATATCTAATTTAAATATAATTTTATATTTTCCTTTTTTCCCAAAGGATTCTCAAAATTGAATAAGCTCCATTCCTGAATTTGTTCTAAGGAGACTGATGACCTGTCCTCTGTAAGAATCAAAGTTGACTCTCCATTATGGTACTATTGGAGAAAAGTGTAATCATGAGTATGAAATGCACTTTTCAAGAAATAAATTTATGACAATGCAATCAGAGTAGTGACTTTCACCTTAAGAAGGGTCTAAACTGGAATTAAACCTGAAAAATGTTTCAGACTTAAAAACTGAAAGAATTAGAAGTTACTAAAAAGATTCTAAAAAGACAAGATATATTTGAAGTATTCATCATTCGTATATGTTTTGATTTGTTCTTCACTTATTGTTTATAAGGTTTCCCTGGTCCATAGTAAAAGAGCAGGGCAGAAATCAGTGTACTATTATCAATATTAACCTAATGCCCCAGGTTAACCTGACCCCTAAGACGTACATAATTTGCCAAGAATAACCTAATAAATGATTGTTGGACCTACGTAGCAGCCTATTGGAAAACAATGGATCATTTGCTTGCAAAGCTCATTTCCTAATTTATTCTTGGCAAATGCAGTATTCCCTTGGTCCAAATATTAGGGATTTGAGCATATCTAAACACAAGCTGACTTGAAAATCAGGCTGTTTTGATTTAGAGACTAGTTTCTTAGAAAGCAACAAATCTAGGGGCACCTGGGTGGCTCAGTGGGTTAAAGCCTCTGCCTTCAGCTCAGGTCATGATCTCAGGGTCCTGGGATCGAGCCCCACATTGGGCACTCTGCTCAGCAGGGAGCCTGCTTCCCCTTCTCTCTCTGCCTGCCTCTCTGCCTACTTGTGATCCCTCTCTCTGTGTCAAATAAATAAATAAAATATTTAAAAAAAAGAAAGCAACGAATCTATAAATGATGAATAACAAATAATTTTTAAAAGAAACACATTATAACAGTGTTATTCCACAGTGAAGGATGTTAACTAGACTTACTGTGGTGATCATTTCAAAATGTATACAAATATCAAATCATTATGTTGTACACTTGAAACTAATATAATGTTATATGTCTAACTATACCTCAATTTTAAAAAGCAATAAAGTAAAATCAAATAGTAAACAAAACTAACGTTTATTTTTTAAAAGATTTTATTTATTTATGTGACAGAGAGAGAGAAAGCACAAGCAGGGGATGCAGCAGGCAGAGGGAGAGGGAGGGAAAAGCAGGCTCCCTGCTAAGCAGGGAGCCCCAGCCAGGATCAATCCCAGGACCGTGAGATCCTGACTCGATCCCAGGACACTGAGATCATGACCTGAGCCAGAGGCAGATGCCCAACCGACTGAGTCACCCAGGCATCCTTAAAAATAATGTTTAAAAAACAGTGTTATTCCATCCACTTTCAGATATGTTTGAACTTTTAGCATTATGAAAAATATTTTTAAAACAGTGCTATATTAAATTTTATTTATTTTTTTCAGAATACGTTGTGCAAGAAATAGGGTATAAATTAAAGCCAAAAATGTTTGTGTTGGGACACACGGCTGGCTCAGAGGAGAATGCAACTCTTGATATCGGGGCTGTGAGTTCGAGCCCTAAATCGGATATAGAGATCTTAAAAAATAAGATCTCTAAAAAAAATGCTTGTGTTAATAAGCAAGACTGACAAATTTAGAATGTGGGAAATTCTACATGACAAATGTTTTTTCAATAAATAGACTGCAAGAGAAAAAAAAGAGGGGTAAGAGAACTGATATAGTTTTAAAAAGTCTAAAGAACCATTTTATTTGCAATGCCTGAACTTAACTGGATATTGATCCAGGGAAAACAATGGCTAAAATAAAAACTTTCTGTCTTTCTTTTTTTTTTTTTGGCATAGTATCAGCCAGTCTTCTCCCTTCCAAATTTGTTTTTTTTTTCCCCATTGTAATTAATAAGCATTTAGTGGGAGTGGGAGAGATACTTTGAAACTATATAAATATCCCATTCTTCATCATATTTTTAACTTATTCGTTATTTATTTTGATGATCAAATTGTCCCTGATTTAGGCAGTAGGTCCCCCTTCAAGTTGGTATCTGTGTCTGTTAACATGACCATTATTTTTTGTAAGTGTTGAAACAAGAGGGCACCTGGGTTGCTCAATTGGTTAAGTGTCTACCTTCAGCTCGGGTCATGACCTCAGGGTTCTGGGATTGAGCCCTGTGTCAGGCTCCCCACTCAGTGGGGAGTCTACTTGTCCCTCTGTCCCTCTCCTTGCTTGTGCTCTCTCTGTCTCTCTCTCTCAAATGAATAAATAAAAACTTTAAAAAATTATTATTAATTTTTAGAAATGAAAATTGTATTAATATATTTTCAAAAGGAAAATTTCTCGTGGCACCTGGGTGGCTCAGTTGGTTAAGCAACTGCCTTCGGCTCAGGTCATGATCCTGGAGTCCCGGGATCGAGTCCCACATCGGGCTCTCAGCTCCGCGGGGAGTCTGCTTCTCCCTCTGACCTTCTCCCCTCTCATGCTCTCTCTCACTGTCTCTATCTCAAATAAATAAGTAAAATCTTTAAAAAAAAAGGAAAATTTCTCTATTAGATAAGTATTACAGAAGTATTTGTGGATGAAATGATAAGATGTTTGAGGTTTGCTTTAAAAAATGCAGTGGTTTAGGGATAGAAATGAAACAAGATTAGCTACAAGTTGATAACTGTTGAATATAATTGATAAATATATGGGAGTCCATTATACTATTCTCTATTTTTGAGTATATCTTAAAACTCCTATAACAAAAAATCTTTTTAACATGACACCGAAATAAAATAAGAAATTAATGAATGACGAATAAGAACAGCAAAGAAAATAAGTAAGTTTTTCCTATGAAAATAGCAATAAAAGACAATTAGTAAGACTTTGAAAGAAAGAAAACACAAATGCACAACATTGAAATGGACAATCCATAGGGACAAGCATCTCAGCTGTCTTGTTTCGTACTGAATATGACATGAAAGCCAGAACCCATTGCTTAATACCCACCACATAGCAGGTGCTCAATAAATACAAATGAAAGCATGAACAAAAGAATAAGCCATAAATTAGAAATGAGTTTAAAATAAAACTTAATGAGTTTAAAACCTTCTACTGGGGCACCTGTGTCAAGTGCCTGCCTTTGGCTCAGGTCATGATCCCAGGGTCCTAGGATTGAGCCCTCTAACGGGCTCCCTGCTCAGCAGGGGTCTGCTTCTCCCTCTCCCTCTGTGCTCTCTCTATATATATCTATCAAAGAAATAAATAAAATCTTTAAAAAATAGATAACAGTATGTATAAGTTCCTGCCAACAAACTTGAATATCTAGATTAAATGGATAATTTTCTAGGAAAATATAGTTACTGCAAGCAACCAAAAAAATAAAACACCTACAATGAATAATAACTAAATATGAAATTGGCAGGCGAGAATTCTACCACTGAACCACCAATGCCTAAATATGAAATTGGATAGGTTGACAAAGATCTGTTCCCCCAAAGGGAACTAAACCCACAAGGGTTTATACATCATTTTCTTTAATTCTCAGGGAACAGATATTTTCAATATCATTTTAACATTTTAACCATATCAGATTTAACTATATAACTTTCTATATCATTAGGAGCATGAAAACATTCCCATTTCACAAGGTTTGCAAACACCTAATACCAAACTTGACAAAGACAGCACAAAAAAAGAAAATTATTGTCAGACTAAACCTCTCTGAGAATACAATATAAATATCTTAAATAAAACATTACCAAATGTAATCCAGCAATATATTAGAACACAACAAGAAGAATGCATTCTGACCAAGTTGATTCCTCTCAAGAGAAAATGGATGGCTCAATATTAGAAAATCTATTGACAAAATGTATTACATAAGCTGGTTAAAGGAGAAAAATTATATGATTATCTAAATAGATGGCAAAATAGCATTTCGTAATTCAACATCCACCCTTATTTTGAAAAAAATAATGAACTAGGGATAGAAAAAAATCTTCCTAAACATGATAGAATATTTATCAAAAATAACCATCAAGCATACCTAGCAATGAAACAGAAGAGCCCTTCTCATTAAAATCAGGAACACAATAAGGATATCCATTATCTCCGCTATTATACAACATTATCATATAAATTCTAGCCAGTGCAACAAGATAAGAGGTATTTCTTTTGAAAAAGAAGAGGCAGAATTATCATTATCTGCAGATAATGACAGCCTAGAAAATTCAAGAGAAAAACTATTAGAAACAATAAAAAAAAATCAGTCATATATATACAAACTCAATAGACTTCTTATGCAAGCAGTAGTGCATTAGAAAATGTAATGAAACAGATGCCATATAAAATAACACAAAATAGTTCATAAAGCATAAATCAGAAAATCAGAGTTCAGAAACAGACCCAAGCATATATGGGAAATCATCAGTATATAATAAAAACGGTTTTTTAAATAAATGGCTAAATGATGGATTATCCTCTTAAAAATAAAATTATGTCCCTGTCACCAAAAAACAATAAAAATACATTCAAATACTTTTTAAAATTAAAAGAAAAGCAGTAAAATAAAATATAGAATATTTTTATAATCTTGGAGTAAGGAAGACCCTTCTAACTATGACACAAAACCCAGAAACTATAAAGCAGAAGACTGGCAGATTTAATTCCATACAAAATAAAAATATCTATAGAGAAAAGGAGATCATAAGCAAAGTTAGAAAACAAATGAAAAACGGCAAAAATATCTGCAGGGGCAACTGGGTGCCTCAGTCTATTGAATGTCTGACTCTTGGTTTCAGCTCAGGTTATGATCTCCCCATGGTGGGATCGAGCCCCATGCCTGGCTCTGTGCTCAGCAGAGAGTCTGCTTGAGATTCTCTCTCTCCCTCGGCCCTTTCCCCTGTGTGATCATGCTCACGCTCTCTCTCTCAAATAAATAATCTTTTTTTTTAATCTGCAAAATAAGACAAAGGGCTAACACTGTGACTTTGTGACCAAACAGAATAAAGAATTCTTATAACTCAGCAAGAAAAAAACAAACCCCAATTTAAAAAAGGTATGAAGGATACAAACTAGCAGGTCACAAAAGTAATATATGAATCGATCAGAAATATGAATAGATCAGAAGTGAGCAAACCACTGCCGCTGGGTCAAATCTGGCTGCTGCCTGTTTCTGTACAAACTAAAACACAATCACAGATAATCATTTACATATTGTCTGTGAATGCTATCCTGCCACAATAATTCAGTTAAGTAAGTTCAACAGAGACCCAGTGGTCTTTAAAGCTTAAAATATTTATCATCTGGCCCTTTACAGAAGAAGTTTGCAGAGGCCTGGAATAGATGGTCAAACTCACAAAAAATTAAATAAATAAAAACTACACCACTGTCATTCAAGAAATGTTTACTGAGCACCATGTTTACACCAATATCCATTTCACCCATCAGATCGACAAAAATTAAAAAGCATGATGTTATCCAGTGGTGGCACGAGAATAAGAAACATACTCTTATATTATTTTTTTTAAAAGATGTATTTATTTATTTATTTATTTATTTATTTAACAGAGAGAGAGAACACAAGCAGGCAGAGAGACAGGCAGAGGCAGAGAGAGGAGCAGGCTCCCTGCTGAGCAAGGAGCCTGACACGGGACTCAATCCCAGGATGCTGGGATCATGACCCAAGCCGAAGGCAGCTGCTTAACCAACTGAGCCACCCAGGCGTCCCATATATTCTTATATTATTTATGGAAGTACAAATTGGTACAACCATTCTGGAAGGTAATATATTAAAAAAAAAAAACTTTAAGTGGGCATACCCTTTGATCCAGCAGTTTCACGTCTAACAACTTATCCTAAGAAAATAAGAGCCCCAGGGCCCCTGGGTGGCTCAGTCGGTTGAGCGTCTGCCTTCGGCTCCGGTTATGATCCCGGGGTCTTGAGATGGAGTCCCATGTGGGGCTCCCTGCTCAGGGGGGAGTCTGCTTCTCCCTCTACCCCTCCCCCCAACTCGTGCTCACTCTCTTACTCTCTCTCAAATAAATAAAATCTTTAAAAAAAAAAGAAGAAAGAAAAGAAGAGCCCCAGTGTATGAAGACTGCAAGTATAAGAATAACCATTGCAGAATGGTTTATGGTAATAAAGAACCAAACACTTATAAATGCCAGTCAGGATAGATAGATAGAGCTATATAAATATATAATAAAAGAAATATCTATTTACAGGTACATGGAAAGTACCTGAAGTATATACAGCTAATTGTTAGCAATGGCTGTTTCTGGCAGGTAGACACAATTCTCCATATTTCTTGAATTTTTCAAAATGATCCTGTAATATAAAATGCAAACAAGGCAAAGATATTTCTGGGGAGAGAAGGGATAAATAAAGCTTACATTGCAAATTAAGGGAAAAATGATAATTCAAAAAAAATGTGTTGGAAAATTAAGATAGAATACAAAGACTGTTTAAGTTTCAAAACTGGCAAGAATTACTCTGATCTGTATTGTTTGCTTTCAGTTTGATTTACTATTGAACCAGCGAACAAAAACAGTGCAAAGAATATACAGAAGATCAAGGATACAAATGAGTGGACCCTGCCACCAAAGGGCACCACCAGCCTCTAAGGTTCCTTTGTGTGAAACAGAAAAAGGTACCCTTCCCCCAAGAAATGCAACTCCAACCATTGAAAACTGAAATCTGGTCTGGAATTTCAGCCCCCATTTGCTCCCTCTACTGGACATCCTTGGTTATGGCACAACCCGCACAAACTGCCCGATGCTAGCTCCCGGTTTCCTCCCTGGTTACTTTACAGAGGAAGCCCTCCAACTCAGTCTTCAAAAAGTGATTAATTTACCAGTTCAAATGAGGGAAGATCTCATATCCCCTGCCTTTCACATTTTTCAGCCTGAAGGTATTACTATTCAAAAGATTCACAGTACTACCACACAGTGAATCTTTTCCACACCAATTACATTCTTTAAAAGTACTGTTTTTTACTGTGACCTTTAACCTATGGTTGGCCTGGCATTGACTAACCAAAGAACAATTATGGTTATCTTTGAAAAAAATTAGATCAAATTTAACATCACATAACACATAACATCTTATGCCAAAAAGAATTTAAATTAATTACAGAGCAAAAAAGTAGAAAATGAAACCATAAGAAAGGAAAATATTTACTTAATATTTAACTGACCCCATGATAGGCAAAGACTATCTAAGAAACTTTCAAAAGAAGACAGCATAAAAAAAAGGAGTAATGTATTTAACATTAGTATATGTAAATTCTTACAAATAAGACATCATAAAGTTAAAAAGCAATAATACAGAGGGAAATAATATTTGCACTGATATCCTCTCAATATAAAGAGCCATTACAAATCAATAAATTGAAAAATAAAAGGCATGCAAAAATTAAAATAAATTAAAAAGGCATCTGCATATATGAAAAGATACTCAAGTACAATAATCATCTAGCGAGCATATATTAAAATAAAATTGAGATACAAACTTCAGTCTATCAGTTTGGAAAAAAGAAAAAAAATATAGTATTGTTGGAGAGACTGGCAAGGAGGCAGTGAGACAGACATACCTGTACATTGCTAATAGGAATGTAACTGTTACAACTCTTCTGGAAAGCAATTTATCAGTATGTACCAAGAACCTAACAATTCTAAAATACATCTAGCTTTAACCCAGTAAATACACTTCTAGGAATACTAGGAATATAGTCTATGAAAATTATCAGAGCTGTAGAAAAATATTTTGTTGAAGGATATTTTTTAAAAAAATTATCTATGACGATGAAAATTTCTTACCAATATAAATGCCCAAAGATAAATGAAAAATGTAAATAAATGTGGTACATCCATATAATAGGCTGGTATGGGGTCATTAAAAACTGTAAAGATTAGGGTGCCTGGGTGGTTCAGTGGGTTAAAGCCTCTTCCTTCAGCTCAGGTCATGATCTCAGGGTCCTGGGATTGAGCCCCCATCAAGTTCTCTGCTCAGCAGGGAGCCTGCTTCACCCTCTCTCTGCCTGCCTCTCTGCCTACTTGTGTTCTCTCTCTCTGCCAAATTAAAAAAAAATTATAGGGGCACCTGGGTGGCTCAGTGGGTTAAAGCCTCTGCCTTCAGCTCAGGTCATGATCCCAGCGTCCTGGGATCGAGCCCTGCATCGGGCTCTCTGCTCAGTGGGGAGCCTGCTTTCCCTCTCTCTCTGCCTGCCTCTCTGCCTACTTGTGATCTCTCTCTCTCTGTCAAATAAATAAATAAAATCTTTAAAAAAATTATATAAAAAACTGTAAAGATCTGCAGCTACCCAGTTCCCCACCCTACAGACAATGATGCTATTAACTTTTTGTTTATTCTTTAATAGATTTTTTACAAAAGTAAGTAGCATCATTGCCTATAGGGAAGAGAACACGGTGTCCACAGAACTTTTCAGTGTCTATCCTCTAATACTCTCTTATTTTAAAGTTTAATAAATTAATTCAATACATGTTTTAAAATGTAAGCCTTTTAACTCATAAAAGGCCTGATATACTTCATCCTTATTTCCGTATTCAGGGAATAGGGTGTCCTTCCTCCCATTCAAGACTAAACCCTCACCTGTGTCCCTAACACCATCTCTTCCCGCCCTCGCAGGAAAAATACATAGTCTACCCGTGGCATCTAAGTTTTTAATACCTCATTCATTCTAAAACCCAGTACAATACGGCTTTTGCCCCCCACTACACTACTGAAACTGTTCTCCATAAGAAGACTAATATCTCTTAATTATGAATTCAATAAGTATTTTCCAGCCTTGCTCTAACTGGATTTTCTGTTGACACTGACATTTGTGAGATTCTATTCTCGTCCTTGTAACCTGGATGACTGGAGCCTAGCAACTCGCCATCCAGTACACAGACTATCCCCAGGGACCAAGATTTCTGAGTTTTCCATCACTATCATGATTATTGCTGTTCATCATTCTCCACCATCTAAACCAGAAACACAGCCATAAGTTGGCACCTAAGGGTGTGGTGACCATATATTCTGGTTACCATGAGACAGCCTTTGTTGATACTGGCATAATTATTAATAGTCCCCATATGCATTCAAGTCTGGATGACAAATTATATTGTCACCTTGCTACCTAAGGGATTCCAACATCCAGAAAGTGAAAGGATAAAATATTGCCAACAGGTAACTCTCAGTAAAAACAGACCTGCTCTGGAGAAGAGCAAAAAATAATCATTACTTAAAAGAAAACGTGCAATTAAGACAATCCAATTATAAATATTAAATATTTTAAAGACTTTGGGGACAAGAGAAAGTATCTTTAAACTTTAAAATTCAGTTAAATTGAAGAAGGTAAATTCAGATAAATTGAAGGAGAAGCTGATTGCTTGTCAAGTAACAAGTCAGATGCCTGGAGGAGAAGATGAGATCTTTCAAAAATAGAAGAAAATGGGGTGCTTGGGTGGCTTAGTCAGTTAAGTGTCTGCCTTTGGTTCAGGTCATGATCCCAGCGTTCCCTAAGTAAAAAAATATAAAATAAAATTTGCAAGATGAGAAGGGCTCACTGAATTTTGAGCAAGATTGATGTTTTACTGTATTAGAAATATAAATGACATACAGTAATACACCTAAATCCTAAACATACAGCTTTATGAATTTTTACCTAGGTAATACCTGTGTAACCAACACCCAGGGGAAGATACAGAATGTTACCATCACCCAAGAGAATCCTTCATGACCCTTTCAGAGTCAAAATGCACCTCTACCCAGAGCTGATTATGATTTCTAAACCTACACATTAGTGTTGTCAGTACTTGAACTTTGTATCAGTGGAATCATACAGAGCGTTTTCTTTGGGTCCGGCTTCTTTAACCATTTATGTTCCTGATGCATCCATATTGATGTATCAGTAGTTTGCTTTTTTTATTGCTCTGTAAAATTCCATTGTATGAGTACATCATAATTTATTTCTCTCCTCTCCTCTTGAGGAATATGTGGGTTGCTTCAGTTTTTGCTATTATAAATAAAGATTCTATAAACGTTCTTGACATATATTTTGACAGACATATACACTCATTTCTCTTGAGTGTATAGGTAGGAGTTAAAATGCTGACTTATAGTGCAGATGTGTGTTAAGCTCTGGGAGATACTGCCAAACAGTGATTGAATAAATTTAAACTCACACCAGCAATATATGAGAGTTCCGGGGACTCCAAATCCTTGTTCCAAATTTGGATTTCCAGTTTCTCATAATTTTAGCCAGAAAATAGAAGAAATGAGAACATGCTCACCTCATTTTATAAGGCAATCATTACTCTGATGGCAAAACCCATCTAAGTTATTAAAAGAAAACTACATAGCAATATCCCTCATGGATGTACAAAATTTTAGCAAGTCAAATCCAGCAATACATAAAAATGTTAGTATACTATGATCAAATAGGGTTTGTCTTAGGGAGGCAAGGTAGACTTAACATTTGAAATTTACTCAGCATTAGGCACTATATTAAAAGAATAACAAAAGAGAACTATATGATCAACCCAATAGATATGAAAAAAGCACCTGATAAAATTTAAATCTCATTAAAAAAAAGACTCTTAAGGGATGCCTAGGTTCCGGGCCAGGCTCCGAGCTCTGCAGGGAGTCTGCTTCTCCCTCTGCCCACCGCTCTCCCCACTAATTCTCTCTCTCTCTCTCTCTGATAAATAATTAAAATCTTTTAAGAAAAACTCTTAAAACTAGGACTAAAAGAAAACTTCTTTAAACTGATAAAGGCCTTCTACAAAAAAAAATAGTAAACGTTATACTAACAACGAAATACTACGTGTTTTCCCCTTCAGATCAAGGAAATGGCAAGAATATCTGCTCTTACCGCTTTTATTCAACACTGTACTGAAGGTTCTAGCCAGGGCATTAGGTATGAAACTAAAATAAAAAGCACAGAGATTGGAAAGTAAGAAGTAAAACTCTATTTGCAGAGGACACTATTTGTCAAACTCATTGAACTATGCAGTTAAAATAGGTGAGTTTCATTATACATTATACATCAACAAAGCTGATTTTAAAAAAGCAAATGCTCCACAAAAAAAAACTCCTGGCTCAGGACCAGTGAGTTTCATGGTTCCACTGGTCAATTCTATCAAACATTTAAGGAAGAAATAATATTGCTAAGAAAAACATTAAAAGGCCTAACTAAATTGTGATATATGCCAAATTCAAAAATTAGATGATTCAATATCATTAAGATGTCATTTTCACCAAATTTAGTTAATGTAATCACAACCAAAATCTCAACAGATCTTTTGGAATAAGCTGACAAGCTGATTCTAAAATTTACATGAAATTGCAAAGGATATAAAATAGCTAAAACAATCTTGAAATAAAAGGGCAAAGTAAAAAATATACACATAACCTGATCTTAATATGTACTTTAAGACTATGATAATTGGGACGCCTGGGTGTCTCAGTTGGTTAAGTGTCTGCCTTTGGCTCAGGTCATGATCCCAGGGTCCCGGGATTGAGTCTTTGCTCAGTAGGGTGCCTTCTTCTCCCTCTTCCTCTGCCCTTTCCCTGCTCCTGCTCTCTCTTTCTCTCTCTCTGACAACTGACAAATAAATAAGTAAAATCTTAAAAAAAAAAATAAAACTATAATAATCAAGACACTGTGCTACTGGCATAGAATCTATAAATTAAAACACAGGACTGGGGCACCTGGCTGGCTCACTTGATAGAGCACTTGACTCCTGATCACAGGGTTGCGAGTTTGAGCCCCATGTTGGCGGTAGAGTTTACTCAATAAAAAAAAAAAAATTAAGATTATTTATTTGACAGAGCACAAGTAGAGGGAGCAACCAAGAGAGAGGAAGAAGCAGGCTCCCTGCTGAGCAGGGAGCCTCATTTGGGGCTCAATCTCAGGACCCTGAGATCTTAACCTGAGCGGAAGGCAGACATTTAACCAACTGCGCCACCCAGGTGCTCCTAAAAAAATTTTTTTATATAAAAACATAGAATCGAATATAGAGCCCAGAAATAAACCCACACATAACAATTTTTTGATATTTGATAAAGGCACCATGGCCACACAAAGAAGAGAGGTTGAACATGGAGTTATCAAATGATTCAGCCATTGGGCACCTAAGTATACACCCAAAAGAATGGAAAATATATGCATATACAGAAACTTGTACAAAAATTTTCATAGCAGCATTATTCATATTAACTAAAAAGTGGAAACATAAATGTCCATTAACAGACGGATAAACAAAATGGGGTATGCCCATAAAATACAGTATTAGTGTGCCATAAAAAGCAATCAAGTACTGGTCCATGCTAAAACATGGGTGAACTTTGAAAACATTATGCTAAAAGAAGTAGACACAAAAGGCCACATGTTCCATGATCGTATTTATATGAAATATCAAAACAGGCAAATCCATAGATAAAGAAAATAGATTAGCAATTGCCAAATGCTGAGGAGAAGGGAGAATGAAGAATGACTGCTAATGTGTACAGGGTTTCTTTGGGGAGAGAGATGAAATGTTCTGGAATTAGATAGTGGTGATACTTGAATAACTTTGTGATTCTACTGAATTGTACATGTTGAAATGCTGAATTTATGGTGTGAAAATTATATCTTAACTTAAATTCATTTGAGACGGATCATAGACCTGAATATAAAAGCTAAATCTATAAGGCTGCTAGGAAAAAAAAAAATGGGTGTATATCTTCACAACTTTGAAGTAGGTAAAGAGTCCTCAACAAGAATACAAAAGGCATTAAAGCATCGGGCACCTGGGTGGCTCAGTTGGTTGGGCGACTGCCTTCGGCTCGGGTCATGATTCCGGAGTCCCGGGATCGAGTCCCGTGTCGGACTCCTGGCTCTGCGGGAAGTCTGCTTCTCCCTCTGACCTTCTCCCCTCTCATTCTCAGTCTCTCTCTAATAAATAAATAAAAAATCTTTTAAAAAAAGGCATTAAAGCGTCAAAAAAAATGATAAATTGAAAGTCATTGAAAATTATAAACATCTAGGGGCACTTGGGTAGCTCAGTGGGTTAAAGCCTCTGCCTTCGACTCAGGTCATGATCTCAGGGTCCTGGGATCGAGCCCCGCATGGGGCTCTCTGCTTGGCAGGGGGCCTGCTTCCCCTTCTCTCTCTGCCTGCCTCACAGCCTACTTGTGATCTCTCTCTCAAATAAATAAAATCTTAAAAAAAAAAAGAAAATTATAAACATCTATTCTTCTAAGTACCTAGTTAAGAAAACAAAACCTCCCAGGATGGGTAAAAATATTCTCAATGCATACAACTGATGAAGCACTGACAAAAGAACTGTAACAAATCCATAATTAAAACATGAACAACATTTAAAAAATTAGCAAAAGGGGCACCTAGGTGGCTCAATCATTAAGCATCTTCCTTCAGCTAAGGTCATGATCCCAGGGTCCTGGGACTGAGCCCCAAATCGGGCTCCCTGCTCGGCAGGAAGCCTGCTTCTCCCTCTTCTACTTCCCCTGCTTGTGTTCCCTCTCTCGCTGTCTCTCTCTCTCTCTGTCAAATAAATAAAATCTTTAAAAAAAAATCAGCAAAAGATTTGAACTCTTCCCAATGAAGACCAACAAATGGCCAATATGTACATGAAAAAGTGTTCAGGAGCACACAGGTGGCTCAGTCAGTTGAGCATCTGCCTTCGGTTCTGGTCATGATCTCAGGGTGGGATAGAGCCTCACATTGGCGGGGGGGGGGGGTCCCTGCTCAGCGGGGAGCCTGCTTCTCCCTCTCCCTCTGCCTGCCGTGCGTGCTCTGTGTGTCAAATAAATGGGCAAACAAATTCTTAAAAAAAAAAAAAGGTGTTCAACAGCAGTAGTCATTGGGGAAATGCAATTTAAAACCACAATGAGAGGGGCACCCAGGTGACTCAGTCAGTTAAAGGTCCAACTCTGGATTTTGGCTCAGCTCATGATCTCAGGGTTGAGGGATTGAGCCCCACATCAGCTCTGCACTCGGCATGGAGTCTGCTTGAGTTTCTCTCTCCCTCTGCCCTCTCTCATCCCCCTGCATGCACTCTGTCTCTCTCTTTCTCACAAATAATTTTAAAAATACAATGAGATACCACTTCACACACTAGAATATCTAAAATTAAAAAGACTGACAGTATGAAATATTGACCTGGATGCAGAACAAACAGAATTATCCTACATTGCTGGTGAGAGTGTAAAAATGGTATAAACCATTTTTTTTTAAGTTTGGTAGTTTCTTATAAAATTAAACATACCTCTAAAGGAACTTCCACAACTAGGTAGTTACCAAAGAGAAATGTAAACATATATCCATGTTTTTAAAATATTGTAAAAGGTTGTTCACAGCAGCTTCATTCATATTAACAGAATGTCCATCAACAGGTGAATGGATTAATAACTTGTAGTACGTTAAATACACAGAAATATTACTCATAATCAAAGTGAATAAATGACTTCTATAAAAAAGAACATGGATGAATCTCATTAAGTTGAACAAAAGAAATCAAGTGGAAACGGGAGAAAACATTTCACTGACAACAGCATGCATATAAACATTAGGAATGAATATGAGAAGTACAGAAACTAGATAAAGAAAACTATAAAAATTTTATTAGAGGGCATAAAGTTCAATCTGAAAATATAGAAAGACACACTATTTTCTTGGATAAGCAAATAATATTATAAAAATGTAAATTCTCTCAAAAATAATATATGAATGTAATGTAATACCCATTAGAACCGCAACAGGTTTGTGTGTTTTTAACTGAATAATTAATATTAAAATCCACATCAGAATATACATGTCTGAGAATATCCAGGATAATTATGAAGGAGAATGAGGAGGTAGAATTTGATTTATTTGATATTAAACTTTTTTTCTCCCCAAATATGTTTATTGTATTTTTTCAGTGTTACAAGATCAATCGTTCATGCACCACACCCAGTGCTCCATGCAATACGTGCCCTTCTCAATACCCACCACCAGGCTTG
>CM052801.1:92421927-92432112 GCA_028533885.1 Nasua narica | reverse complement strand
GGCAGAAGACATGAACAGACACTTCTCCAAAGAAGACATACAAATGACTAACAGACATATGAAAAAATGTTCATTATCTTTAGCCATCAGAGAGATTCAAATCAAAACCAACCTGAGACACCACCTTAAACCAGTTAGAATGGCCAAAATCAACAAGACAGTAAACAACAAATGCTGGAGAGGATGTGGAGAAAGGGGAACCCCCCTCCACTGTTGGTGGGGATGCAAGTTGGTGCAGCCACTTTGGAAAACAGTATGGAGATTCCTCAAGAAATTAAATATACAGCTAGCTACCCTATGACCCTGCAATTGCACTACTCGGTGTTTACCCCAAAGAAGCAGATGCAGTACAAAGAAGGGCCACATGTACCCCAATGTTCATAGCCGCAATGGCCACAATACCCAAACTGTGGAAAGAACCAAAATGCCCTTCAACAGATGAATAGATAAGGAAGAGGTGGTGCATCTATACAATGGAATATTATGCCTCCATCAGAAAGGATGAATATCCAACTTTTGTATCAACATGGACAGGACTAGAAGAGATTATGCGGACTGAAATAAGTCAAGCGGAGAGAGGCAATTATCTTATGGTCTCACTTACGCGTGGAGTATAAAGAAAATCATGGAGGGCATCGTGAGAAGGAGGGGAGGGGTGAATGGGGGGAAATCAGAGTGGTGATGAACCCGGAGAGCCTGTTAACTCTGAGCAACAAACTGAGGGTTTTTGGAGGGGAGGTTGTGGGGGTGGTGGATGAGCCTGGTGGTCGGTATCGAGAGGGACACGTACTGCATGGAACACTGGGTGTGGTGCATGAACAATCAATCTTGTAACACTGAAATCTTAAAATAAACAAATTTGGGGAGAAAAAAAAAGAAAATACAGACAAAAAAAAAAAAAAGAACAATTAACAGTACCAACGGCTAGAGACCTAGTTAATACAAACATCAGTAATATGTCAGAAATACAGTTCAAAATGACATTTATCAAGTTGGTAGCTGGACTCAAAAAAAGTGTTGAAGAGATTAACAAATCTCTTTCTGGAGAAATAAAATCCCTTTCAGGAGAAATAAAAAAAATAAAATCTAACCAAGATGAAATCAAAAAAGCTATTAATGTGGTTCAAACAAAAATGGAGGCTCTTAATGCTAGAATAAATGAGGCAGAAGAAAGAATTAATGACATAGAAGACAAAATGACAAAGAATAAAGAAGCTGAGAAATAGAGACAAACAACTATTGGACCACGAGAGAAGACTTAGAGAGATAAGTGATACCATAAGACGCAACAATATTAGAATAATTGGGATTCCAGAAAAAAAAGAAAGTGAGAAAGGGGTGGAACGTATATTGGAACAAATTGTTGTAGAGAATTTCCCTAATCTGCTGAGGGGAACAAGCATCAAAATCCAGAAGGCACAGAGAACCCCCCTCAAAATCAATAAAAAGAGGTCTACACCCCATCATCTAATAGTAAAACTAACAAGTTTTAGTGACAAAGGGAATATCTTGAAAGCAGCTTGAGACTAGAAATCGGTAACATAGAGAGGCAGGAATGTTAGATTGGCAGCAGACATATCCACAGAGACTTGGCAGGTAAGAAAGGACTGGCATGATATATTCAGAGCCCTAAATGAAAAAAATATGCAGCCAAGAAAACTATACCCAGCTAGGTTGTCACTGAAAATAGATGGAGAGATAAAAAGCTTCCAGGACAAACAAAAACTAAAGGAATTTGCAAACCCAAACCAGCCCTACAGGAAATATTGAAAGGGGTCTTCTAAAGAAAGAGGAGCCTAAATGGAACATAGACCAGAAAACAGGAGAGACAATATACAGTTAACAGTCACCATACAGGCAATGCAATGGCACTGAATTCATATCTGTCAATAGTTACCCTGAATGTAAATGGACTAAATGCCCCAATCAAAAGCCACAGATTATCAGAATGGATAAAAAAAAAAAAAAAAAAAAAAACAGGACCCATCTATATGCTGTCTATAAGAAACTCATCTTAGGCCCAAAGACAACTCTAGCTTTAAAGTGAGGGGGTAGAAAATAATTTACCATGCTAATGGACATCAAAAGAAAGCTGGGGTGGCAATCCTTACATCAGATAAATTAGATTTTAAGCCAAAGACTATAATAAGAGATGAGGAAGCATGCTATATCATATTTAAAGGGACTGTACAACAAGATCTAACAAGTGTAAATATCTATGCCCCTAACATTGGAGCAGCCAATTATATAAACCAATTAATGGCAAAGTCAAAGAAACCCAACAACAACAATACAATAATAGTAGGAGATTTTAATACCTGCATCACCTTAGTGGACAGATCGTCTAAACAAAAGATCGACAAGGAAATGAAGGCTCTAAATGACACACTGGACCAAATGGGCATCACAGATATATTGAGAACATTCCATCTGAAAGCAACAGAATACACATTCTTCTCTAGTGCACATGGAACATTCTCCAGAATAGATCACATCCTGGGACACAAATCAGGTCTCCATCAGTACCAAAAGATTGGGATCATTCCCTGCATATCTTAGACCAAAACACCATGAAACTAGAACTCAATCGAAAGGGGACAGTTGGAAAGAACTCAAATACATGGAGGCTAAAGAGCATCCTAATAAGAATGAATTGATGAACCAGGAAATTAAAGAAGAATTTTAAAAATTCATGGAAACAAAGGAAAATGAAAACACAACTGTTCAGAATCTCTGGGACACAGCAAAGGCGGTCCTGAGAGGAAAATATAGAGCCATACAAGCCTTTCTCAAGAAACAAGAAAGATCTCAAATATATAACTTAACCCTACACCTAAAGGAGCTGGAGAAAGGACAACATATAAAACCAAACTTAGCAGAAGAAGAGAATTAATAAAGATCAGAGCAGAAATCAATGAAATAGAAACCAAAAGAACAGAAAAAATCGATGAAATTAGAAGCTGGTTTCTTGAAGGAATTAATAAATTTGATAAACCCTTGGCCAGACTTATCAAAAAGAAAAGAGAAAGACCCAAATCATGAATGAAAAAGGAGAAATCACAAGCAACAGCAAAGAGATACACACAATTATAAGAGCATATTATGAGCAGCTATATGCCAGCAAACTAGACAATCTGGAAGAAATGGATGCATTCCTAGAGACACACAAACTACCAAAACTGAACCAGGAAGAAATAGACAATCGTAACAGACCCATAACCAGTAAGGAGATTGAAATAGTCATCAAAAATCTCCCAATAAATAAGAACCCAGGGCCAGATGGCTTCCCAGAGGAATTCTACCAACCATTAAAGAGGAAGTAAGACCTATACTCCTGAAATTGTTCGAAAAAATAGAAATGGAAGGAAAACTTCCAAACTCATTGTAGGAGGCCAATATTAACTTGATCCCAAACCAGACAAAGACCCCGTCAAAAAGGAGAATTACAGACCTATATCCCTGATGAACAGAGATGTAAAAATTCTCAGCAAAATACTAGCCAATAGGATCCAACAGTACATTAAAAGGATTATTCACCACGACCAAGTTGGATTTATTACTGGGCTGCAAGTTTGGTTCAACATTCACAAATCAATCAACATAATACAATACATTAATAAAAGAAAGAGCAAGAACCATATGATACTCTCAGTTGACGCTTAAAAAGCATTTGACAAAATACAACATACTTTCCTGGTCACAACTCTTCACAGAGTCGGCATAGAGGGCACGTTCCTCAACATCAGCAAAGCTGTCTATGAAAACACAAAGGGAATATCATTCTCAATTGGGAAAAGCTAAGAGCTTTTCCCCTGAGATCAGGAATATGGGAGGGATGCCCACTATCCACACTCCTGTTCGACATAGTCCTAGAAGTCCTAGCCTCAGCAATCAGAAAACAAAAAGAAATAAAGGCATTCAAATTGGCAAAGAAGAAGTCAAACTCTCACTCTTTGCAGATGATATGATACTTTTTGTGGAAAACCCAAAAGACTCCACTCCAAGACTGCTTGAACACATACAGGAATTCAATCAAGTGTCAGGATATAAAATTAATGCACAGAAATCAGTTGCAATTCTATGCACCAACAGCAAAACAGAAGAAAGAGAAATTAAGGAGTCAATTCCATTCACAATTGCACCCCAAACCATAAGATACCTAGGAATAAATCAAACCAAAGAGGAAAAAATCTCTACTCAGAAAACTACAAAGTACTCATGAAAGAAATTGAGGAAGACACAAAGAAATGGAAAAACGTTCCATGCTCATGAATTGGAAGAACAAATATTGTGAAAATGTATATGCTACCTAAAGCAATCCACACATTTAATGCAATCCCTATCAAAATACCATCAATTTATTTCAACGGAACAAATATTCCTAAAATGTATATGGAACCAGAAAAGACCACGAATAGCCAGAGGAATACTGAAAAAGAAAACCAAAGTCGGCAGCATCACAATTCCTGATTTCAAGCTCTATTACAAAGCGGTAATCATCAAGACAGTGTGGCACTGGCACAAAAACAGACACATAGATCAATGGAACAGAATAGAGAGCCCAGAAATGGAACCCCAACTCGATGGTCAACTAAACTTCGACAAAGCAGGAAAGAATATTCAATGGAAAAAGACAGTCTTTTCAACAAATGGTGTTGGGAAAACTGGACAGCCACATGCAAAAGAATGAAACTGGACCATTTGCTTACACCACACACAAAAATAGACTCAAAATGGATCAAAGAGCTCAATGTGAGACAAGATTCCATCAAAATCCTGGAGGAGAACACAGGCAGCAACTTCTTTGACCTCAGCCGCAGCAACTTCTTCGTAGAAACATTTCCAAAGGCAAGGGAAGCAAGGGGAAAAATGAACTACTGGGACTTCATCAAGATCAAAAGCTTTTGCACAGCAAAGGAAACAGTCAATAAAACCAAAAGACAATTGACAGAATGGGAGAAGATATTCGCAAATGACATATCAGATAAAGGATTATTTTACAAAATGTATAAAGAACTTCTCAAACTCAACACCCAAAGAACAAATAATCCAATCAAGAAATGGGCAGAAGATAATCAACAGACATTTCAGTAAAATGGACATCCAAATGGCCAACAGACACATGAACAAATGCTCAACATCTCTCGGCATCAGAGAAATACAAATCAAAACTACAGTGAGATACCTCCTCTCACCAGCCAGAATGGCTAAAATTTGCAAGTCAGGGAATGACAGATGTTGGTGAGGATGCAGAAAAGGGGGAACCCTCCTACACTTTTGGAGGGAATGCAGGCTGATACATCTACCCTGGAAAACTCTATGGAGGTTCCTCAAAATGTTGAAAATAGAGCTACCCGATGATCCAGCAATTGCACTACTGGGTATTTAACCTCAGGATACAAAGGTAGTTATCCAAAGGGTCACATGAACCTGAATGTTTATAGCAGCAATGTCCACAATTGCCACACTATGGAAAGAACCTAGATGTCTATCAACAGATGAATGGATAAAGAAGAAGTGATATATATATATACAATGGAAAACTATGCAGCCATTAAAAGAAACGAACTCTTGCCATTTGAAATGACCTGGGTGGAACTAGATGGTATTATGCTAAGCGAAATATGTCAGTCAAAGAAAGACATTTATCACATGATTGCTCTGATATGAAGAATTTGAGAGGCAGGGCAGGGTTCATGGGGGGTGGGGAAGAGAAATGAAATAAGATGGGATGGGGAAGGAGACAAACCGTAAGAGACTCCTAAACTCACAAAACAAACTAAGGGTAGCCGGGAGGTGGGGAGTAGGTTTATGGACATTGGGGAGGGTATGTGTTGTGGCAAATGCTGTGAAAGTGTAAGCCTGATGATTCACAGACATGTACCCTGGGGCAAATAATACATTATATGTTAATTAAAAAAAAAGGAACACATAAATAATACAATAGCAAGAGGGGTCATTAACACCCAGTCACTGCAATGGGAAGGTCATCTAAGCAGAAGATCATCAAAGAAACAAGATTTAAAAAAAAAAAAAATTAAAGATTTTATTTATTTATTCGACAGAGAGAGAGAGAGATCACAAGTAGGCAGAGAGGCAGGCAGAGAGAGAAGGGGAAGCAGGCTCCCGGCTGATCAGCGAGCCCAATGCGGGGCTCGATCCCAGGACCCTGAGATCATGACCGAGCTGAAGGCAGTGGCCTCAACCCACTGAGCCACCCAGGCGCCCTGAAATAAGATTTTTGAATAAAACAGTAGACCAGATGGGTTTCACAGATATATCCGAAATATTCTATCCTAAAGCACAGAATATGCATTCTTCTTGAGTACACCTAGAACATTCTCCTATATAGTTCACATACTGTGTCACAAATCAGGTTTTGACACTTACCAAAAGATTGGGATTATTCCTTGCCTATTTTTAGATGACAATGCTTTGAAACTTGAACTCAATTACAATAGGAAATTTGGGAAAAAAATGATGAAATAAATGGAGGCAATAGTGCATCCTACTAAAGAATCAATGGGTCAACCAAAAAATTAATGACAAATTTTAAAAATTCAGGGGGAGAAATGAAAATGAAAACATAACTCTTCAAAACCTTTGGTATGCAGCAAAGGGGGTCCAAAGATGGAAGTGCATAGCAATACAAGCCTTTGTCAAGAAATAAGAAAGGTCTCAAATGAACAACCTTACCTTAGACCTAATGGAACTAGAGAGAGAACAGCAAATTTACCCTAAAACCAGCAGGAGAAGAGAAAACATAAAGAAATTAGAGCAGAAATCAGTGAAATAGAAACCAAAAGAAAAGTAGAACTAAACAAAGGAACCAGGATCTGGTTCTATAAAAGAATTGATAACATTGATAAACCTTGGGCCAGACTCACCAAAAAGAAAAGAGAAGGGACCTAAATACATAAAATCGTAAATAAAAGAGGAGAGATCAAAAACAATACTGAGAAATATAAACAATTATAATAACATATCAAGGGAAATATGTCGACGAATTAGCTAATCTGGAAGAAATGGATGCATTTCTAGAGAAGAATAAACTACCGTAATTGATCCAAGATGAAATAGAAACCCTGAGCAGACCCGTAACCAGCAAGGGAATTGAAGCAATACTCAAAAATCCCCAAACAAATATGAGTCCAGAGACAGATGGTTCCCCAGGGGAATTCTACCATCTATTTAGTTTTTTTGTTTTTTGTTTTTTGTTTTTTATATTTTCTTTCTTTATTTGGCAGAAGGAGAGGGAGAAGCAGGCTCTCCACTGAGCAGGAACTCTGAGTCTGGGCTTGATCACAGGACCTTAGACAAAGGCAGACAAATAACAACTGAGTCACCCAGATGCCCTTCTACCAAACATTTAAAGAATTAATACCTATTCTTCTGAAGCTCTTTCAAAAAATAGAAATGTGGAGGGGGGCAAGATGGCGGAGAAGTAAGAGATCCTGCAGCAACCAGTCCCCAAAAGTGAGCTAAAATCTACCAGAATACGCTGAACACCCATGAAATCACCCTGAGGAGAAAGATTTCTCACTCCAGGATCTCTCAGACAGCAATGGAGAGGTAAAAGCAAAGTGGTACCACTCCAACTGATATTAGAGGATAAACAAAAGGGGGAGGGAACCACCAGAAGCTAACCAAGAACAGTAATACCCCAAAGAAAAGTGCCTGGTGGCGGGAGACCAGCATTAAGTTAGAGTCCGTGAAAAACACTTAAAAAGGGCAAAAAGTTCTGAGGAGTAACTAGTGGAAGGGGGTGGTCGCGGGCACCAGCTCATGGACCCACACTCCCAGGAAGGAGCTCCCCAAAGTGAGACTGGTGGGGGCATCCTGTCCGTGATTCCTGAACCTGCAGCTTTCCACTCTCTGCAACAACCTGTGGGCCGGGCGCGCACCTGCAAGCACCTTTAGAGAGTCTACCGTTGTCCAGGAGCCTCAGCTTTTATCTGTGTGTGCCAGCCATGATGACATTTGCGACCCGCCACAGAGCCTGAGCGATCCATGCCAACCACGGAGAGATGTGGGCAAGCGACCTAACCTCTGGGGCGCCCCTCGTGGAGCAGCAGTAAGGAGGCTGGAGTCGCGACTTTCCCGGCCCACTGCAGGCCTCCCAGGTCTGCTCTTGGGAACCCAGAAGGGTGGCTGGGGGCTCGACTTTCCCTGCCCACCACAGTTCTCCCAATCCGCACTAGGGAAACAGAGAAAGGCGGCTGCTGTTGCGACTTTCCCAGTCCACCACAGGCCTCTCTGGTCCACACTATGGAGCCTCAGAAAGGGGGCTGGGGGTGCAACTTTCCTGGCCCGCCGGAGGCCTCCTGGGTCTGCACTTGGGAGCCTCAGAAAGGCAGCTGGGGTCGTGCACCACTCCAAGAGGCTGCGCTGTGAGCAGAAATTTCGCAGAGGGGAGTGTGTGTTCTGAACCACACAGAGGGGAGCAGAGACTCGGGCTTCCTGCAACTCAAGGTCTGAGTGCTTCTGGGCAGATTCATTGATTGGACTCCCTGAAAAGGTGCAAAAGCTACAAAAGGCCAAAAATTTTCAGAGAGCAAAAGACCGAGAAACCTGTTTCCATAGAGCTCAGCCCCTTGACTGAGGGGCAGGGTGACTCAACCCAAGCAAGACTGACTGGAAAACAACGCGGCAGGTCCCTCACCCAGAACACCAAACAAAAAACAAAAGGACTATAACCACAGGGTCCCCATAAAATTTTAAACCCCCAGCCCCAGGGGAAATCAATATATTAAGCTCCTGGTAATATCCTCAAACCTGTATAATTCATAGATACAAGTTTGTTTTTGTTTTTGTTTTTTTTTCTCTTTCTTATTCTATTTTTTTTAATTTTATTTTAGTATTCACCTGCTTTCACATTTCTTTTTTCTCTCTTTTTTTTTATTAAAGATTTATTTATTTTAAAAAGGAAGAGACTTGCTGGGGGAGGGACACAGGGAGAAGGAGAGAGAATCTCACTTAGACACTCTGCCGAGCGTGGAGCCCAAAATAGGGCTTGATCTCACAACCCTGAGATTATGACCAGGGCCGAAATCAAGAGTCAGGTACGTAACGAAATGAGCCTCCCTGCACCCCTGATTATCTTCATTTTAAATATTAAGAAACTGAGGTTCAGAGTCGTGGCTAGAATCCTAATCTTGTTACTTTAAGTACAGTTTTTTTTTTTTTTTTTCCCACCACAGCTAACAGGATTCAATTGCATTCTATTTCCACGGTTAGGTGCTCGGTGACTATCTTTTATGTTTTTTTCCCCAAATTTGTTTATTTTAATCTTTCAGTGTTACAAGATTGATTGTTCATGAACCACACCCAGTGCTCCATGCAGTACGTGTCCCTCTCGATACCCACCACTAGGCTCAACCCCGCCACCCCCTCCAATCCAAAATCCTCAGTTTGTTGCTCAGAGTCCACATTCTCTCCTGGTTCATCACCTCCTCCGATTACCCCCCATTCGCCCCTCCCCTCCTTCTCAATATGCCCTATATGATTTTCTTTATACCCCACACTTAAGTGAGACCATAAGATAATTGCCTCTCTCCGCTTGACTTATTTCACTCTGCATAATCTCTTCTAGTCCTGTCCATGTTGATACAAAAGTTGGATATTCATCCTTTCTGATGGAGGCATAATATTCCATTGTATAGATGTACAACATCTTCCTTATCCATTCATCTGTCGAAGGACATTTTGGTTCTTTTCACAGTTTGGCTACTTTGGCCATTGCGGCTATGAACATTGGGGTATATGTGGCCCTTCTTTATACTGCATCAGCTTCTTAAGGGTAAACACCGAGTAGTGCAATTGCAGGGTCATAGGGTAGCTGTATATTTAATTTCCTGAGGAATCTCCATACTGTTTTTCAAAGTGGCTGCACCAACTTGCATCCCCACCAACAGTGGAGGAGGGTTCCCCTTTCTCCACATCCTCTCGAGCATTTGTTGTTTACTGTCTTGTTGATTTTGGCCATTCTAACTGGCGTAAGGTGGTATCTCAGTGTGGTTTTGATTTGAATCTCTCTGATGGCTAAAGATGATGAACATTTTTTCATGTGTCTGTTAGCCATTTGTATGTCTTCTTTGGAGAAGTGTCTGTTCATGTCTTCTGCCCATTTTTTTATGTGATTATAAGTTTTGTGAGTGTTGAGTTTGAGGAGTTCTTTATAGATCT
>CM052801.1:92290126-92421827 GCA_028533885.1 Nasua narica | reverse complement strand
GAGATCTTAGATATCAGCCCTTTGTAGTGTCATTTGCAAATATCTTCTCCCATTCTGTGGGTTGCCTGTTTGCTTTGTTGACTGTTTCCTTCACTGTGCAGAAGCTTTTTATCTTGATGAAGTCCCAAAAGTTTATTTTCGCTTTTGTTTCCTTTCTAACTAAACATTATGATGGTGGCATAGAAATAGACAACTAGATTAGTGTAACAAAGTGCCCAGAAATAGATCCCAGTATTTATGAGAATTTAAGACAAAGACAATATTTTAATTCAATGGGAAAAGGATACTTTCCCTAATGTATGCACTGGCACATATATTAGGCACTCCACTTGTTAGAAAATGGAGTTTTTACCCTCTATTACACTATGTATAAAAATAAATTCTAGGTAGATCAAATATTTAGACAAAAAAACAAAATAGTAACTGGTAGAAAAAGAAACTAAGAAATCATATTATATTCTAGAGGTGCAGGGAAACTTTTTATTCAAGACCAGAAGACAGGGCACATGGGTGGTTCAGTCAGTTAATCATCCAACTCTTGATTTCAGCTCAGGACATGATTTCAGGCTCATGAGATCAAGTCCTACATTGGGCTCCATATTCGGCATTGAAGGAGCCTGCTTAAAATTCTCTATCTCCCTCTCCTTCCATCCCCCCACCACAAAAAGATTAGAAGAACATTAAAAATAGAACTATCCTATAATCCAGCAATTGCACTACTAAGTATTTACCCATTTTGTATTTAAGTATACAAAAATACCAATTTGAAGGGGTATGTGCATCCTGATGTTTATAGCAGCATTATCTACAATAGCTAAACTATGGAGAAAGCCCAAATGCCCATCAACTGATGAACAGATAAAGAAGAAGTGGTGTGTGTGTGTGTGTGTGTGTGTGATGGAATACTATGCAGCCATCAAAAAGAATGACATCTTGCCATTTGCAACAATGTGGATGGAGCTAGAGTATATTATGCTAAGTGAAATAGGTCAGAGAAAGACAAATACCATATGATCTTACTCAAAAATGGAATTTAAGAAACAAATAGATGGGGCACCTGGGTGGCTCAGTCATTAAGCATTTGCCTTCGGCTCAGGTCGTGATCCTGGGGTCATGGGATCGAGCCCCACATTGGGTCCCTGCTCAGCAGGAAGCCTGCTTCTTCCTCTCCCACCGCCCCTGCCTGGGTTCCCTCTCTCTGTGTGTCTTTCTCTGTCAAATAAATAAATAAAATCTTTAAAAAAAAAAAAGAAAAGAAAAGAAATTAACAAAATAGATGACCATATGGGAAGGAGGGGAAGAGAGAGAGAAACAAACCATAAGAGACTCTTAATGACAGAGAACAAACTGAGGGTTGATGGAGGAGGTAGGTAGGGGATGGGTTAGATGGGGAATAGGGATTAAGGAGGGCATTTTCTCTGATGAGCACTGGGTGTTGTATGTAAGTGATAAATCACTGAATTCTACTCCAGAAACCAATATTGCACTGTATGTTCATTAACTAAAATTAAAAAAAAAAAAAAAGACTGGAAGAGCAGACACTTGAAAAAAAAAGCCCTATTGACTATTTTAAAAATGTAATCATTTTTAATGGGTACAGCATTTCATTTTGAGATTATGCAAAAGTTCTGGAAATGTATACTGATGATGGCTGCCCAACAATGTGAATGTACTTAATGCCACTGAACTCTGTGCTTAAAAATGGTAAATTCTTAAAAAAGGTAAATTCTATGTTAGATATAATATATTACTACAGTAGAAAAAAATAAGATTTCACATAGTAAAATATATCCTAAATATATACCACAAAATAGGGGCACCTGGGTGGTTCGGTCAGTTAAACACCTACCCTCGGCTCAGGTCATGATCCCAGGGTCCTGGGATCCAGCCCCGCAGCAGGGAGCCTGCTTCTCTCTCTCGCACTCCCCTGGCTTGTACACGTTCTCTCTCTCTCTCTCTCTCTCTGTCTGTCAAATAAATAAAATCTTTAAAAATATACATATATATCTATATATATATAGCACAGTATATATATTACCACGATGGAAAAAATAAGATTTTACATAGTAAAATATATCCTAAACAAATTTAACAGACAAGTTCTATACTACTTAAGTATACATATACACCTACGAACACATATATTTTAAACAGAAGAGTAAAAGAATTAATATCTACATTTTCTAAATGATCAAAGAACTTCAAAAGACATTAATAAGAGAAGATACATAAATGGCCACTAAGCACATGAAAAGGTGCTCAATGTCATTAGTCATCACAGAAATGCAAACTAAAACTGTAATCACATACCACTTCACAGCCACTAGAAAGGCTAAAATTAAAATAACTGACAATACAAGTATTGGCCAGAATGTAGATATTCTTTTTAAAATAATGAAAGGAGAGACAGGTATAGAAGGAGAGAAAATGTATAGGAAAATAAGCAATTCACAGCAGAACAAATCCCAATGGTTGGTAAATATTTGAGAAGATGCTCACCAGCAGTTGAAGAAATGTAAATTAAAGTAATAGTGAGTAGTCCCATCCATTGCTACTAGAAATGAAAACTACTATTTCATTTTTGAAATGCATATCCCTGAGCCACTTCTAGGAATTTATCTCACAGAAGTAAAAGCACCAGTATATGAAAAGTATATATAAAACATTATCCCTATCTGTAGATCAGGAAATGACCAAAAGTAAAGTAGGCAAGCAAGCAAGCTCTAGACATACATGTAATTTGGAATGGATGGGCCCAGGATCACCCCTCTTTGCACTCTTTTGGGGTGGTTTCATCTGTTTTCAAGGTTACACCTAACATGCTGACAGTTTCCCAATCTCTATGTTGAGGCCAGACCACTCTCCTGAGCTTCAGACTGCTTACTGCACAGTTCCCCCCAAGTGCCCCAAAAGGGCTAGGTAAGTAACTTGTGGGGCCCGGTGAAAAATGAAAATGCAAGCCCCTTGCTTTTGAGAGAGAGATAGCAGGTTGAGGAGCAGAGAGAGAGGGACAAGCTGACTCTGCGCTGAGCACAGAGCCCAACATGGGGCTCAATCCAACAACCCCAAGATCATGACCTGAGCCCAAATCAAGAGTCAGGCGTCCGGCTGCCTGAGCCACCCAGGTGTCCCAGACTCTCAACGATAGAGAATAAACTGAGGGTTGCTGGAGGGAGGTGGGTAGGGGATGGGTTAAATGGGATGGGTATTAAGGACACTTGTGATGAGACTGGGTATTGTATGTAAGTGATGAATCACTGAATTCTACTCCTGAAACCAATATTACACTATATGTTAACTAACTAGAATTTAAATAAAAACTTGAAATAAAAAAAGTATTTCATTATTTATAAAATGTAACAGGGGCAATAATTAATTTCCTGATACTGCTGTAACAAGTTACCAGTAATTTAGTAGGTCAAAGTAACACAAATGTAATACCTCCCGGTTCTGAAGGCCAAAAGTCCTATAATCAAAACATCAGTAGGATTACATTCCTTCGGAAGGCTCTAGGAAAGAATTTATTTCTCTGCCTTTTCAAACTACTAGAGGCATTCTCTGGTTGGTCGCCCCTTCTGCTATTTTCCAGGCCGGCAGCATGGCATCTTCAGATCTCTCTCATTCTCCCTGTCCTCTCTCTCATATCTCTCATCTCGCTTCCCTCACCACATCTTCTTCTCGGATGCTCCCTCCTCCCTCTTTTCTTTATAAGGACCCTTGCAATGACACTGGGTCTACCTGGGTAATCCAGGATAATCTTCCCATCTCAAGGCCCTGAATTTAGTCACAACCACAAAGTCTTTTTCTTCATCCTGTAGGGTAACATATTCACAAGGTTCTGGGGATTAAGACATGGACATCTTTGGTATGGTTGTTGAAGGAGGGGACATTTTTCTGTCTACCACAATGATTGACAACATAAATTTACAAACTGCAAAAAATATTTTTGGTGTCATAATATTATATAACACAATAAATACAAATATTTTATTAATTTGATATTTTCATTAAGCACAAGATTTTTCTGGCTGAGTTTTCTAGAAACTTGTTTATTAGGTCATCAAAATTTATACTTTTAGAAAATTCTTTTTCACTCAACATAACTGAAAGTATCATCAGTCTTTCTTGGCAAATGCAAGATGGCAAATAATTTTTGATAGTTTCAAATTTAGAGAAGGATCTTCCTGCTGATGCAACCATTACTGGAGCTGATAAGAGTATTTTATGGCCTTCGGTAACATTGAGATTAATATATAAATTTTAGCACATCTAGAGTTGATGATTCACATAGGACAATTTTTCTAAAAAGGTTTAACTCATCATACTAACCAGTTCCATATTTGAATTTAATTTTAAATGTGCATTTATACAACAGTATTTTTGTTTTTCCTCTGACACTTTCTGTAACTGGTGGGGGCTGTACAACAAAATGAAAGTGGGCCTCCTGCTTATGCATTCTATTGCCGTATATTTGGTTACAGGAAAATTAATCTAAAATTCATCTTCTTTATTAATAATTGGCTCATTCAAAGCCCCATATGAAAACAGTGTTATTTTCTGTTGAATAGGATGATCTTTAAATTTATCTTTCTAAACCGGTGGGTATTTGCTTTGCAGTGTTGCATCAGTTTCCAAAACCAGAGATTCTAAACTGTGAAGAATTCTCTTAGCTCCTTTATATATGCATTATTACAATTCCATGTGGGTACTTTTATTCTATAATAATTTACTGTCAAAGTTTAATGTCCAGGTGCGAGCAGTTCTTGTCCCAGCACTCAGGCTGGAGAGTTAATATTTGTGTAAATCCCACAGGACTGAGCTCCAGGGACAGTCACCAAACCCATCCCCCACTGCGAGCCCCACTACTTCCCGGTGAGGAATCCTGACTTCCTCCCACGGCTATGGCTCCTACCGCACACCATCAACAGCACCAATCCAGACCCAGTCCCTAGCCTGACTACTTTGGGGCCCCGTATGCCCCAGACTGCACAGAAGGCCAATTCGTGCCCACATTACCCTCCGTGCCTGTAGACCTGAGCATATGTGTGCTTCATGGTCTCATCAGATCTCAGTTACGAAATACAGATCAAAGATAACATTATTATGAATTTGAAGAAGACAATAGATAGCAAAGCATTAAAACAAGTATGGGATCCTTCTGGGAGCGGGGACTCTATGACAGTGCAGTCTGCACACCCATGACATCCCTGGTTCCAGCTAGGCCTCCTGGTGTCTAATGAACTGACGCACGCAAATCAGATACCTGCCACGGAGCTGGTGCTCACTCATGGTCTCCTTCCCCAGCCTCTTCCAAATGCGCCCCACTCGAGGAAAAACACAGGAGTAGAAACAAGTGACTGTTTCTACTACCAAAATAATTGCTCAGATGGGTATGCCTTTGTGTTTTCATATCCATTATCTCACCAGAGCACCACAATCCACTGAGGAAGTGAGAAAAGGGATTATTGGCTCTAATTAATTAATCCTTACAGCAATCCACAGAGGTCTGGAAGTATTTTTTTTTAAGATTTTATTTATTTATTAGAGAGAGAGACTGAAAATGAGAGGGGAGAAGGTCAGAGGGAGAAGCAGACTTCCCGCAGAGCTGGGAGCCCGACATGGGACTCGATCCCCAGACTCTGGGACCATTACCCGAGCCGAAGGCAGTCGCCCAACCAACTGAGCCACCCAGGCGCCCTGGAAGTATTTTTAATGCAGTCTGACAGATGAAGTCAGAGGTTAAATGACTTTCCTATCTACCTCACCAAGCTGTTGGGAAGACTACAGTAAAAAGTGGTTTTATCAACAATGAGGTAAAGAGCACATATAAGTTATTCCCATTATTCTTCCTTGGGAACATCACATGGTAAGGATGGAGGAATCCAATTCAAGTTTACCTCTAACTAGTCAAGATCTCACCTTTTAAGTGCTATATCTTTTCAGCTCAGATTACCTGGCCAAGAAACACTGAATCACTATACCTTAATTCAACCGTATCTCCATGGTCTGAGTCCACTCAAAAAGTGCAATTTGCTTATTCCAGGAAAATAAAATTATGCAGCCAGTTAAAAATATCTCAAGTAAATTAGAAAATGAGTCTGAGAGCTATGAAAGAGAAAAAAGTACTCCTATATGTTTGTAAACTAACATATTACTAAAGAACTATAAAACTATAAAGATATTGGGTTAAAAAGGTAAATCACAAATAAAATTATGAAATTCTTAGAACTCAAGGGCAACTAAAACATCACACGTCAAAAATTTGTGAGACACAGAACTTGAAGGCTTTCAATATATTTATCAGGAAACTAAAATTCTAGGAGCACCTGAGCAGCTCAGTTGGTTGAGCTTCTGACTCGATTTCAGCTCAGGTCATGATCTTGGGGTCCTGAGATCTAGCCCCACTTCAGGCTCCATGCTCAGTGGGGAGTCTGCTTGAGATTCTCTCCCTTTCTCTCTGTCTCTCCACTGCTCACACTTTGGCGCTCGCTCTCTCTATCTCTCTCATAAATAAATCTTAAAAAAGGAAATAAAAATTTTAAATAAAATAAGCATTTACATCAAGAGCTGGAAAAAGAGCAAGAGAGTGTACCCAACGAAAAATAGGCGGAAGAAAATAATATATGTAAAGGAAGAAATCAGTGAAATTGATTTTTTAAAAAGGAAATTGAAGATTAAAAAACAGAAAGCTGGGGACGCCTGGGTGGCTCAGTTGGTTGGGCAGCTGCCTTCGGCTCAGGTCATGATCCCGGTGTCCTGGGATCGAGTCCCGCATCGGGCTCCTCGCTTGGCGGGGGGCCTGCTCCTCTCTCTGCCTCTGCCTGCCCCTCTGCCTGTTTGTGTTCTCTCTCTGTTAAATAAATAAATAAAGTCTTTAAAAAAAAACCAGAAAGCTGATTCTTTAAAAATAACAAAATGGACAGGCTTCAGGCAAGAATGATATTTTTTAAGGGGGAGAGAGAGACAGAGATACACACACATATACACACACACACATGACCTCTGTGTCCAAAACAAAACTCTAAGAAAAGACCTTGAAAATGAACTGAACAAATGGAAAGCCATTCCAACATCTAGGATAGGATAACTCAATACTGTAAAATGTCAATTCACCCCAAATTAATATATAAATTCAATGAGGGGCGCCTGGGTGGCTCAGTGGGTTAAAGCCTCTGCCTTCAGCTCAGGTCATGATCTCAGGGTCCTGGGATCGAGCCCCACATCGGGGTCTCTGCTCAGCAGGGAGCCTGCTTCCCCCTCTCTCTCTGCCTGCCTCTCTGCCTACTTGTGATCTCTCTCTCTCTCTGTCAAATAAATAAATAAAATCTTAAAAAATTTTTTTAAAAAATAAATAAGTAAATAAATTCAATGAAATTCCAATCGAAATTCTAGTTGCATTCTTTGAGAAACTTGAGAAATTCACTCTAAAATTCACATGAAAAGATAAAGGTCCACAAACAGCTAAGAGATAGGAATGTTCCAATAGATACTAAGGCATACCAAAAATCTTTTTTTTAAAGATTTTATTTATTTATTTATTTATTTGACAGAGATAGTGAGAGAGGGAACACAAGCTTGGGAGAACTAGAAAGGGAGAGGCAGGTTGGAGAGGGAGAAGCAGGCTCCCCGCCAAGCAGGGAGCCTGACAGATGCAGGGCTCGATCCCAGAGCCCTGGGATCATGACCTGAGCCGAAGGCAGACAGACACCCAATGACTGAGCCACTCAGGGACCCCAAGGCATACTAAAAAATCTTGCAATATTTTTTTTAATGTATGATATTCTGACTATAGTCTTCAAATGCCATTTACCACTAAACAAAACTAGGGCTTCTTAGAGAAATGGCTGATAGCTGGTCTGAGGCTGAAAATGTACAAGATAAACCCCGGCCTGCCATATAGGAAGGGTGCTGTCCAAAATCACTACTCATGCCCACCCAGGAGCCAATCTGAAGAGGTTCTCCAAGACTAAAAGTAATCCAGTTAAGTATCAATAAAAACAATAACTGCAATAGACTGCAGTAAATCAATATGTTTAAGTCCATGAGTTCACAGTGCTATTGCAATATAAAGCAAAAATTTTTAACTTTTTTTAAAGTCATCTTTATGCCTAATATGGGGCTCAAACTCACAATCTCAAGATCAAGAATCATATGCTGTAGTGACTGAGCCAGCCAGGTGCCTTCTCCCGCAAATAAAACAAATTAAAAAAAAATAAATAATTGGTCAGCTAGGAAGATGTTAGCAAACTAACTTATTATTTTGAAACTATGTAAAGAGAAAAGGAATCAAGTTTTGATCCAGACTTTCCAAAATGAATTGCACCCCGGAGTAAACAAATAGTAGACAGGGAAATATTTCTCTTAATAGAAGTTTTCAAGGTAATAAATGAAGGACTGAAAGAATTAAAATTTCTTTATTTTGCATTCTTCAAAGAAAGCACATAATTGGATACAGATAATCACAAAAATAAAGATAAAAAAGCATCCTGATGGAAGAACACACCATCATTTATGAAGTAGTCTTCTCAAAAAAAAAAAAAAAACCCAAATCTGATCAAGTCTCTAGATCTCACTATGAATTTATAAGAAATATAGAGAACATAACACCATATGGATGCATTCAGCAAAATCAAGACAGGGAAAGTTTACAGGACAAAGAAGTTTCTTCCTTAAAGAAATACAAAGGGTAGGAAAGATGGAGGGAAGAATCAGTATATTAAAAATAACTTAAGAGAAATATCAGTGAATTGTACTTTCTTTGGATTCTGATTCAAACAAACTATTAAAAACTATACACACATTTATGAAATAATTGGGAATTTGAACACCAACCAAATATCTGATGTTGTCAAAGAGTTAGTGTTCTTTTCTTCACGCTGTGATATGGCATTGGGATTTTTTAAAAATTCTGTATCTTTTAGAGATATATACTGAAATATTTACGATTAAAATGATACATCTTGGGCTTTCTTCAAAATAACACAGAAGGTGTGGAGGATAGGCACAATATATATTTTAAAAGAATGACCATGAGTTTATAATTATGGAAGTGTGGCAACGGGTACATGGGAGTTCATTATATTAATCTAGTTTTGTGTATTTTTGATACTTAATCACAAAATGCTTAAAATAGTATGATACTTTTAACAAGACTATACAAATTAATCAGTGGAACAAAAGAGAAAGATCAAAATCAGACCCATTTTATATGATGTATACCATAAAAGTATCATTATAAATCAATGGGGAAAAAATAAGTTATTTAGTAGATGTTGGAAGGCAAACTGACTCACTATTGTATAGAGAAAAATAAATCAGAATCCTCACATAATACCATGTACAAAGATAGAATCCAGATGGATTAAAGGCCAAAATGTAAAAGGTAAAAACTATAACATTAAATGGAAGAAAAAGATATCTTTGTGACTTAAAGGTGGAGAAGGACTTATTTAAAAATACTTCAAATACATAAAATACAAGGCAAAATATTATGAATTTGATCACATCAAAATTAAAGATTTATGTTTAACAAGGGATATCAATAACACAGTTATAAGATGAGACACTGAGGGAAGATATTTACAATGTTGGGGTGCCTGGGTGGCTCAGTGGGTTAAGCCTCTGCCTTCGGCTCAGGTCATGATCTTAGGGTCCTAGGATCAAGCCCCATATCAGGCTCTCTGCTCAGTGGGGAGCCTGCTTCCTCCTCTCTCTCTGCCTGCCTCTCTGCCTACTTGTGATCTCTCTTTCCCTGTCAAATAAATAAATAAATAAAATCTTTTTTAAAAAAGATATTTACAATGTTGAAAACCAAAATGGACTGATAGCTAGAATATTCAGTGAACTCCTACTCATTAACCTGAAAAAGACAAGAACACAACAGAAAGAAACATAGTCAAATTTCCAGAAGAGAAAGTACAAAAGGCTAACAAGTATATAAAGGATGCTCAAGCTGATTGGTGATTTAAAAAATGCAAACAAAAACAACACTGAGGCATCACTTTATATCCACAAACTTGACAAAAAGTAGAAAACTGGATGCTGCCAAGTGTTAGCAGAAATAAGGGAAACTGGGAGTGCCTGGATGGCTCAGTGGTTTAAAGCCTCTGCCTTCAGCTCAGGTCATGATCTCAGGGTCCTGGGATTGAGCCCCGCATTGGGCTCTCTGCTCAGCAGGGAGCCTGCTTCCTCCTCTCTCTCTCTCTCTCTCTCTCTCTGCCTGCTTCTGTGCCTACTTTTGATCTCTCTCTGTGTGTCAAAGAAATAAATAAATTTTTTTTAAAGATTTTATTTGTTAGGAAAGAGAGAGAGTGAGAGAGAGCATGAGAAGGGAGAAGGTCAGAGTGAGAAGCGGACTCCCCATGGAGCTGGGAGCCCGACGTGGGACTCGATCCTGGGACTCCAGGATCATGACCTGAGCCGAAGGCAGTTGCTTAACCAACTGAGCCACCCAGGCGCCCAGAAATAAATAAAATCTTAAAAAAAAAAAAAAAAGAAAGAAGGGAAACTGAAATAATACTTATATATTTTCTGATGGGATCTTAGTATGTATAAGCCTATGGTATGCTTACAATGCTTAACAATCAGCTCTCCAGAAAGAAAATGTAACGTGATAGTATACAATATACTACATATATTTTGTTACTATGCATGTGAAAATATATATACTATGTATATTTGTATGTATATACTATATATACTACATATAGTTTACTATAAACTTAATTGATATCAAGGCATATAGCATCCAATTTACAGGTAATAAAATATACAATATTTTTTATTGTAACTTCCAGATAATCAATTGATCTTCACAGAATGCTTTTGTTGATTTTTGCCAAACTCTTGCATTTATAGCCAGCCTGTGGTTGCAATGGAAGGAGTACAGCTCTGATACAAATGTTGCTTAATATTTTAGCTTATGTTGGGAGCCTGGGTGGCTCAGTTGGTTGGGCGACTGCCTTTGGCTCAGGTCATGATCCCGGAGTCCCGGGATCGAGTCCCGTATCAGGCTCCCAGCTCTGCGGGAAGTCTGCTTCTCCCTCTGACCTTCTCTCTCTCTCTCTCTCTCTCTCTCTCTCAAATAAATAAAATCTTTATAAAAAATATATTTTAGCTTATGTTAAGGAAGAAGACAAAAAGCAAAGCAATGAAGTTGTACATATCTTTGCCAATTATGTGAGCAACTTCCTTGCTGAATCAGATAATAGTTTTCATATGCTGGAGGAATATTTCCTCAAAATTCTGTGCTATTCACAACATAACAGCTATAGACGCAATACATTTTCAAACTTAATTGTAGGGCTAACATTGTCTTCATCACTTTCCTAAGTCCAGACAATCAAGAGAAAAACAAACCAGGGGCCATCACACTTTTTCCACAAAGGGCGAGTAAATGTTTAGGTTTTGTGAGCCCTGCGAGCTCTGTCACCACTGTTCAACTCTGCTATGGTAGCATAAAAGCGGTCAGACGTATGAGGTAAACAATGGGCAAAAATAAGAAGTAGGCTGGGCAGCCAGTCTGCCAACTCCTGCAGTAAATTTGTGGCATTTGCTGATTTTTGCTACAAATGGGATGCCATTGAACATGAAGTTGGGAAGAAATAAGCATGTCAGTAAACAGTACTTCCACAGTACAAATAGAAGAGACATAAATGACTTTCAGAACAAAGATAACCATACGATATAGTGAAATTATTATGAAGTAATGCGTTGTATTTCCTACCTTTGATTTTGCTATAACTTATCTAATTACAAATACAATTTAATATATAATACTGTGTTTAACAACCAGCTTTGCATAATTTCTGAAAATTAACCAGCTTTGTGACCTTGATGTATGAGTAAACTCACAAAGACACTCGAGAAGAATCTTCCATACTTAGTCCATTGATGGAGAGGACCTTCAACCGGGAAAGAGGCTAGACACAGGAGGTGGAAATAAATTATTAAGTGCCAGGCAGCTGTGTTGCACAACTCCAGACATTCGCATCGCACTCTGTGTGGGTGGCACCTCCTGAGTAAACCATAACAACACGACTGCATCTTAAAAACAGTGCTGAGGGGCACCTGGGTGGCTTAGTCAGCAGAGCCCCTGACTCTTGGTTTCCGCTCAGGGCACGGTCTTGGGGTCCTGGGATTGAGCTCCACATCGGGCTCCACATTCTCTCCCTAATAAATAAATCTTAAAAAACAAAACAAAACAGTGCTGAATTCTTCTTCCAGCTATGATGGAATAACTAGGACTAAATTAGTCCTCTTGCTGTGAACATTTAGCAAGTTGTGCAAAATAAATGAAACAAAGAGTTTAGTCACTAGTCAATGGGCAGCACAAAACCGTGATCCCAGCAAAAAGAGAGAAGGGACACAAAGTTAAGTCCCACAATAACAGAGCACCTGCGTGGCTCAGTCATTAAGCATCTGCCTTCGGCTCAGGTCATGATCCCAGGGTCCTGGGATCGAGCCCCATGTCGGGGGCTCCTTGCTCTGCGAGGAGCCTGCTTCTCCTACTCCCTCTGCTGTGTTCCCTCTCTCACTATGTCTCCGTCAAATAAATAAATAAATCTTTGAAAAAAAAAAAAAAGAATTCTGGGAGGTTGAAGCAGTTGGAAGAGGGAATTACACCAAAAAACAAAAACAAAACAAAACCACAGCTTCAAAATTCTACACTGGGAGAAACGATAAGAATGACCAGTAACTAAAAGTGAAGAATTTCCAGAGTTCATACAGGTTGAAGAATCATTTTGATTTCTGAAAATCCAAAGTGAAGAGTCATCACTCCCCTTTTTGAGAACAAGCAGAGACTCTATAAAGGTAACCCTTTAATAGGAAAGGTAAATTAGCCCTAAAATAAATTCTATTTTTAAGTCTCTCTAACAAAACTTAAAAATAAGCCTTGACCAGAGGGGAGAAGAATGAAAAGATGGGCAAAATGGGTGAAGGGGAGATAGAAGCTTCCAGTTACGGAATAAATAAGTCACAGGAATGAAAGGCACAGCACAGGGAATACAGTCAATGGTACTGTAATCGCATTGTGTGGGGACAGATGGCAGCTACACTTGTGGGGAGCACAGCATAACGTATAGAGAAGCTGAATCATTATGCTGTACACTCAAAACTAATACAACAGCGTGTGCCAACTGTACTCAAATACATTTAAAAAAAAAACAAGTCTTGAAAAGATTGAGCTGATACACAAGCCAATTAACTGCATAACAGAACAAAGTCCAAAACACTTTTAAAGAATACACAAAATCTAGCACTCAACAACATAAAAATCCCAATGTCAGGCAATTCATCAAAAAATACATGCTAAGCAGCAGGAAAATAATAGAAATAGACACAGACTCAGAAATGACAGAGACGGGACATCTGGGTAGCTCTGTCACTTGGGTGTTTGCCTTCGGCCCGGCTCGTGATCCCAAGGTCCTGGGACAGAGTCCCACATTAGGCTCCTGCAACTCCCCCTGCTTATGCATGCTCTCTCTCTGACAGATAAATAAACAAAATCTTAAAAAAAAAATGAAATGACAGAGACAAGGAATTAGCAGTCAAGAACTCTGAAACAGTTAAGTATGATCAAATATTGTTTATAAAAAAACATGAACAAAATGATGAGAGAAATGGAAGATAATAAGAAGAACAAAATGGAATGTCTAAAGCTATAAAACACAGTATCTGAAATGAAATTCACTGATTAAACACCGCGGAAGATCAGTGAACTTGAAGACAGCAATAAAAACTATCCACACTGAAATGCAGAGAAGAAATAGACTAAAAAGAAATGAACAGGGGCACCTGGCTGGCTCAGTCAGTACGGTAGGCAACTCTTGATCTCGCGGTCATGAGTTCAAGCCCGACAGGGGGTATAGAGATTACTTAAAAAAAAAAAATGAGGGATGTTTGGGTGGCTCAGTCATGTAAGTGTCCAACTCTTGATTTTGGTTCAGGTCATAATCTCGAGGTTGTGAGACTGAGCCCCATGTCAGGCTCTGTGCTGGGTGTGGAGTCTGCTTGAGATTCTTTCCTCCTCTCTCTCTCTCCCCCTCTGTTCCTCCACCCACTCGAGCATATATGCTCTCTCTAAAAATAAGTAAAATCTTAAAAAAAAAAGAAAGAAAGAAAGAAAAGAAATTGGGGTGCCTAGCTGGCTCAGTCGGTAAGGCATGCAACTCTTGATCTCAGGGTTGAGTTCAAGGCCCACACTGGGTGCAGTGGCCTTTTATCTCTTAAAAAATAAAAAATCTTTAAAGAAATGAACACAGTTTTTTGGCCTACAGAACAATATCAAGTAGTTAGATATACATGTTATTTAGAATATCAGAAGGAGAAAACTGTGAGAATAAAGGGTAAGAATAAAGGAGAAAAAAATACCTGAGGGGAAAAGAACGGCCAAAATTTTCTCAAACTTAATAGAAACTCTAAACCACATACTGAAAGGCTCAAAGAGGGGTGCCTGGGTGGTTCAGTCAGTTGGGCTGATGGGCTGTGACCTTCGGCTCAGGTCACGATCCCAAGGTCCTGGGATCCCGTCTCCCTCTGCTGCTCCCCCTGCTTGTGTGTGCTCTCTCTCTTTCTCTCTCTGTCAAATAAATAAATTAAATCTTAAAAAAGAAAAAAAAAGAAAGGCCCAAAGAATCTGAAACAGGATATATATGATGAAAACTAGACCAAGGCATATCAAAATCCAATCACTAAAAACCAGTTATAAGAGGAAAATCCTCAAAGTATCTAGGAAAAGAAAACATGTATCATGTATATATATATGAGAACAATTGCATAATATACAACAGAAAACATGCCAGCCAGAAAAAATAGGATCCATTCACAAGGGAAAAGACAAACACTAGAGACTCACTCCAACATGACCCAGATGTTGAGGTTATTAGGTAAGACCTTTAAAGCAACTATTACCACTAGGTCCAATGAAGTATAAAGGACAAAGAAAATAGGAAATATCAGCAGAGAAATACAAACTATAAAAAGAATCAGATGTAAATTCTAAAACTAAAAATACAATATCTGAAATTTTAAAAATCACTAGATGGGCTTAAGAGTAGAATGGATTTGACAGAGGAAAAAATCAGGAGGCTTGAAGACAGTTTAACGGGAATGATCAAATCAGAAGTACAGATAGTAAAGGGTTTTCTTTTTCTGAATGAATAGAACTCAGTGGCCTGTGGATGCTATTGGACAATACAGCCCTGAAGAGCCATACCAAAGAAGCTCTGCCTTTTGCATTTCTGGGCATGCATGAAATTGATAATAAGGAAAAATCAGAAAAAGAAGGGAATAACTTATGGACTGAGGTGTGGCAGGAAAATGTACCTAGTTCCTTTGGTGGCATTCAGTTATACAAGCAGGAGTTGACTGCCATTACCCAGAATGCTTTGCAGGCTCAGTCCCTGGTACTTCCACATCTGGGAATGATACTGACCACATGACTGCAAGGCCTAGCTGGAAGAACATGGGCAGGAAAGGAAGAGCTATTAAAAGCCATTGCCTGTGTGGTGACGGCTTGCAGGACAGAGCGGGAAAAGCCTGTGCCTAATCAACCCAGCACAAGTGAAATTCTCCAAGCTGCTCTGAAGGAGTACTGCAAAGAGAATCTTAAAGACAAGATCACAGCAATCAGTTGTGGAGCAGATGTCCTGAAGGTCACCAAAGAAAAGAGACTCCAGTTTTCTGACATTGTCATACCTCTTATCAAGAAGAACTCACCCAAAAGCATTGGCTTTGGGACAAGCAAAAATCAATATGGGAATGAGAAGTAGAAAGAGCTCCCAGTGGAATCTCCTCTGGGAGCCTTTGAGAGCCTGGGCGAAGCATGGCCCCAAACTGTGGAGGCCCAATGTTCTTATCATCAGGAGCTGGGCAAGTGGTGTGGGAATGGCTAAAACTGAGCTTGTGGGAAGTGCGGTTAGGAGACCTACCATTAGTGAATGCGTTTTTTCAGGGATTAGTGCTTTTGGAAGATGAACATGCAGATCCTGAGGCTTTGGCTGAAATTCTCCTTAAAACCTGTGAGTCAATCACATATTCTTTAGAAAATAAGACCTATTCATCTGTGGGAACAGAAGCTTTATCTGTGAGAGAATTACTGCTTAAAAACCTTGAAGAATCTAAACAGTGGAAAAGTTTGACATCTAAATGTACAGTGCTCCTGAGTCGTGAGCTACTCTGGAGACAGACAGCAGACCTGAGGTTCAGGAGAAAGCATCATTACTGAAGAAAACACTAGAAAATCTGGAATAGATTAGAAGGGGAAGAAAGAAACAAGTGCCATGTTCACTGGGGGGTTGAAATGGTGGTATTCTTTGAAAATCCAAGTGGGGGAAATGTAAAGATTAATGTGTAGCATGCATCATTCTTTGACTGAAATGTTTAAAATACCTTTAAAAATCTAATACAAGTGTAACTGGAGCTCCAGAAGGAGAAGAAAGAGAGAAAATGTGGCATAAAGAGTATCTGATGAATAATGGCTGAATTTCCCCAAAATATGGTAAAGACAAATTTATAGATCTAAGATGCTAAGTGAAACCCAAACAAGATAAATTTGAAGAAAATTGTATTCATTAGTCACATTGCAGTAATATTGGCATTATAATTTTGAAACATACATGTACGTGTACACATTCACATTCACACATATAATACCATGAAAAAAATAGCAAAGAGAGATGAATTTAAAAAATCAAAGGAATGAAATGAAAACCCTGTAATCTTTAAAGATTTTATTTATTTATTTGACACAGAGAGAGATCACAAGTAGGCAGAGAGGCAGGCAGAGAGAGAGGGGGAAGCAGGCTTCCTGCTGAGCACAGAGCCCGATGCAGGGCTCGATCCCAGGACCCTGAGATCACGACCTGAGCCAAAGGCAGAGGCTTTAACCCACTGAGCCACCCAGGCACCCCTAAATTATTTTATTTTGATAGTACTTATCACTCTGACATAACTGATCCTAAGTTAGAGCAATCAATGTTTAAGATGGCTCTGTAACATCTTGTTTGGCCAGTAAGCAAGGAAGCTATCAAACACTAATAAGATCTATAAACCAAAAATCAACTTTAAAGAGCTCCCACTGGCCAAAAAATAACAAAATATGAGCATCAAAAAAACAGTGACTTCAGGACACCCGGCTGGCTCAGTCAGTGGAGCATGCGACTCATAATCTTGGGGTTGTGAATTCCAGCCCCACGTTGGGTGTAGAGATTACTTTAAAAAAATTTTTTTAGGTGCACCTGGGTGGCTCAGTGGGTTGGGCCTCTGCCTTCTGCTTGGGTCATGATCTCAGGGTCCTGGGATCCAGCCCCGCATCGGGCTCTCTGCTCAGCGGGGAGCCTGTTTCCCCCTCTCTCTCTGCCTACTTGTGATCTCTTTTTCACTGTCAGATAAATAAATAAAATCTTTAAAAAAATTTTTTTAATTTTAAAAACTAAAAGAAGGGGTGCCTGGGTGGCTCAGTGGGTTAAAGCCTCTGCCTCTGGCTCGGATCATGACCTCAGGGCCCTAGGATCAAGCCCTGAATCGGGCTCTCTGTTCAGCAGGGAGCCTGCTTCCTCCTCTCTCTGCCTGCCTCTCTGCCTACTTGTGCTCTCTCTCTCTCTGTCAAATAAATAAACAAAATCTTTAAAAAAAAAAACTAAAAGAAAACAATTATTTCAATGGATTAAAAATACTGATTAAAAAAACCATTAATTTAAAATAGTTTCACAAACTTCCAGTTATAAAAGAGATAAGTCACAGAGATGAAACATATACCACAGGGAATATAATCAATAATATTGTAATAACATTGTATGGTAATTACATTCAATGTAGAGAGCACTGAGTAATGTATAGAATAGTTGAATCACTACGTTGTATACCAGAAATTAATAGTCTATTGTAAATAAATTATACTTCAAAAAAAACTCCCCTTCTCACCTTTAGAGTTTATTAAGACACTTATCCATTATTTTGAAAATTGTTAAATAAAAGGAAAGAATCAAGCATTTATCATGCCTTCTCTGTATGAATTTCATTTCAGGGTAACCAAATAGTGGATAAAGAGAATTCTTTATTCATGGAAAACTTTCTGCCAATAAATACAGAAAGGATGACAGACTTAGAAAATCACCATCTCACAGACTATGAAATAATGGATCTAGGAAATGATTATCACCAATTGTCAAACCATTGGTGAAATCTTGACAGGAAATTTATAATTGATGGATCAAGCTGCCAATACTTAAACCCACTGATGAATGTTAACATCACTAAAAAGTTGGACAGCCAAACAATATGTGCCTCCTGATAATTATAAGATATAAGAAATACACTGGTACTATATAATTACTTTTCCAAATAATAATAGTAATAAAGTAATAATCTAATCAAGCCTCTGTATCTACCTAATAAGAGGAAATAGGGAATACAGAGGAACCAGTTAGAGAACATCAACAGATATAATCAGCCAAATCCTATATGTGGACAATTCTAAAAAACAAACTGGTTTCTTAAACAAATAAATGGCATAAAGAAATGGAGTGGATGGGTGCTATTATAATAAAAAGAGCAAAGAGAGACTTAAAACTCATACCAACCAAATGTAATGTGTTGATGGCACCTGATTCTAGCAAACCAAATCTAAAAACGAAACAAAACATTTTTTATACAATCGGGAATTTGTCTATGGAGTGTGTGATATTATTAAGGAAGCATTATTTATTCTATTATATGCAAAATGATACTGTGGCTATGTTTTTTTAAGTGTCCCTACTGTTACCAAAGTGGCCATCCATGCCAGGGTACCATCTTGCTGTGGCAGAACTGACTTTTTTTTTTAATATTTATTCATTTGAGAGAGAGCATGAGAGTAAGCAGGGGGGCATGTGGGGTGCAGAAGCAGAGGGAGAAGTGGACTCCCCACTGAGCAGGGAGCCTGATGTGGGGCTCGATCCTGGCACCCCAAGATCATGACCTGAGCTGAAGGCGGACACTTAACCAACTGAGCCATCCAGGCGCCCCAGGATCGCCTTCTAAAGGGATGAATTAGCCTACTCCTAGGCAGAGATTATCTTTGGCCGCTTGAATCATTACATAACAGTCTGTTGGGTGGATGGGTCAGGCTGCCACTATCTGAACTAACTAAGCAATCTCAGCATCTCCCTAATGGGACAACTAAACATGTTATGCCTCATGGAACCAGACTTCAAACGATGCTTGGCACACACAGGCACTTGATACAATTTTGTTAAAAGCAGTCTGCCATTATGGCCCTGGACCCACTCTTCTACTCCACCGGCTCTCTGCTGCTTAAATGCTTCCCTCTAGACTGCGCAGCTGATCTTTGTTCAGGCTTCGGCCCCCCGCTGGTCTACTTTATAACACTGCTGCCATTGCTTCTGCCACTGCCACCACTCCTGCTGCAGCAACCACAACGGACTGATTCTGCCCCTGTGAGCCACAGTTACCTCTCTCCCTGGTACATGTGGAAGCTGACTTCTTCCCTCCCAGCACGATGGCTTTCTCAGCTGACCTCAGGAGCTTCGGCCCGGAAGTGGTCATCACTCCTCTAATGCCTCCTCAGCTGGAAGGCTCCATATGCCAAGGAAGAACAGATGCCACGCAGCTCGGCTAGAGGGCCTACCTCCTGGTGCCTCCCCTTGGACCGTATCGCCTCCACAGAACGAGTCTCTACCAGGGCACCAAATGGCTCTGGGGCCCTTCAATTCTCCCCCATCTCAGTCTGACTTCAGTGACTTCCTGAGAAACCGCCTTCATCCCCTACCCCTTCTTTGTGCATGGTGAGAGGAATGGGGGAAGTTTTTCATCTTAGTGTCCTTGGAACCCAAGTATCAATGCCAAAAGCCTCTTTACTGTTTCTCCCAGGGGCTTAAGAGCCTTCATGAAAAAGAACCCTAGGGATCTGCCTCCGCATCACAGAATTCTGCAGCTTGCATGCAGAAAGGCCCATCCAGGACACTCACTACTCAGAGAGAAACGAAAAACCATCTCTTCCTGGAACAAAAATGAAACACAAGAGGAGGCGGCAGCAAGCACAGGCAGTGTTAAGAATGAAAGGAAATAGCTGAGCAAGCAAATTAAGGCCTTTTCTCTGAAAAGTAAGCCAGGCAGAGGTACCATGAGGGTTTCTAATGCTAAAACAGCGATTAACGCCCAAAATGGAGCCAGAATGAGAACTGAGCGCAGCAGCACAAGATTTCAGCCTCCAGCAAAAAGTTCAGGGTGAGTGAAGGACATTTTTTACTTAATTCTGGTAAGGAACACCAGAGAGATAAGGCAAAATTTCTACCAGTCACAGTTCAATCATTAATATAATAGATAGGTAAAGAAATATATATGCATATATCTAAAGTTTATCTTTCCATTAAGTATGCACACATTATTAAATCTTGTTTAAATCACACTTGTGCTATTGTTTTGAGAGTTTACTGTGGCTTTTCCAGAAAAATCTGTGACTAAATCATGAGCTAGGTTCCTTCTCATTAGAAAAAAAATCCCCAGCTCCTAGCCAAAAGGCACCACTTTCACTTGGCTGTAGGTACCCACGTTGCAGACAGGCTGCCCAGAGAAGAAACAAAACTGATATAAAGGCAAATGGTACAAGGACCAAACCACTGGTCAATGAAGAGTCAGAATCTCTCCCCAACATAAATTACTGTGCCTGCTCTCATTCCACCCACCCTGAAACTGAGAAAGTGGCCATTTGTCCTCTATTAACATACAGAGTGCAATGGGAGTTATTTTTTAATCCTAGCAAGCACCTGATAGCACTTACTGTGTGGCAAACCCTGCTATAAACCCATTATAAATAGATATTAATTCACTTAATTCAACTAGGAAGTCTTTGTAAGTCCATGCAGGAAGCATGCAGCTACGGCTCCCTACTTCCTTCCACACTGGTCCCCTTACACCAAGCTTGCTTGTATGTCATTTGGGGAGGTGGGGGGTACATACATGGCCATTGAATCAGACCCCCACTTATTTGTAATAAACACTTGGCAGACAGAAAAATTCTCAAATGCTATTTATTAAGCTCCCAATATCCTTGGGGTGCTATGTTGGGGACTGTAATTACAGGAAACATTTTCAACTCTGTTTCTTTTCTGACCGCCCGGCTGGGAGACCCAGGGAGTGGGCCATGGTAACCACTCTTCATTTTCCTGGGCCATTGTAACCCTAATGAGATCCATTCTGATTGCAATTATAACAGTGCGCAGCAGGTGAAGCCATATGGAGTGTGGTCATCTTGAAGCAGGAGCTGAAAAGGGGCTTTTGTCTACCCAGCGCTGCACATGCGTTTTCTAAAATCAGGTCCCACCTGGTCCTGCCACAGCCCTGTAAAGAATGGCAATTGTCTGAAGCCCGAAGCTTCAATCCATGCCCACATAACAAACAGAAACATAATTGCTGAGTGCCTACTGTGTGCCAGGTGCTGTGTTGGGTTTTTTCTCAAGTCATCCCGTTGACCTCTCAGTGAGCCAGCTATCATAAGCAACATTCTACTGAAACTGAGGCCCAGAGACGTCATCAGGCCTACCCTAAGTTGCACAGTTTGAACATGATGGCGCCAGGATGACCACAACAGCACCAAATATCTTCACCCTAATGCTTAAATGTTTACTAGCCTAAGGAGAAGTTGTCATCAAAAAAATTTTTTTTAGATTTCATTTTTAAGTAATCTCTATACCCAATGTAGGGTTTGAACTCACAACCTCAAGATCAAGAGTCATATGCTCTACCGACTGAGGCAGCCAGGCACCCCTGCCACTGAAATTACTTTCTAGGTCTTGTCTTTTCTCATTGCTTGACTTGAATAAACAGACTGTCATAAAAGATTCCTTTTTCCAGAGAGGGTCTCTAAGCAATTTTAGCACCATGTTACTTGACAACTGATTGGGGGGCAGCTGCTAACTAGATAGAAGCCCTCACAGCTCATCTACCCTTGGCATGTTCCACTCAGGAAAGTGGGGGGGGGGACAAGATTGGATGGGTTGGCAATCTGACCCCAGAATCACACAGATCACTGTGAATCTTTCATGCTCCATTGCCCCAACGGAGGCTAGATAGAGGCATGAAAAACTTTCATTGCACATAATGGTTATTTTTTATTGTAACAACAGTGCCTCTTGCCTCTTCCCTTCCCTCCTCCACCCCTCTTTTCCCTGCTTCCCCCACACCTTCCCCCACCATGGCTAACCCAGCCAGTAGCACAGATAAAGAAAACTTAGAGTCCGCAGTTCAGGGTCACATTGGTCTATTAAAGCCTAACAAAGAGTAAAGCTTTATGCTGAAGAAAACAGGTTTACCTTGAATTTGTGAATTAAGAGGCTTCTGAAGGAGACAGAGAAAACCTTTAATATTAGGCAAACCTATTATTCCATAGGCTACAATAAGATAGTATTTAATTCTAGGTGGCCACGTGGCCTAGCATACTAACCCTCAGAAGAATGTGTACTATGCAAAGAGAGGAGCTTGGGTTCTAACTAGAGAATTTGGGGGTACAAACACCACTAAATGGTAGAATTGTTTATGTGTATATAAATATGTATAATGATCAATAGGAAAATGAAATTATTTCTAAAATGAAGTAATGTACTCTTCTCAAGACCTGTGTGAATTCCTGACATCCTTATGCTTCCTAAAAGCGTGTAACAACTTGCCCAGGTTTCTGCCCAAGCAGCCCCCTCTCCAAACCACTCTCTCCACTTGCGAGCTCACCCCTGCTCGAAGCTCTGGGCCAGTGTCACTGCCACCAGTCACAGTGGCCTTAAAGCACCCTGTGTAATCTTTAGGGGACTTGGCATCAGGTCAGCTTTTACTGCCAGGCCTACTGATCCTGTGTCCCTATGCTAGAAACCAGCCCTCCATCTCACTGTCAACACTAGACCCCAAGTTTCTGCCGCCAATCCTGTAGCAGGATCTCTATTCTAAAACTCTGGCTCTCAGTCACAATCTTGACCTGTTCAGTACTTCACTCTGGAAATCTGGAGAACAAGGCAGGGCCCCAGGGGTCTCTCTTTGCCAGAGAGAGATGCCCGTCCTCAAATCCCAGCTCAGAGGCTGGGGCCTATCTGTATGTCGGCAGCCTGCCCCCCTGGTGCTGTGCTTTGCTGGGCCCATGGCAATCCCCTCCCCCCAGTTCCACAGCCTCATTCGCACAAGCGAGGCAGGCTCGGTTCCATGCCAACACACTCTTCCAAGCCTGGCCTGGATGTTCACCTCTCCTAAATTTCAACATCCAGTAGAGCTGCTTAGCAGTATCACTGCTGGGTCTGGTCACATGGCTGTGGGCACAGAAGGAAAAATTGCAGCCCCACAGGTTGAAATATTTGGAGGGAATAAATTGCACTTTCTCTAGCATCTAGTTGGACCACTGCAACAAAATGGTCTCTGGGGCCAAAGAATGTTTTGGAGAGGATATAGTAATCCACAGCCCAACTAATTTAATTTAATAGTCCTTCCTCTAGGGACGCCTGGGTGGCTCAGTCAGTTAAGTGTTTGCCTTCAGCTCAGGTCATGATCCCAGGGTCCTGGGATCGAGTCCCGAGTCGGGCTCCTTGCTCAGCAGGGAGCCTGCTTCCCCCTTTCTCTCTGCCTGCCTTTCTGCCTACTTGTGATCTCTCTCTCTCTCTCTCTCTGACAAATAAATAAAATCTTTCAAAAAAAAAATAGTCCGTCTTCTCTCTATTCATGAGATGTGGAGGCCAGTGAGACAGATTAGGACTATAGGTCACGGAAGTAATTTGCCTAACTATCATTACCATTCGTACTGAGAAAAAAAAAAACACTCAAACATGCTTGGCTTTTTTTTTCCTTTAAGCACCTCTTTCTCTATAAAACTACATAAAAAGATCATGACAATAACGTGAATTCCCAAAGAGCAGAAACTAAAAAAAAAAAGCAAAAACAAAAAACCTGTTGGAGTATATTTAGCGTGATAAGCACTGAGCACTGTATAGAAATGCCGAATCACTATTTTGTACACCAAAACTAATAAAACACTGTATGTTGACTATACTGGAATCAAAAGTTGAAATTTAATTTTAAAAACCTGTTGCCCTCCTCTTCCATTGTTGGTAGGAAGGCAGGTTGGTGCAGCCACTTTGGAAAACAGTGTGGAGATTCCTCAAGAAATTAAAAACAGAGCTATCCTATGACCCTGCAATTGCACTACTGGGTATTTACCCCAAAGCAGCAGATGCAGTACAAAGAAGGGTCACATGGACCACAATATTCATAGCAGCAATGGCCACAATCACCAAACTGTGGAAAGAACCAAAATGCCCTTCAACAGATGAGTGGATAAGGAAGATGTGGTATATCTATATAATGGAATATTATGCCTTCATCAGAAAGGATGAATATCCAACTTTTGTATCAACATGGACGGGACTAGAAGAGATTATGGGGAGTGAATTAAGTCAAGCGGAGAGAGTCAATTATGTTATGGTCTCACTTATGTGTAGAGCATAAGGAAAAACATGGAGGGCATAGTGAGAAGGAAGGGAAGGGTGAATGGGGGGAAATCGGAGGGGGCAATGAACCATGAGAGACTGTGGACTCTGAGCAAAAAACTGAGGGTTTTGGAGGGGAGCGGGTGGGGAGTTGGTGAGCCTGGTGATGGATATTGAGAGGGACACGTATTGCATGGAGCACTGGGTGTGGTGCATGACAATCAATCTTGTAACACTGAAAAAATAAAATAAACATATTTGGGCAAAAAAAAAGCAACTCGTTGCCCTAATACTCAAAACCAAGGACAATCTAGTTTTCTATCCTTCTGCTGTCTTCAGCAGCCGAAACCTAGTTTGGAGTGAGAGAATTTGGAGCATCTTTAATGCCCAATGAACAACCGACTCCTTTTCCTTTGTCCAATGTCTGTTGGGTATTGTGAGATCATTGTCCTTCACTAAGGATACAGCAAGTTGATTCAACAGGAGTAAACCTAACAACTGGCCTGCCTTGTCCCCTACCCCACCTGTGAATTCCCCAAGATTAGGGACAAAGAACAAAGGCATAGACACGCCTTCAAAACGCCATCACGAGCCGTGTACTTACTGCTCTTACCACTTTCAAAAAGCTCTTAGGTTAATTCAAGAAAGGTAGTGTACTCCCCACCTTGATGACTGCACATTGTTGAATACAGATGGAGCAAAAGCCCCCCCCCCCATACAGATAACTAGGCTCAAATCTCTCCTCTGTGTCCACAGTTATACACAGAAACTTTGAACCTTATCTTTTGGTCTAGAATCTTCATTTGCGGGGGGGGGGGGGGTTCAATTTTTTCTAGGGAACTGCCCATTTCTAGAATTTATTTGAATTTCAAAGGTCCAATAAGAATTGCATTTAAAGTTGTATTGACGGTTGAAAGGATGGGTCAGGAATGACAGCTGATGATCAAGGTCTGAGTTCTGGCTGTAAAGTTCCAGGCTCCAGCTTTCTGAGGCGTACCACGACCAGGCTGATGGAGCAAAGCCTTCGTCATCCCAGCAAGGAAACCCAGGGGCCCAGTTTCGGACGATGTCAGAAAACACAGGAAACCTGGAGAACAGAATGAATTCCCTCTCTGAGAGACCACGGACACTCTTTCAAAAACATCTGAGAGTGGGGCACCTGGATGGCTCAGTTGGTTAAGTGCCTGTCTTGGTTTCTGCTCAGATCATGGTCACGGGGTTGTGAGACTGAACTGCACATTGGGCTCCACACTCAGCTCGGAGTCTGCTTGAGATTCTCTCTCTCCCTCTTTGCCTTTCTCACTCATGCAAGCATGCTCTTTCTCCTAAAAGAAATAAACTCTTTAAAAAAAACACCTGAGAGTGCTTGCTTTCACAGCAATTACACTGAAACTGGAATGACAGAGAAGGTCAGCATGGCTCCTGTGCAAGGACGACATGCAAATCCATGAGGCATTTCATATTTCGTGCACTTCCCCAGCAAACCTCCAGCCCTTATGGATCAGTGCCACCAATGGTGGAGTTGGAAGCGGTCACTTGCGGTGCCTGCTTGGGGTCTGCACCTTGCTGCTAGCAGCCAGGGGCCCTGAAGACATCTGAGAGGTTCTCCTGGCCTCCCACCGGATCCTCTGCCACTAGACATGAGACCTGATTTCAATGGCATTCCCCTGACATTTCCACAGCTGCCTAGTCATGTTTCCATTATTAAGTTACCTAGGTAATCCTGGTGTCTGCATCTGAAGGTTTGTTTTCACTGGTTAAAAAAAAAACCAAAAAACAAAACCTGAGACAATGGACACAGTAATAGCTAGCATTTGTTTAGTACTTACAATGTTCTAGGCACTGAGCTATGAAACAAGATCCCAACAATCAACCAACAACCTAAAAGCTGAACAATGGGGCGACAGTTATATAAGTCATGGAATATTGCTCATCAATTTAAAATGCTTTCAGGAGCAGCTGGCTCAGTTGGTAGAGCATGTGACTCTTGATCTCCGGGTTGTGAGTTCAAGCCCCATGTTGGGTATAGAGATTACTTAAAAATAAAAACTTTAGCGGCACCTGGGTGGCTCAGTCATTAAGTGTCTGCCTTCAGCTCAGGTCATGATCCCACAGTCCAGGGATCAAGCCCTGGATCAGGCTCCCTGCTCAGCAGAAGGCCTGCTTCTCCCTCTCCCACTCCCCCTACTTGTGTTCTCTCTCTTGCTGTGTCTCTCTCTCTCTGTCAAATAAATAAAGTCTTTAAAAAAAAAACTCTTTAAAAAATTAATTTAAAAAATTAAAACTTTAAAAAAATAAAAAACAAAATGTTTTCAAATCTTGCCATTTGCAATGATGTGGATGGAGCCAGAGGGTATCACGCTAAGTGAAATAAGTCGGTCAGAGAAAGATGAATACCATATCGTGGGATTTAAGAGGCAAAACAGGTGAACATATGGGGGGTGGGGGGAAGGAGAGAGGGAAACAAACCATAAGAGACTTTAAAGGATAGAGAACAAACTGAGGGTTTCCAGGAGGGAGGTGGGTGAGGGATGGGCTAGATGGGTGATGCGTATTAAAGAGGGCACTTGTGATGAGCGCTACATGTTGTATTTAAGTGATGAACTACTGAATTCTACTCCTGAAACCAATATTGCACTCTATGTTCACTGATTAGAATTTAAATAAAAATTTGGGAAAAGATGCTTTCAAAAAATAGCTAATGAAGTAGGAACATTTGCATATCATAATGTTACATGAAAAATGCAGGATTCAGAAATATACAAATGGTGTAATCCCAACTACTTTTAAAACCAACACATGGACAGAGGTAACACCAGAAAGAGATATACCAGTAATGTTAAAAGGAGAGAGAACCGACTACATAATTAGTAGGACCTAGTGCAAAACAAAAGTGTGCAGCCCCTGTTCAAAAGACAGCAACAGCCCAGCATTCAACCAAGCGTAGGGTTCCTCTAAGCACTGAACCCTGTGTGACCACACAGGTTGCACGTTCAGGAAACTGGCTTTGGTGCCAGTTAGCTATTTCTGAGTGTTAATGCTATCAGTGATGGTTTCCTTCTTTGTATTTGTCTATTAGCTTCAAGTTCTATTAAGTGAATATACATTATTTTTATTTTTAGAAAGTACAATGACTGATTTTTTAAAAAGATTTATTTATTTGGGAGAGAGAAAGAGAGCACACGAGCAGAGGGACAGGCAGAGGGAGAGAATCGTCAAGCTGACTCCCCACTGACCATGGAGCCCAATGTGGGGCTTGATCCCAGGCCCCTGAGATCATGACCTGAGCTGATATCAAGAGTCAGCCACTTAACCAACTGAGCTACCCAGGTGCCCCTATAATGACTGATTCTTTAAAAGAACCAACAAAAGTTAACAGATATCTACCTATAATTATAAAGTAGCATGATTTGGAACGCTGTCATACTAAGTCATAGGCAAGGACTGAATCTGGGATGTAGAGAAAAGTGGTAATCTGGCCAGAGGGGACAAGTCCAAAGCTGCCACAAGAACACAGAGAGAGGGAAGGGCAACCTTGTACTTGGGACTAGGCAGATGAGACCCCAGCTGCCTGCAAAATAGGTCCCTGCCCCAGCATGGGCAGGGGTGAATGATCAGCCTAGAGTAAGGGCAAAAAAGATGCTTCCAACAGTAAGCAAGAGTAACTGTGGTGGTGGCAGTAAGTCAGGCTGTAGAGTGACAAGGCACTAGCCCATGTAACCCATGATGGTCACCGCAAAATACTGTGCCAAGGAATTTAAAAGTTAAAACTGGTGGTGCACTGGGGCACCTGGGTGGCTCTGTCGGTTAAGCATCTGCCTTCGGCTCAGGTCGTGATCTCAAAGGTCCTGGGATCGACCCCCAAGTTGGACTCCCTGCTCAGCGGGCACTCTGCTACTCCCTCTGCCTCTGCCCCTCCCCACTACTTGTATGCTCTCTCTCTCATATAAATAAATAAATGAAATCTTTAAAAAAAAAGCAAACTGGTGCTAAGGAACAAAAAGTACTCAAGGGGGTTGGAGAACCCAAGAGTTTCAAGGTGGTAGAAGCAAGAACCAGGGCGACTCTAAGTTAGGCTTCAGGGTCTCTTTGCACCCTCAGGCTGGTATGCGGGGAACCACGCATAATTCACTAATTTATTTAAACTAGTATTTATGTCTATCTCTGCCCCACTAGAGTATAAGCTCTACAAGCAGTAGCGTTTTTAACTGTTCCATTCACTACTGTACTCCAGCCCCTGGGAACATGCATAGCACAGAGCAGGCACTCAAAAAATATTTGTTGGATTGCAAGTTTGGTCCAATTCCTATGTCCTCGTGCATGAAGCAGAGAAGAGGGTTAGTCACAGGACGGGACAAGTCACAAGAACAATCAGGACAGAAAAGATGTCCTTGTTTTGAACTCCACAGGTAACACGAGGGATTCCTTCTTAATTATTCAGTGCCTTAATTATTTAGTGTCCGACCCAGAGGGGGTGGGGAAAAATATATAACAGGGTCAGGCGTGAGCAACACACCTGTCTCCATCTCATTAGGATAAATCAGTTCCTGGGAAGAAGTCCCCAGAAGACAGCCAGTCTTTCCTCTGAGCTACACGAGGTGACCCCAGACACCACACAATTTCAGGGTCATTCTGAAATTGTATTAAAAATTCCTGACACCGCATCTTCTGTGATCAGGTAGAAGAGAAAAAAGGAAAGCAATTACCGAGATGCCACGAGCTGAGAAAGGGTTAACTCTGGGCCTGGGAATGAACAGAGCCGGCCTGAGCCCCACCCAGATCCGCTGCTCTCAGGCGCTGGTGCTCCCTGTGTGCTCATAATGGCTCCCAATGCCAAGTGGCCTCTCTTCTACATTTCTTGCCTAATCCCAAGCACTTGAATGAGGTAAATGTAGCCACAAAATGCTTTTTCCCCCTTCCTCCTGGGCTCCCCCCTTCTCACTAGCATAATAAACAGGAAACATCTCCAGTGTTCCAACATTATCAGCTGCAGGTACTTTTCTGAATCAACAGAGAAATGCATGCACATTTCTCCCCTTTCCATTTTCCTTCCCTGAGGCAGCATTAAAGAATGCAGTTATGGGGAGCCTGGGTTGTTCAGTCGGTTAAGTGTCTGCCTTCAGCTCAGGTCCTGATCCCAGGGATTACATTGGGCTCCCTGCTCAGTGGGGAGCCTGCTTCTCCCTGTCCCTCTGCCTGCTGCTCCCCCTGCTTGTGCTCTGTGTCAAATAAATAAATAAAATGTTAAAAAAAAAAAAAAAGAATGCAGTTATTCCCAGGCAAAAAAGAGCAGCCTGAAAGAATGTGGTTAGCCCCTGTAGAGAAATAGACAGTCTTCAACACTGGCCTAAAATGCAGGATCTGACCAAGGGGCTGAGCTGAGACTCATGTTTACCAAGGGGCAGGGAAAAGGTAATAATGGCATTTTCTTTGACCACAGTTTATAATTTTGAACTGCAGGCTGCAAGTAGAGGCATTTTAAAAGGTCCAGCTACCCACTGTTCTGGCCTGGGATGAGGACAGAAAATGACATTTCAGGGAGTGTCCAGGCGTAGCGGCAGAACTGAGGGGTACGTGCTCGGGAAATGGCATGCATGCTACGTGAGGTCACATGAGCCGGATCTGCCACAGAGATCGTGAGCAACAGGTACCACCTGCAGGAGGAATGAAGGGCATCTGAGCCCATGCGTAGCCAACCTATGAATCTTTTTTAAAGACAAAACACAATTTTACCTCAACTAGCACCCCTGAAGTGATAGTAGGACAAACCACCTGCTACCAAGGAATTTGAGAAGTTGAACCCAAACATGGAAACTATCTGGGTTTTCTCACGGCAGGTGGGGGAAAACACGGACTTAAACAGCCTCTATCAGCCAAAATAAAGTTGGTAGGGGCAGGGAGCTTCCGACACACAAGAAGAGAGCTTGTTCTCTGAACTTTGCTAACAATGTATGGGTTGTGTTTGTTCTTGTAAACCTTCTACTAGCTGGAAGACCCTGGGGAAGTTAACAACCTCTCTGTGCTTTCCTCATTTATAAAATGCAGGGATAACACCTAATTTATACAGATGGTGTCAAAATTGGCAATGATGTGTATAAATTACCTGGAACATCACAGATAAGATGGTAGCAATGCTACAGTTATTAAGTGATAGAAGAAGTGATCAAAAACGTCATTTTGACTCGTACTTCTGCCCTTGCCTTGTATCTAGCCATTGCCAGTGTATGCAGTTTGGAAAAAGAAAAAACACAAGGAGAAGATTCAAATCATCACTAGTCTACAATGATGAAACGCTACAGACAGAGGTGCAACCAAAAGCTGTAAAAGAACTTCCAAAACCTGTATTTGAAGTGTAGTTGACGTGGAGATTGTGGTGAGCAAAGAGGTGGAAAAACACCTAGGGTGGACATAAGCTCATGAGCTGCCCATAACCAGGACAGCAAATTTGAAAAGCACAGTGCAGAGGCTGATCGTGACCCAGTACGGCTCTTCTGAAGGTGTGAAAGAAACGAGTTGGGGGGAAGGGTGTAGATCATTGGTTTTCTAGTAACAAGGCTACTCAGTGATCTGCAGACATGCTATGCCTGCTTCTACCACGGAGCAGGGGGCTTCCACGAAGACTTCCCTGATGCTTTCCGGCCTCCTTGAGCCCCATCGAACACCTGTGCCCTGCCAAGCATCAGTTACGTGCTACCTCATGCTTCCTTTTTGCAGATGCACGTGCTGGCCCACAGTCATGAGCGCCTTCGGAGCAGTATTTGATGTTATGCATCTTTATATTAAATGACCAACAGGGGGTGCCTGGGTGCCCCATCAGTTAAGCATCTGCCTTCAGTTCAGGTCATGACCCCAGGGTCCTGGGATGGAGTCCCACATCGGGCTCCCTGCTCGGCAGAGAGTCTACTCCTGACCTCTCCTTCCGCGTCCCGCCCGCTGCTTGTACTTGCTCTTGCATGCCCTCTAAATAAATAAATAAAAATCTTGTTTAAAAATTAAAAAATAAATAAATAAATGAACAACAGGGAAAAAGTCCCTGGCCTTGTACGGGAGTGCTCGGCAACTGTGTTACCGTAATGAAGGGCTCAAGAGCCATGCCAGCCTGGTCTCATTATAAAAGCATGAACCCCAATTCTCTGGCCAGTCCTTACCATTATTCCCCTTCCTCCTCCTTTTGTGAACCCCACATTACTGAGCATGGGGCCCACCAACAAAGGTCAACAAATAGGTTGAGCTGATGATAAGCACACACCCAAGGTTCATGCCATCATACTCTTCCATCACCATTTGGAACCTAGTTCTTCAACTTGTGGATGAGAGGTTAGGAGGTAACCTACTACAAACAGTTCAAAAGCATAGGAAATTTGCCCCCTCTCCTTTGTACACCAGAAGTGGGGGCTGGGGATCAAGAATCTTTCTCCCTTGACAAGCTTTAAAAATGGTATTATTACCAACTAGTAGTGAGATAGCCTACAGCATTAGCAGGTTGAATCTCAGAACGAAGTTCAGTCATAAAGCCTGCACTGGCTTGCAAAGGGAATCCAGCATCAGTAATGCCTCTGAGGTCAGCTGTTCCTGATGAGATGGAAGGGAAAGTTAAATCAAGTGGGGAAAGGGAGATATTTGAAGTCAGGAAGACTATATACACCATAGAGCTACTTTTAAAAAAAAATGAGGGGTGCCTGGGAAGCTCAGTGGGTTAAAGCCTCTGCCTTTGGCTCAGGTCCTGATCTCAGGGTCCTGGGATCAAGCCCCACATCAGGCTCTCTGCTCAGCAGGGAGCCTGCTTCCCCCTCTCCCTCTGCCTGCCTCTCTGCCTACTTGTGATCTCTCTCACTCTGTCAAATAAATAAATAAAATCTTAAAAAAAATTATAAAAATTTTTTTTAAAAAATGAGTTGAGAGAGGAAAGAATAAAAAACTTAAAAAAAAAAAAAGCCTGTGTGTGTGTGTGTGTGTGTGTGTGTGTGTGTGTGTCTTTCCAACTAGACTGTCAGTTCTTTGAGGACAGGAACAAATTGGGCTTCCTCTAAGCATCTCCAGCCCTGGGATGTGCTGGGTGCCTCATACTTGCTCATGGAATGTTAAATAAGATTCCAAAGTATAGGTAAGGGAAAGAGAGCTTGGCAAAGATAAAAAAAAGAATTTTTATGAGACCCCTAAAGAAGGAAGATGAAAAGCAACCCCTAGCAGGAGTGGGGGTTAATGTGAGAGTGTATGTGTTCCCCTTTCAATTAATGCTTTCATCTTTAGCTAAATCCCCAGTTTGAGAATAAGGTATTTGCCTTTTTTTTTTCTTTTTTGCACCTGCCAGCAGACAAAGTGGCTAAACTACCAGCTGGTCCTCTCCCTGGGGATCAGTCCCTTTCCCCAACAAAGCACTGTGGACCTGAGAACCTACCTCATCTAAACACCAGTAGCAAGATATTACAGCCAGATTTCTGGCAGGTTCCACTCTGGTTCAGCAAAGCATAGAACAGCCTTTCCTATTTGCAGAGCCAATGGGACATCTATAGCTATAACTCCGTCTTTTGTTGCTAAAAAGCTGTCATTGTAGTCAGTTCCTATAGAATCAATAAATAGAATCTTTTTTTAAAAAAAGATGTTTATGTATTTATTTGACAGAGAGAGACACAGCAAGAGAGGGAACACAAGCAGGAGGAGCGGGAGAGGGAGAAGCAGGCTCCCCGCGGAGCAGGGAGCCTGACACGGGGCTCCATCCCAGGTCCCTTGGATCATGACCTGAGCCGAAGGCAGATGCTTAACCGACTGAGCCACCCAGGCGCCCCAAATAAATAGAATCTTAAAATAACTCTTTTGGGGTACCTGGGTGGCTCAGGGAGCCTGCTTCTCCCTCCCTCTCCCTCTGATTCTTCCCTCTGCTCCTGCTTGCTCTCTTTCTCTCTCTCTCTCAAATAAATAAATAAAATAACTCTTTGAAGTAGATATTATTTTCCCATTTATAAATTAGAAAACTGAGGCTCCGTGAGGTGTCCAGTTCAAGATCACAGAGCTGATAAGGAGCAGGTCTGGTACCAAGACTCGGCCCCACCTTTCTTAGGAATCTGTGGATTACTTACATGTGGATTACTTACAGGAAGCAGACAGGCAGACACCCCCCCCCCAGGTCTTCCCAGGACCAAGGGCTTTCCCAGGAGGCAGGGTTTCCAGTGCAAAAGCCAGGAGCGTCAGGCAAACAGGGAAGACGGTGACCCTGGCCGGGACTGTGTTGATCCCGTTCACTGCTGTATACCTGTGGCACAAATAGCTGCTGAATGAATTAAAGAATGAATGAATGATTTTGTAAGAGCCCTAGGACATGTTTAAATGCTCCAATTCCCTTATAAAAGGCCATTTAAGGCACCTTCTTAGCCCCCTCCGTGCCTCATCAAACAGTACGGGAGGATCATAGTGTTACTACGCAAGAGAATTTCATCGTGAAAAAGGAAGACTGGAGGGATACCCTAAGGAGCAACTGAAATTGACTTTTGCTTGTCTTTGTTGCTTTGGAGGAAGGAAATAAATGAATGGTAAAGTTGATTCTTATTTTCGAATAAATTAAACATTCAAAAATGTGTGTTTGTTGGCTACTTTTAATAGCATGTTTCTTTCTTAAACCAGACTCCAAGCCAGTCTCCTGTCCAAGTTTTCTGTCGTGCCTTATTGTCTAGTCTGTTCGGCTATTTTAAAAAACGTTGAATATCAACAATGGCTTTCAGGCAGGCATTGTCAACTTTTGTATGAAGCAATCTTGGTTGAATGAGAAGATCCCAGAGCTTATAGTCCGTCCGCTGTGTTGCCCCGGGCTGGGCTTGAATGTGTGTGACTGATAACAGGACACATTTCTACCTTAGTTATTACGTTCCTGCTCCATAATTCATCGGCCACTCTCCTTTTCGGAAAGATCTTTATGGGCAAAGTGGGCAGGACAGCAGGTAAGTGCTCTCAGGAGAAAAGCTGCCTAGGGCTCGGGGGCTGGCTATGGGTTCCCGGGCTCCCAGGCAGGGTCCAGCCAGGTCCGAGGGCCCCTACAGCTTTGCTGGAGCCCTCACAGAGGGGATGCTTTTCAACATTATGCAGTGACAACTAATCAAACTACTCACCTGCCGAGAGGAGAGTTACGGCTCTGTGAGGAGGGTTACCTTTGCATGGGGTCTGGCCCACTTTGGTTTGTTTTTCCTTTTGCCAGGTTTGAATGAAAAGTGAATATGCTGATCTGGAATTGCCTTTCTTTCCCAATGCTGGTTTTTGCTCCTCCTGAGGGGTCCTCTCTAAAAGCTGCCAGCATATAATTTCCTGCTTTTGCAGAAGGCTCCTGAGCTTGGAACGGGCCTTTTTTCTGTACCCGCAGGTAAACAAGGTCCCAGCAGGGGTTCAAGAATTGACTCCAGATAACTTTTAAGATTTCTGTTACTTCAAACGAAAAATGGCATTGAGTTGCTGAACTGCTCTCTATTCCATATCAAGGTAAATCATAGGGGATTGCATATCTGAGCATTAAAAACCCCAAAGTCTGATTTCTGGGTAAAGCTTTCTATTGTTTTGGGAACTGTCCTAGTTAATTCAGCCTAGGTGACATCTAGTCTCGGGGTGGCTGGCCTAGAAAAGATGAGGCCAGTCTTCCGTGATTCCAAACACAGCGCGTGGAGGAGGGGCGGCAGGGACTGGGTTACTCTAGGCAAACACACATGTCAATACCTAACTTGACAGAAAGAGAAAAGAAACAAGGACCCTTACCCTGTCACCAGTTGGGCGACCTGAGCGGAGAAAGGCAAACAAGGAAGTAATAAGAGAGAGAACACCTCTGTTTACAAACGGCTTCTTTGTGAACAAAGCAACATCCTAAGATCTAGGAGGAATACTGCCGGGAAGGGGAGCGAGCAAGACATCCCAGAGTATGTTACATTGGCTACCAAGCCATCAGACTCCTGGAGTTCGTTCGTTCGTTCCTCTGCTGTGGTCCCTTTGTCTCAACGCCAGAAGCCTTGACAGGGTCTCCGAGTGCATGCGCTTCACTGTGAACGCAGGATAAAGAGCATCAAAGGGCTCTACCATCGAAGCCCATGTCAGAGAAGCAGCCGTCCCAGCTGACAACTCAGAGTGTTTGGGTTGGGGTCTCTGACCGACCTGTGACGCAGCAGACATCTGCAGCTCCTTCCCAGTTTGAAAGGTGATTTCCAAAGCAAATTATCAAAGATTTACTTATCTCTTTGGGATTTAATACAGCTTGAGTAAAGGCAAACGTGCAAATAAAAGACCGCGTGTGCCATAGTACAGCACCCAATTATTTTATTCTTTAAAATTTTTTTTTTTGCTTTTGCTAATCAATCCATAACTACCATTTGTGTGGTCGCTGACCAAACCATGACAGCGATTTGTAAGACTACGCATATTGAGGGGTGCCTGGGTGGCTCAGTTAAGAGTCTGTCTTTGGCTCAGGTCATGATCCCGGGATCCTGGGATCGAGTTCTACATCGGTCTCCTTGCTTAGCGGGGAGTCTGCTTCCCCCAGACCCCTCTGCTCTCTCTTTCTCTCTTTCTCTGCTCTCTATTTGAGAAAGAGTGAGAGAGAGAGGGAGTATGAGAGGGGAGAGGGTCAGAGGAAGAAGCAGACTCCCCACTAAGGAGGGAGCCCAATGTAGTACTCGATCCTGGGACTCCAGGATCATGACCTGAGCTGAAGGCAGTTGCTTAACCAACTGAGCCACCCAGCCACCCTCAAATAAATAAAATATTTTTAAAAATTAGCTTAAAAACAAGAATATCCATATCGAGCTGTAAGCAAAACCCAAAAAGGTAAGTAAAAGATCTAATTTTGAATGTTTCCTCTTGAACAAAGCAATAAAAACAATATACTATCTCCCTGGCCCCCCAACTTTGTTTCCTCATTGGTAGAAAGCAAAATAAAACTGCCTGAAAGAAAGAGTTGATAGAGCTCTTCAGTGGAATCAAATCTATTTGCTTTGAAAGAAAAAAATGCATTACTTCAAATGAAGCATTTTCTAAACCGTGACTTCTTTCTCACACAGCCTAGGTATCTAATGAGCAGGCTGAGAAACGGAGATCTCTGCACAGTTCTGAGTCCTCAAGCTTTTCTCCCTTTACACGTGGTCTCACTGAAAGAGAAACCAAGGGCCTAAAGGAGAAAGATGGCAGAGAGGGATTACGTGCACTAGAGGTAGAGGAGCAAACACCGGGCTGCATGGCAGCCTGGCTGGCTTTTCTATTTCTTTCTTTCCTAGGTTTAGGCTCGCCATCTTCCTGCGGCTTCCCTGGGTTTGGAGGCTTCACGGCACGAGGTTGTTGGATTTCCATTTATATGTACTACTATCAATAGTCAAAAAGTCAAATATACTTGGTTAAAGAGGCCTTCTTTGTTTTTCAAAAAGAATGTTATTTTTAAAACGTGTGGGAAAGATTAGTTGGAGAATTAGATCTGCTGGGAAGAAAGCAAGCCAGGACAGTTAATGATGGCCAAAAAAACATGTGTTTAAAAATGGGAACATGAAGATTACCACTGTTCTGCTTTATTAGTAAAACACAGTTAAATGTACAGCAAGTGTTTAAAAACATCCCGCCGTTCACATTTTTCCAGCACGTCAAGTATTTTTAAAATTGAAACACTTTATATGAGCAACAGATTTAGCAAGACTAAGATCCTCACCTGTTGTTCATTTCAAGTTGGTGAGGATCTTAGTCTTGCTCTGCCACCGACTATATGCCGTGTGATCTTTGGGCAAATTGCTTCTCTTCTCCGGGCTTCAGTTTCTGCCCTTATTTTGAGGCAGTCACAGTCAGTTGAATTTCTTCCGGTGTTCATAGTCCATGATCCTCTTTCAATCAGCATGGAAATGGGGGTGCATGGTGAATGGGAAGGCTTGTTTAACAGGCGCAAAAGAGAAAAATTGAGAGGTACTTGGCATAGGTGGGGTTAGAGTCAGAAGGACAAGACTGTCGTCAAAAGTGACACTCTTCTGGGCCCATGCCAGCCATTCAATCACAATGACAGGACTTCTACAGTAAGCGAAGGGTACAACAGAAAGATAAACCACACAGCGGAGGCCAAAGTCGGAAACTCACTCGTAGGGTAACAGAAATTTATTCTCTGTGGAGTAAGGATTACTACGCTCCAGCCTAGCCAAGAATGCTAACCTGCCTTGAACTATCAAAAACTGCTGAGGACCAACTACTGTACTAACTGATGGCTGTGGCATCTACGTAATTAATATGTGCTCAGAATTTACAAGACTTTGTGTGAAACAGAAATGGAATAAGTCCTATGCCTCGTGCTTGGCATCTAAATAGGTTAGACTCAAACAAGGAGAGAACTGAACATACTCTGGAAGGGGAAGCCCATCCTCTTTATCTCTTTCTTTCTTTTTTTCTTTTTAAGTAATCTCTACACCCGACATGGAGCTGGAATTCATGACCCTGAGATCAAGAGCCACATGTTCTACCAACTGAGCCAGCCAGGCTTTCCCCACCCTCTTTCTGAAGCAGAGTCCTGGGACACCTGGGTAGCTCAGTAGGTTAAGCATCCAACTCATGGTTTGGGCTCAGGTCATGATCTTGCGATTGTGGGAAGGAGCCCCGAATCAAATTGGGCTCTTGTTCAGCAGGGAGTCAGCTTCCCCTCCTCTCTCTCCCTCTGCCCGCCCGCGCACTCTCTCGCTCTCTCTCTCTCTCTCTCTCTCTCACGCGCGCGCGTGCACACACACGGTCTCTCTCTCAAATAAATAAACAAATATATGAATAAATAAATATTTTTTAAATAAATAAATAAAGCAGATTCCTGGGGTTCGTGGCTGACTCAGTTAGAAAAGCATTTGACTCTTGATCTCGTGAATGTGAACCCCATGTTGGGCATATAGAGATTACTTTAAAAGATAATAAAGCAGATTCCTGAGGCTTGGTGTTGAGTTATATAATGAGTTGTACATAAATGGACTAGACTATCATACCAGGGTATGAGCAAAGGAAAATGAAGAAAGGTCCTGCTAGGCAAGTGAGACATGGGCCAGGAAAGGAGCAAAGAAGAGGCCAAAGCAGAAGGCTGGAGAGCCCAGAGGAAGGTCCCAGATTCCACAGCAGATATGAGATCCCAAGGTGAAGGGAAAATCTGGACTCTGTGGGAGACATCACGGAAGTGGAACTTGTAGCTAAAGAGGCAGGAAGAAAGAGAACTGAGCCCAGATGAAACAATGTGGGTGGGCCTCAACAAGCCACTCCCTGAGGCCAGGGACTAAGTCCTGTTCTTCCCTGTCTCCTCATCAGGGCACCCCACTCTTGGCATATAAAACTGACAAACTAGCAGAGGCAGCAGACAGAAGTCATCGCCATTTGGAAGGAAAAGGACCCAGGATATTTTAAAGGTGAAATGGTGAAAGTTTTCTTGCTATGAAGAGTGAAAAGCAGTTAAATTCCCTAGGCTACAAACAAATGGAAAGTAGTCATTAGTGCCTGCTCCCATAAGTAAAGAGCCTGTTTAGGGGCATGGAGTTGGTGCGAGGCACAACCTTCAGGATTCAAAGTGTGGTCCGAGGACCAGCAGCAAGGGTGTCACAGGGGAGTGTGTTAGACAGGCGGGACTGTAGGCCATGCCCAGACCCACTGCGTCATAATCCGCATTTGAACAAGACCACCAGGGGATTCCCATGCACATCAAAGTTCGAGAAGCAGTGCACTTAAAGAGGGGTCAGCAAACTTTTTTTTGTTAAGGGGCAGATACTAAATAGGCTTTTCAGGTCACATTCAGTTTCCGTCACCACTGCTGCTTCCTCTTTTTCCTCTCCTTCTCCTCCTCTTCTCCTTTTCCTCCTCCTCCACCTCCTCTTCTCTCTTCTTCCTATATACGCCTTTAAAACTGGAAAACCCATTCTTAGCTCACAGAGACTGGTAAGATTGAGCCCAAGGGCCTGGGTCCTCCGCCCCACCCCCCAACACGGGGCTGAGCTCTGGGAGGCTGGTGTCAGGAACGGGGAGCATAGCGCACAGAGTCAAAATCCCAGAAGCTAAGTGTGAGCTTGCCCTAGTGTCTTACCCTCTCTACACCACAGTTTCCTCGTGTGTAAAACGGGGCTAATGGTCACAGAGCTGTTGAGAGGAGTAAGAAGATAACGTATGCTAAAGCTCCTTAGAAACTATAAGAGTGTCATCCTGATAACGTCTGACTCATTCAAAGTGAAAGAAGAGTGAGCTGGCTGTCCCGGCGCCCAGTGAGGGAGGACTAAAGCTGTCCTCGCCACCTGAGTCACCAATCCTCAATGCGTCCTCCCTGCAGAGGGGCGACACGGCGTGGTCAGCCTGAAACTCCAAAAAACAAATACAAACCAAATCTGAAGCTCGTTTCGAATCATCAGCCCATAATATCTCCAGCTACATTTTTCCCTTTGTATCATCCTTTTCTCTTCTGGCAAATTCCAAGTTCTTTTAACTAGCATTCCACTTGGATTCACCTACATCCAACTAATTCAACTTGGGCCTCAAGTCCTTAGGATCCTGTAGACCACAGAATGTTCTGTGTCATTTTTTAGGACTCACCATATACTTTTCACTTGGGCTAAATGCTTTCTATACATGAAAACATTATCCTCATAACAACTCTGTTAAGTAGCTACTATGACTTATAATATTTTGCAGATGAGGAAACACATTCAAAGAAGGAGCTCACCCAAGGTGGCACCGCTGTGGCAGAGCTGAGATCAAACCCTGCAGTCTGGTTCCAAAGCCCATGCTCTTCATTAGGAAGGCATCCAACAAAAGAAAGAGATGGATTTTAGGACACAGAGTACTGAAATTACGGGAGTGGAGTTGAGGGCAGTTTTTCAGGGTCACAATACCCTCTGTGCAGACTGCAAGGGGTCAGAGGGTTGCTTAGCATTTCTGAGACACAATGTGCAGACGCGACAAAAGGCAGGATGTATTTCTAAAAAGGAAAAGATGCACATAGAAGGTATCTCACCTTTCTGCACATGTGGCACAAACTTTTCAAGCCCCAGATGATGGATTCTCTTTGTACTGTATCCACGTCCAAAACGCTGAGAAGCAGCGCGGGCCACCATGGAGAACAGAGTCAATGCACACAAGGCCCCCTGAGCCGTACCACCCTCTCTCTGTGGTTGGTCAAGGTTACTATTTGCCTTTTTGACATGCTATCAATTATGCTGCCGACAGAGATACTGGACCTTTAGTTTTCTTATAAAATAAGAAACTGAGTTTAATTAAACCATCAGTAACTTGGACCTAATTATTTCAGACAGTATTTAATTAATGTTTCATGGGTACCTAATGTAATTAAGGTTCCTTTAATAAGACCTTCTGTGACATTAAAATATATGACCTTTATCTTCCTTATCTACCACATTCTGACAACTCAGATTTGTCATTTTCACTGAAAGGTATAGTTTGATTAAATAGAACAGACCATAAAATTAATCTGGCAAATTATACTTGTTTGTTTCTTTTTTCCTCCCCCCTCAAACCCTAATAAGTTAAGTCTTTTAATTAGCAGCACAGATACAAGTGTTCATGCTACCATTTTACTTTTAATTTGCCAAAGTGTTTCTTTTGTACATGAATTTTTGTGACCAAAGCAGATAACAACTTTCCTTTATTAATCATGGTGAAGGGTCCAATCTTTTAAGATATGAAAAATAATGAGCTGTTCTTTACTTTAACAATGACTAGTGATTGTTTTAAGATGTCCTGCTGTTAATAAAAGGGTTTAATTCCTAGTACTATTAAGCCATTCTAAATACGAAAATCTCTCCTGGCATTGCAAACAAACATAAACTGCATCCTAAAATCTAAGGTGATTCAAATGGTCACCTGACCTTCTTTCTCAAAATTCAAAAGATTTTCATGACCCTATGACCAAAATTCAAAATGTCCCAATGACCTTCTCCCCAAAAGCTGCAAATATGCAAGACCTAACTGGGAGAAAGAAGTTAGTCTCATATTGGCTAAGTATATAATTTCCTAAGAAATTGCCTTGTTCAGTGAAAGTGGGGAAAGGTAGGCTAAAAGAAATAAAATTCAAGTGGGAATCCTTATATTCTCATCTCATTTTCGAGCCCTGCAAAGACTGGATTCCCTTCTATTTTAGCAACAACAGCAACAGACTGTTGCCTCTTCTGAAACACAAGATATGCCTCCACCTACAAGGAAAAGAGCCAAAGTTAGGAAAAGGTTCTTCCCTGGCAGGCAGGCGCTGGCTACCTGGATGCAAAGTAGTGGACGTAAGGGAGGGAGCGGGGGTAAAGGGTGAGAATCCGCCGAGGCATGAGACAGACTGGGTGGTGGGATACACCTTTCTTAAGTCTGCTGAGTGAGAATTCTGAACACATAGGATGAAGGTGATCACTGGTCTAGACCACTGCCGTCCAAAGGAACTTTCTGCAACGATGGAAACATTCTATATCTGCACTGATCAATATGGTAACCATGTGGCTGTAGAACACTTGAAATGTGGCTAATGCAACTGATGAACAGAGTTTTGACTTATTTAATTTGAAGTTATGAAAACTGAAATTGAAATAGCCACTTGTGACTAGTAGCTACGTTACTGGACAAGGCAGTTCAAGACACTCTTCCCTCTCAGCCTCATTTCACTCACAGAAGGGGAGAAGGCTCTGAGCAGACAGCCATCCTAGTGGGCAGCCTCCTTCACTGGGCACTGCAGTACCTGGGGACCAGCCCGCAAGGCCCTAGTTACTCCCCTGAGTATGAGGCCAGACTTTGCCTCACTCGGACACTGCTTCCAGTTCATGCTAATTATTTCCTTCCACAGCGGCTCTGGGATAACGTCCCTGTGGAATCACTTGACCACATGCTACCACTGCTGTTTCTCACTGGTCCAACAACTGAAAAAACTACTATGCCATGTGAGATGGAAACGGAAAAGCAGAGATACAAGAACTCCTACAGGCCATTTTCCTGTGGAAAAAAAATAAGGGGAGAAAGGATGGCATTTTGGAACACAGGGCCAAGATTCCAGAGGGTTTTCTGCTGTGTTAGGTGGCTTTGAGGTCAGACGGTCCTAAAATAGAATTCAAATACCTCCACTTCTTGCTGCGTGATCCCAAGCAAGTCATTTCACTCTCCGAGCTGTCCTAGCCTCCTCTGCAAAGAAGGGAATAGCACTGGCCTTGCAGAGTGGCTGTGAAGATTCAAGAAAGTAATGTAGAAGTAAATCCTTAAGCATTACATCAGTCTTACACATTGTTATTCCATTGTTAACCAGTTTAACACTATGCCCAGTGTCACATATGAAAACAGTTAGTTCCTTTTGCCTTTTTCCCAGATACCAGATTGAAACCTAGAAAGAGGCGGTGAGCACTAGAGAATCTTGGCCCTGATGGGGCTGCTGGGCTGATGATAGGTGCCTCAGGACAGCCCTCTGGGCTTTGATTCCATAGTCAGACTAATCTAAGAATCAGACAGCAACAGGCTACTTCGGAACTCACCTAAGCAAGGAGACTATAGAAAAATCAGAGTAAATCCCAAAGGAAAAAAAGCATATATATACACACACACTTTCATATTCATATAAAATCTATTTCATATACTTCATATTATAATAAACATTAAATATAACATTATGATAAATATAATGAATAAAACATATAAATGTATACTTATATTAACCACTTACTGAGTGAATGGTATTCCAAACAAATTCAGCTAAATGAGCTCAAGACTTTTACATGTTAATGCCCAGCTCAAATTTCAATTAGTGATAGCACTCCAAAAGAGTGGCTGGAGACCATGGGCTGGGGTACTGGGGACATCCCACATCCTGATCTGGGTGGTGGCTGCATGGATGTATAAATATTTAAAAATCAGTCCTTCTCAGGGCACCTGGCTGGCTCAGTCAGTAGAGCCTGTGACTCCTGATCTCAGGGTTGTGAGTTTGAGCCCCACGTTCGGTACAGAGATTACTTAAAAATAAAATATTTAAATAAAAATAAATAAATAGAAATCAATCCTCTACACTTAAGATCTAAGCACCTTATTGAATGTAAATTATACCTTGGTAATTTTTTTTAAATTCAATTAATAAATTTTTAAAAAGATGAGCAAACATATCTATGAAGTAGCATAAACATCCAATGAAAGTGACTGGCCCAAGGCTACACAGCTAGCTATCAAAGGGCAAGAGACAGTATTGGAATTCTAATCTTTGGATTTCCAATGCAGTCTGCATTCCAATTTTCCAGGACGCTTCAATCACTGCCTGAGGAGGATACTTTAGGTTAGGACAGCAAATAGCAAAATTATGTTCTCAGTATCAAAAATAGAACTGACTTTTTCACAAATCAATATCAGGAGCAATTCTCAGAGGGCAGTGCTCACTTACCCAGAAGTAGTGCACTGGGGTCCCCAAACTGTAAACACTACTAGCCTTCTTTCAGTTTCTCCCTTCTGAGTGTGTTCCTGAAATTCCCTAATAGCAATCATCTCACCCACATCTGCACCCTGCTTCTTCGGACCACACTGAGGTCAAGCATATATCTCTGGGTGAGAGTTGGGGTCTTCTAGGCATTAGCTCATTCAGACCCCTAAGGGTTATGGCAATAGGGTGCAGACATTAAAGAAAAAAGGCATAGCTTTAAGAAATGAACTGTAGGGACGCGTGGGTGGCTCAGTGGGTTAAAGCCTCTGCCTTCAGCTCAGGTCATGGTCTCAGGGTCCTGGAATGGAGCCCCACATCGGGCTATCTGCTCAGCAGGGAGCCTGCTTCCCCCTCTCTCTCTCTGCCTGCCTCTCTGCCTGCTTGTGATCTCTTTCTCTCTGTCAAATAAATAAATAAAATCTTTAAAAAAGAAAAAAAAGAAAGAAATGAACCGTAAAATTTCCTGCAATTCAACTCCCAGCTCAAAAAATAGCTGCAGCCAAGATGTTTTAAACTTTCTGTAGGTTATCCTCAGAAGGTGGAATTACATAGTGAAAAACAGAAAGTTTAGAAAAGGAACAAGAAATGTGAAAACATAACAGAGGAGGAAATCTGGTAATGACTGATGATTTTTATAGTGGCTGTTTGAATTTCCATGGGAAATTGTGTTGATGGGAATGATTAACAAAATATGTGTCTAATACCCTGATATGAAATATAAAGAAAATATTACCAACATAGAGAACAACTACATTTAGACTTGTTAAGTGATCCTTTTCCCATTAATTCCTGAAATCGGATAATACGCTTGCCCTCTCAGTGGATTATTTTGATAAACAAATAGTTATTTTGCTTACATCTTCCTTTAAAAGTCTCTTCATTTTAAGAATATGGGGGCAAGGCAATGATGGAAATCTGGCCATCTTAACATAAAAATAAGATAAATATGGATGTGAAAAAATAAACTTAGGTGTTTAAATAAAAAAACCCATTGCTAATAGCTGCAATGGAATATTTCATTACAAACACAAATCGGGCATCGCTTTAATCAAATTGAATTTAGATTATAGACTTTCATGTAAAACCTAATTTACTTTGAATTCCCCGGTCACGACTTGTGCGTGCCTTACAGGACAAGGTTAAAGAGATTACATCTGGGTTCATGTCAGCAGCATCTGCGGGTTAGTCTTCTGCATGCTGATTTAATGAGAGGTTATGCACAGTCTGTCGGAAGGACTTCCATTCCAGGCAGGTGCTTGAGAGAAATCTTCATTTCCATTCCGACCACTAAAGGGGCTTTCAGAATCAGGAAACTGATGCATCACTAGCCTCTGATGTGTAAAACAGTCTGATATTTGTCACCACTTGGCTAAACTTACAAGCAGAAATTACAACTAGACCTTCTCTTTTCTTTTCTTTTTTGCAGTTCAAAAAGGAAAAAAAATACTGTTATTCTGAAATGTAGCCTTTTAGAAAACTGATTAATGCATATTTTGCCTAAAACAAGTCATCTTGAGGAGGTATGTTTCTAAGTGACACAATGCTATACATAATTGTATAAAAAATATGCATATTATAGAAGGAAAATGCATTAAAGACTGCTTATCCTTAATGAACAGAGGAGGGGAACACAGAAATCATCCATCCTGAAAATTGTAATACAAATTTTTAAATAATAAATTCATTAAAACATTTTCTATTTCAATTCACAAGTTCTTCAGAGAAGACCTTAAAGATGTTCCTGTAATTATTTTAACAGGAAGAGGTTTGAGCCATTAAAATAATCTTTGGCAATTCAGTGTGATTCCCCTTATTTACGCAGCACTCTTCGGAGTGTGCCCAAGTTCCCTTTTGCCTTCGCTGAAATGGTCACTCCTAAGTGCCCTGTCACAAAGAGGTTTAAATTCCAAAATCAATCAAATCATTTTGCCAAAGAAGGATTTACAATCGAGTAATCTGTAATCATATAGATGCTTTATGATAATTATCTTCTTTTCGAGCATATATTTGTGACCAGGGGTGCTAAAAAAGAGGGGGGAGGGGTGGAAATGGCTCATGGTATTTCATTAGGATAGACTGAGAAATCCCAAGCATTTTCTTTTTATATTAAATCCCACTCTTGTGTATGCCCTACTTACATACCATTGTGCAAACCTAACGACTGGACATAGCTCTTGACAAATCACAGTTTAAATATTCTTTTTGAGTATGCATAAAAATTATAATAAGAAGATGGGCAATTTTCTCAACAGGCCTATCATAATCATGAGAACTGATTATTCGTGGTAGGGGATACAGGATGAACAGGTGTTTGGGCTCAAGAGAATACATTAATTTCTCCAGTTTCAACAATTGGGACCTTGACTACAGATGACAGAAGTTTTTCCATTGCAAGCGTATTTGGGGGTGAACTGGAGTTGTTGTGCAGCAGCTACACACCCGTGGGTTTGCATCTGCTTCCGAATGTGGCAAGTGCGGCTTATTTTCTCTTCAGTCGTCAGTGACTGCTCGCCATCTCGCGCACACAGGGTGATCACCAGACCGCCAGCGCCAAAGTAAAGGCGCTCACCCTCCCTCCTGGCAGCTGACACAAGCCTGCAACTGCTGGAGGGAAATCTGAAAGAAAATGGCCTCGGCCTCGAGCACTGGGAAGGATTAGGATGCTTAATGACTTAGAAGTTGAGTGATATTGACAATTCTCTCTGTGTTTAATCAAACATTTAAGACAAGCTGAAGAGTCAGAGAGTAGTTTGAGGACAATAAAAGCAAACAAACTGTCTCGTCCAGACAAGTCAATTTCTGCTAAAGTGACAGCATTTCTGAAAAGAAGTTGCCCCTCTCTCCTGCTCCACAGCCGCAGCACTGAGTCGACTCGGTGGCCCTTCTGACAAACAGCCATGTGCTCAAATGCACATCAGTCCGAGCTGGTGTCTCGCCCAGTTTCAACGATAAATAAAATAAGTATGAATGGCAATAATAAAGATATATTATTATCTTTTGGTTCTCGTGTGCATGTGGATTAACTATGAAGGCAGGCTTATTTAGATTTCTAAAATGTATCCTGTGTGATTCTCCTTGTACCTCTCCAGATGCTCGCGGGATAAACTTAGTTAATAAAATCCAATTGCGTAATATGTTACGAAAACAAGAGTGAATGATTTGTCCTGGATCAGCTCTCTAGTCTCTACAGATCCACTGCTTGTTAAAGTTCTATCCACTAGGGAAACTGCAGGACACAAAAACTAGAAACTTTCTTTCAAAGAGGGCTTCCTCAAAGGTCTGGGTGGTGAGTGGGGCAGGTAAAACCTGGGGCGAGCAAACTGAATTTGCATGTCAATAGATGGGTTTAACATACATTAACACATTGGTGGGTAACGAACCATTGTTTCTGTGTTAATGAAGATATTTTCCTAATGATAGGTATGCATTTTTGCATACCTCTCACATCTAAAGTTTGCAGAAAGTTTGACTGGGTTGGGGGAGAAAACAGTGATTTCCCTGGGTAAAGAATCATAAATTACTATCGAGGCGGCCAAAGCAGAATAAATAAAGGAGCACATTAATAAGTAAAGATCACTAGATTAACGTGGCACTTTAATAGCTGGAATGTCACTCTAAATCAATCAGAATTAGACAAAAACTATTTTCTTCTCCTGTGGCATGAAATGGTGGCTGTAAATGTTAAAGGGATTTGTCCTTCTCAGCAGAAGACTGCAGATTCAAACATGAATCCTGACTTTTAACAAGTTAGCAAGGTGACTGCCCTGAAGACACCATCACACGCCTCAACTGGGCTTCCTGGCAGGGTGTATGGGGTTGGGGGAGATGGGGATGAAGGGTCAGAAAAGAAACTCGTAAGTGCAAATATCTTGGAACCTTGCGCCTGTACTCCAGAAACGCTAGTCTACCCAAGGCTGCATTCAACCCTTCCCTAAAGTATCATCCTAAGAATCCTTCTGAGTCAAGTGACAACTTCCTAGAATCAGAAATATTGTGACATCTCTTCTCTGGATTCAAGTCCCCACTTAACGCAAGAAATTCTTGCAGACAAGCTGCCCCTTCTCCGTTCAGGCCTAGTAATAGAGAGGGACTGGGTTCAAGGAGGTGAGCAGTGTGTCCCCTCAAAAGTCATCCCGAAGACTAGGAAGTAGACTCTCTGAACGCCTTGGCTCCTGCTCTCCTCTCCCCTCATGACAAACTTGTCCTTCCCCTTACCACTCTGCTCTTCAGGTCCTGACAATCTCCCAGGCACTGTGCTAGGAAACGGGTGGCACTTTGTGGTCCAGATTTTTCCTCTTGGGGGGAAAGGGGCTTGCAGCCCCGCCCTTTATATTTCTTCCCTTCCTTCTTCAAATCTGAATAAGCATCTGTTCTCTGCAGTTGCACTGCAAGGCACCGAGGACACAGAGAGGCCATGCGCTCAGGAGGCTCACATTCCCTTGTGGGGGGTGGGGGAGCTGACAAATGTAAACCAGGCAAGGGCATCACCCTGTGGTCAGGGTGGTCACCGTGGTCAGGGCTCACTGAGGTCAACACGGAATGCTCTACTGGCACCAAAAAAAGGGAGCCGCTAACGCCACCCCAGGAAGAGGGAATGCAGTACGATTTTTTTCGGGGTAATGTACTGCTTTGAGGTAGCTCACAGGTTCTCTCTCCCGCAGTTTAAAGGCCTCTGAATTATATACTGGTGAAAAGGGGGAGTATTCACTTAGCGCGGTAGGTGGGGACAAGGACTCCATGGTGTGAAACAGGTGGAAGGGCATTCGCCCACCTACCTCCAAACCCCCAAAGTGGTTGGGGCTTACCAAAGAAACTGACTTTTACCAAACCAGAAGACAGGGTGTCTGTCTCTTTTGTTCAGACTGTTTGTATAGTGCTTAACACAGTCTTTCTTACTTTAAAACGGTATCCAAACATTGTTTTGCAGTGGAATCCCTTTGCCTCCCACCCAAACAAAAGCTGCCACGGAATCCTGAGAATGAATGAACCAGGCAGGGTTGTTGCTGCTGAAGACCTGGAGTAAAGGCATCCCCAGAGGCCAGTCCCAAGTTATCTGCAGCCTCTAGAGACTGCACAGAAGAAGTGCTGTCCCCAGCAGTCTCCCCACTAGACTAGGAGACCCACAAAACAGCAACCATATCTTTCTCATGTTCCTATTTCCAGAAACTACCACACTGCCTGAATGGCTTGAACTGCATTGAACTGAAAAGGAATGCAAGGGAAGGAGAAAGAACTGGTGTGTGCCAGACACATGGGGGACGTGCCAGCGGAGACAAGAGGGGTGAGTGACTCATGGTTAGATGTGATGGCCAAAGGAATAAAACAGTTGGGAGACCAAATGATAATGCTCGTCCCGAATAACTTGAAACGGTGTGCAGAGAGAGAAAAGCAAGCAAGCAATTAGGAAACTCTATAATTAAAGCAATGGGACATACAGATTATATACAGAGTCCACCACACACAGAACCACGCCAGGGGATGAGGGATGGCTGCCTGGATGGAGGAGTTCAAGCTGGAACTGAAACCGAAGGTCCGGTCACATAGCCGGGAGGGAAGAAGGGAGAGGCAGGCTAGGATCAAATCACAAAGACCCTCCCGTGTCACATTTAAGCGGCTAGCTTTAATCTACACTAAGTAGATAGCTCCTGAATAACTTAGGACAGGTAAGAGGGTTAAACTGGATATTAGAAAGAAGCAGAATTAAGAAGCTCTTTTAGTACACCAGTAAGAGGTGGTAAAAGCGGGGATTTTGGGTCCAAAAAGGAGACCGTGCATTGAAGAGCTATACATTGAAAGAGTGGAACTGGCAGGGTTTAACGGCCCGCTCTCTGGTTATTTTTGGTTTCTCCAGCATCTCCACATGAGCACTTTGTGCACTGCAGCACTTGGAAGGAAGGGGGGGGGGATGGGGGACGGGAGGCTTGGAGCGGGAACAAGGCCCTTCTCCTCACTGAACCCCAGTCAGACTGGCCTGGAAGCGTGAGCAGGACTTCTCATTGGCCTGTCTTCCCAGTTTTACACTTCCCAAGTCCCTCATTTTCATTTCCTCCTAGCTGATTAGTGACCTACTATACAATCCAGAGGCTGAGGCCTTTCTTCCTTAGGGCTTCCAACTTGGACATGATGTTATAATTATTGCTAACTTAGTAGCTACAATGGAAAAAAGCTAAAAGATTCAACCATTCTTATAATTTCCTTAATACTGTTCCTCTCTAAGGAAGGTGCATGTGACTTCACTTTACAGAACTGACAATGTCAGTAGAGTGGGTCCTCAATTATGTACGGTAAGCTTGATGACCAACTACATCAACCTGCCTACCCCAGCAGCTGGTAAGAAAACTCCTTTAAAACAACCACATCTGGCATCTACTGGAGACTTCTGATAAAGCAATGGCACGAAAAGGCAATGGAAGGGGGACACTGCCAGAACCTGATACACCAGCTGACCCTACCAACAAGAAAGACATCAGTAGTACCCCTCAAAGCCATTTTCTTCCCACTTTTGCTTTTCAGAGAGAAGAGTTTCCTTTATTACACGTGCTGCCTATGTTCTAAGTATTGTTCACTTGGGGACATAAGCCTACATGATTGAATTCTTACAAGAATTAAATGAGATTCTATGTAAATAATGCTCAAAACAGTAGACACTTCATAATAATAGCTATCATTACTATCATCAGCATTAATTCATTTGGCCAAGCAGGCATCCAATAAATACTGACTTACTAAGTTTTTCACTTTAATTCCAGTATAGTTAACATACATTATTATAAGAGTTTCAGGTGTCCAATACATTGATTCGATAATTCCGTAGGTTACTCACTGCTCACCCTAAGTATACTCTTTAACCCCCCTAGTCCACCCATCCCCCCATCCACCCAAATGACTCACAGACTGAAAGAATCTCCTTAAAGTGACATGATCCTACAAAAAGATGCAGACAACTTTGGCAGTTCAGAAGTTGTCTAAAAGTATGTCTTTTTTTTTTTTAAGATTTTATTTATTTATTTGACAGAGAGACACAGTGAACAGTGAGAGCGGGAATACAAGCACGGGGAGGGGAGAGGGAGAAGCAGGCTTCCCGACGAGCAAGGAGCCCGATGCAGGGCTCGATCCCAAGACGCGGCTGCTCAACGGCTGAGCCACCAGGCACCCCTAAAAGTATAAATCCTGCACACTTATTTAGAGCTTTCCCATTCACAAAATCCTTTTACATATTTTTTCTTTCAAATTGTAAACGGCTCCCGCCCAGCACACCCAACCCCCTCAGCCTGCCCTAGTTTCTTCCACAGCATTTATCAGCTTCTCATATACCACATGTTCAGCTTTCTCATATTTAACTCCTTATTGCCTGTCTCCCGCCGCTCATACAACGATAGAATGTAAGCTCCCAGAGAGCGGAGAGTTTTGTTTTGTTCCCTGAAGTATTCCAGGTCCCTAGAAGAGTGTCTGGCGTATAGTAATAACACTTACAGAGTGAAAGAATGAGTGAGAGAAGACTCCACGGCTTATTGGTTAGTGGGAGTGCACAAATAGGCTGAAAGATTGCTTACTCTGCAGAAAAATGTTAACGCTGGGTTGATTGCGTGGGGGGGGGGTACAAAATAAAAAAAAACTGTAAGGAGGTGGGGGGGGTCGGTGTGGGAAGTGGAAGGGGGAGGGAACTCCTCCCCCCACTGGCCCGAGGCTAAATGGGCTGAAATGCCTGCAGGAATCTCTATTTTAGAATCCAGCTTCATTGAAACATTAAAAAAAAATTCTTGGGGCACCTGGGTGGCTCAGTCGTTAAAGAGTCTGCCTTCGGCTCAGGTCATGATCCCAGGGTCCTGGGATGGAGCCCCGAATCTGGCTCCCTCCTCAGCGGGAAGTCTGCTTCTTCCTCTCCCATTCCTTCTGCCTGTGTTCCCTCTCTTGCTGTGTCTGTCAAATAAATAAATAAAATCTTTAAAAAAAATTCTTTACTTACAGTTTATTTTTTATTCCCATTTTTTTTGAAGATTTTATTTACTTGACAGAGAGAGAGCATTGAGAGAGCACAAGAGAGCACAAGCAGGGGAGCAGCAGAGGGAGCACCAGGAGTACAAGCAGAGGAGAAGCAGAGGGAGAGGGAGAAGCAGGCTTCCCACTGAACAAGAAGCCCTGATTCGGGACTCCATCCCAGGACCCTGGGATCATGACCTGACCCAAAGGTAGATGCTTAAGCGACTGAGCCACCCAGGCGCCCCATACAGATAGTTTTTTAGAGTTAACAAAAAGATTTTCTCTATTACATCACTTGATTAACATAACCATCTGAGAAGGCAATGCTCCTGGCCCTCACAGAGGTTCACACGGAAGCACACAGAACTACTGGCCTCAGGTGATGCTGTGGGCACAATACTATACCAGCACTCAGACGCCAGTCTCTGGCTTTGGGGGGCAGTACCTCACAGCTTCTCCACATTGCCTCTTTTGTGCGCTCATACTTACTGAAGCATTTTGTTTTTGATGAATATCTCGGAAAAAAAAAATTGAAAAAAGTCTAAATTTCTCCATTACCGTTAATAACTGATTTCGAACCTTATTATATAGCGATTATTCTCCTGTTCAGAAATTGTCGATCCACGTATGCAAATCCTACCTGAGGTTGGCAGGGTGGGAACGACTTCGCTAGAGTCCCAATGCACAGAGAATAAAGCTGAAGTCCTCAGTTTGGCCTTCCGTGTCCTCCACAGTTTAGCCCCAACTCCCACCTCACACTGAGGCACTTTTTGGCTCCTAGCCATATTGCTCTTCCAGGTTCCCAAACGTGCCTTACACTATTCTACCCAGGGGCCTTTGTGCTAGCTGCTCTTCATCAGGGATCCTTGACATCTGTGCCTTCAAGGCCCACCCCCTCCAAGAGTCCTTTCTAAAACTTCCCAGACAAAATGGCTTGCTGCCTCTGTCCTCTCTACTCCTACAGCACCTGATACCTTTGTGAATGCCCTCAGGAGAGGCTGGCTTTTATTTCCGTTACTCTTCTAATAGACTGAGCTCCTGGAGAGCAGCTTCTGTCCAAGACAGAGTAACTGATTTTAAAAATGAGCATTTAACAAAACTAGCATCAGCGGAGCTTCTTGACTTAATAGAACTGTAAATGGCTGAGCAATCAATTATTTCCTTCCTACCAACATGAAAGTTTATGATGTCAGATAATATATCTAATCTCTACATGAAACTTGAGTATAGCTCCTCAAAAGTAAGGGCTAACTTACTAAAATGAGGACAAAAGGCAACCACAAGTCTGTTAAAATGGGGTCTGCTTTCTCATTTACAGAGTTCTTCCTGGAGGCCACCCACTATAACCATTTCTTTTCAGAGAATACCATTACATATTTTAAAAACTTAATTGAAATCCCAAAATCAAATGGAAATTATGTCAGGTGTAAGATAGAAAAGCTCTAATGAAATAGACTGAAGGAGAACCCAGGTTATCTGGGCTGAGGGTCCCCAAGAGAAAGGAGAGAACCAAAGATCACAATGCACCAACAAATGAACAAACTAACAAACAAAACAGATAGATCACCTGCATTTTACAGTTGGCGAAACTGAGACCCAGGATCAGGAAGTGATTTCCCCTAAGGTCATGCTTGAGCTGGTAAGAAACAATTTGACAACCAAATGATCTACTGGGTACCAAGCATATACCAGTAGTTTCCACATGCATTATCATAACTGCTGCAACTCACCCGGGGAGTTAAACTCAACAGCCAGAAGGAGCTTTCCAATCCACAAATCTAACCATGTCACTCCCCCGCTAAAAGCTCTTCGAAGAGATTTAGTGACTTCAGGAATGGCTTGGATAAGTCCGTCCTCTGGAGAGGCATCTACGAAACTAGTCAAAATTAGCAAAAACAATCATTCAAAGATTCTGAAGATGATCAAAGGCTTACAACAAACTGAGAAGCATTTGTTCAATGTGATCCTCTACCATGGGAGGCTATGACATTCAAACTAAGGGATGCCACACACACACACACACACACACACACACACACATGCACACGCACACACACATATACACAGAGTGAGCTCTACTTTACAGCTTTGAAAACTGAGAATCATATGATTTACATGACATATTAAGTAGAACTTGAACTCCAAATACCTTCACTCCTATTTAATCAGGGCCTGCTCCTAACTCTCAGCACTAATGTGAAATTTGAGGAGAGAAATGCCTGAGTCTGTGGGGATTCCTGTGGGCACTCTTCGTAGATCTCGTGTTCAGTTTTGACATCCCTGCTGTTATCAGCAGAGTGAACACCCCTCTTCGACACTCAAGACCACACTTCCATCCACCTGTAGGGCTGGAACACTGAGGGCAGACTCAGGACAGCAGTGCCAGGTTTAAGAAGTTCTAACGCACACTAGTGTCCACTGTTCTACTCATTCTGAGACCCAAAACATCGGGGCTGCCACTTATGCCACAGGACTCCACTGTGCAAAGGAGAAGAAGGCACCTCCTTGGTTGGATGCAAGAAATTGCTTAGGATTGCCTAAGAGAGTAGAGAGTGCCTTTGTAACAAAGGAAGGAACCTCTTCCTGCCCCACATACAGGCCTGTGGCAAGGCACACAGTTCAGCAAAGGGAACATGGAACATACAGCCGTATGAGCCCCCTACCCCCTTCCCCACCACCTCCACGGATAAAATCAGTAGGAAGGCCAGGGCATCTGACGCATACAGGTGGGGGAGGAAATATCAGCAAGAAACTCATGGCCAGTGTTTTGTTCCTGAATATGTCTTCAAGCCACATGCTTTCCATAGCCCCCCAAGCAATGCCAGATCTGCCTTCTGGATGACCAGCTCCTTCTTATTGAGCTGAGAATTCCTTGAGGGCAGGATCCAAATGTTATTTGGCACTATGAAAACCCATGTCAGGGCACCTGGGTGGCTCAGCTGGTTAAGCGACTGCCTTCACCTCAGGTCATGATCCTGGAGTCCCAGGATCCAGTCCCGCATCCGGCTCCTTGCTCAGCGGGAAGCCTGCTTCTGGCTCTGACCCTCCCCCCCTCAAACTCTCTCATTCTCTCTCTTTCAAATAAATAAAATCTTTAAAAAAAGAAAGAGAGAAAGAAAGCAAGCCCATACCACTGTCTACCATGGATGGTACCAATCACCTCCAACTGTCACACACTGATGAAGTGCCTCCCGTGTAACTGGCCCTGGGCTAGTGCTCAAGAAACCAGAAAGGAAGAAGCTCCCTGCCCTCGAGGAACTCACAGTGATGAGCTGAGATGGACAGATAAACAGATGGTGATTAAACAATGTGGCACATGGGTGGTCTGGGAGCATCATGGGAAGGCACCTAACCCAGCCTGGAGTGTTGGGGCTTGAAGAGAATCAGGAAAGATGTTATGGAAAATGGGACTGGAGCTGAATCTTGAAGACTGAGCAGCATCTAGTCATATAATGGAAGGAGGAGGGGAGGCTGGTTAGGGAAGGAGCTCCAAGTAGAGCCAGCAAATGTGTAAAGATAGAGGCAAAGAGCAGAACTTGACCAAGAACACTCAGGAAGCAACTCCTCACAGTGCATTAGAGGCAAGGCGAGGTGGGACAAAAAAGTTGAGGCTAAAGAGGAAAGAAAGGGGCAGGCATGTGATCCCTGGATTCTCTCTCCTCCTGAAATCCCCATAAAGCTCACGTAAGATGCAGAGTAAGTAGCCGGCAAGGCTGGATTGCTCTAGGTCACCTTTTGATTCCTCTACTCTTCCAACCTGTCTTAGCAGCTCAGGCTGCCATAACAAAATACCACAGACTGGGTGGCTTAAACAACAGACCTCTATTTCTCATGGGTCTGGAGGCTGGGAAGTCCAAGATCAGGGTGCCAGCATGTTCCGGTTCTGGTGACAGCCTTCTTCCTGGATGCAGACTGCTGACTTGTATCTGCCCTTGGGAGAGAGTGAACTAGCTCTCTGGCCTCTTCTTTCCAAGGCACTAACACCATTCCCATGAGGGCTCCATCCTCATAACCTAATTACCTCCCAAAGGTCCCACCTCCAAATACCATCACATTAGGGATTAGGCTTCAACATATGAATTTGAGAGGGATACAAACATTCAGTATGTACCACAACCGCAGAGGCTTTTCCCCTGCCCCAGCCCACAGCAGACTGGAATGCCTTCTGTTGCAGATGGAAATCTGGAATCTAGCTTTCCTAGCTTGTTCTACTCCTACAAGCTTTTGCTTGCTGCCAGAGGTGGTGGAGCTGATGACTTTCACCACTACCTAGGAGAATAGCCATTTCTGAAGAAAATCAAGAGTCACTTCAGGTTACTTAGTATTAAAAATGGCATACGAGAACTTTCGGAGTCTTCAAAATCTTGCAAGGGAAAGGGTCCTTAGAAAGCCTCTAGTCCAGAGATGCCTGGCTGTCTCAGTAGGTAGAGCATGGGATTTGTGATCTTAGGGTCATGAGTTCAAGTCCCATGTTGGGCATGGAGCCTACTTTAAAAAAGGAGGGGAGCATCTAATCCAACCCCCCGCATTCCACTCATGGGGAAAGTGAGATCCAGAGAAAGGAAGGGGCTTTGACCAAAATCACACAATAAGGGAACCAGACCTTTCTAGGTCAGTGCAGAGAAAAGAACCTATCATTTGGAAACAGATCAAATCTTCAAGTTTGCCACTGTGTGTGTAACCTTAGCCAGCTAGTAGGCTTAAACAAACATGATAACATCTGTAAAGTGTCAGGGTCACGTACGGTGACATTGTAGAGTGTCAGCCTGTTGTAGGTTTCCATAAATGGTCGCCATCATTACAATTTCCTGGAACCTTTGGCAAACCCACCTTTGCCTGTGTATGATATAAGCCAAGAGATTAATTCGAACACTGGGAAAAGTGAGATGTTGCTGCTAGTGAATTGGATGCTGGGTCATCAGACTGCTTTGCTAGGACTTTCAATGTGAGGCCAACCTGCAGGGCTGATGAACAAAATATGGGATTCTTTTAACTCCTAAGAATGAAAGGAAATAAGCATCCCATGAGAGATTAGTGTGCACTGTCTGAGAAGTTCACACCAGCATATTGGTTTATCTATTTAATCCTGAATCTGACTCAGTGTCAATTTTAATGTTTCTAATTAGTGCATCTTGGGACCTGGTGATGTCTCCCTCCAGCCCTCCTCTGGGGAAACAACCTAGATGTAGAATGTAGGGTCCCTCCTCATTCTTCCTCTGCCATTTGTCACTGTTTATTAAGACATCTGGCCATCATCAGGGACTATACTTAAATACAGGAGAAAACAATGACATGCTTCTCGGTACAGTAGCAGTAACACTGTATACTGTGCAACCCAATACAATCACTGCCCAGGTGAAAGCAAACTATAGTTTGGTGGAAAGACAACCAGACAAGGGGTCAAGAGGAATCCTTTCCATGCCTGATGTTGCAAACCAGGTCCACCATTTTGGACAAGTCACTTGATCCTTCTAAGACTATTTCCTTGTCTGTTAAAATACAAGTACGTTTGCCAGCATCTGTGCTACATGGCCCACAGGGTTGCTGTGATGATGATGAGAATCTAACATTTACTGAGTCCCATGACTATGTACCAGGCACTGAGTTCAGTATTTAGCCACATAATTTGTTTGTTTTCCACAATCAACCTAAGGGGTAAGTATCATCAATTCCTATTTTTATGGATGAAACTGAAGCTCTGAGAAGCCTAACTTCTATTAAGGGCCAAAGACCAAATTCAAACCCAGCTCTGGGCTCTTAACCATTCCTCTGTGCTGCATGTTTATCCCTCAGAGCCCTATCTAGTCTTTCAGCAAGAATTTTACTTGGAGTCAACCAAGTTTCATACTAGATCTCTTTCTTCAAATGCAGTGGCATGGACTAACTGCAGAATTACTCTTAATCTGAACTGAAGTCTCTCTACTTTCTTTATTTAAAACTAGTTTTTATAATTCTCTAAGTCTTTTTAGAAGTCACTATGAGAAAGGATAAGACTTTAATCTCTGCAGGTGATTGGTATTACTTTTTTTCTTTAATTTGGCGTGGCCAATTGGGCCTATTTCTGAGACCTCAGAGAAAATATAAAAGCCACGGAATCTGAACAAGACTTCTCTCCTAATTCAACACAACTCCTGATGCAATCTGCAGAAGGAATACACATTCTATTGAGCTTGGAAAAAAAATTACAACTTACGTTTTAAGCAAAGTAAAAGATTTAAGAACCATATAACACTAATTGTATATTTTTAACAGCAAGTATGTCTCTATTATAAAGGATATTTTATGTTATCTCAGAATTAAAACACAAGAGGCCCCTCTGTCAACCAAATCCCCCATCATCTCAGTGAGTGCTCTCTAGAGAGCCTTGACAGGAAAAATCTCAAGTGACAGTGCCAAATGTGGGAGACCATGACACAGAATTGGAACCATGGAGTAATTAGTTCATTTTTTTCTTTCATTCAAAAAGGACTTTCTCAAGGACTATGATTCATTCCACAAACATCTGTGCAAAGCCGTGTAAGGGGTAAGAAAAGTGGCATGGTTCCCTCTCCCCCCACACTAGAGGAATTTTCAGTCCCATTTCAAGGGAATAAGAAAGCCTAGTTGAAAAACAAGACAACTCTTAATTGAGCTTCCTCTATGCTAAAACGAGTGCCAGGTGCTTTAAACTGTATTATCTCATTGAATCTCCACCCAAATCCAGTGAAAAAGGTCTGACTATGCACCCCTTTAGGATGAGAAAACTGAGGTTCAGGGGGATTAGTAAACTTGTCCACTACAGCTAATAATAATGTATTGCATATTTGAAAATTACTAAGAAGAGTAGATCTTCAAAGTCCTTGTCACAAGAAAAAAAATTGGTGACCATATGTGGTGACGGATGTTAACTAGAGTTATTGGGTTGATCATTTTGCAATATAAACAAAGATGGAACCATTATGCTATACACATGAAATTAATATGTTATATGTCAATTATACCACAGTAAAAAAAAAAAAAATTGGCCCAAACCATACACAGAATATAAACAGACAGGCTCTGTTTCATGTCACCATCCTGAGAAAAGTCTCTTTCTCCTCCTCTCCTGAACACATTGTTCCCTTCCAAAGCTGCAGGTAAGGCTTCAGGTATCTTTGTTGGCAGTTATGGTACTGCCTCCAAATTTCAATCCAACTGCCCACAACATAACATACTTGATTCCTCCTTCCAAAATGAAAGCTAAGTGCTGTCACACATCAGACCAGACCCAACAAAATACTCATGCAGCTCTCAGTCTAGACAACTTCCAGGTTATTGATATGCAACCACACATTGCTGACTTCTGCTACTAAACCTCACCTTTTGAAGGTGGCAATTTCCCCCCAGCTTCTGTAAAATTCTTTCTGAAAACAGGCACTATTCACATGCAACAGATAAGAGGAACAGTCTCACACTTGCATTGTGGTAAGACCTTAGCCGCTATTGTAGGAACCCACAGGTAGAAAGAATCAAGGGATTTGATTGCCAAGAAAGAGTCCCTTCTTCAGGCTGTCAAGGAAAATGGATGTAGCAAGTCTGTGCTCTTGGGCAAAATGCTTTTGCTAAGTCTTCTGAAATCCATTTGAACAAAGCAGCGAAAAAAGTTAATGCTCAAAAGCAAAAAGGAAACACACTAGTGTACTCGATGTCAAAAATTATGGTAGGAAGCCATCAAATGGAAGCAACCTCAACAAAGAATGCATGCTGAAAACAGAGACATAAGAACCACTTTGGAAACAATTTTTCGTAATTGCTCTATAGAAATACTTTGAATAGCCATCCTAGTGTCTCTACTCTTGTCCATTCCTTCCTTCTATGTTGGCAGACTATCTCTAAGTTGTTTAAAGGATAAAAGGAATGACACCCCTCAGAGATAAGTCCATAGTTAACTGTGTTATTTTAAGTGATTTTATAGTTATGTAAAAATATTTTTTATTTTATAGTGAATGAATCAATTATCTTTAACTGAACTTTAAAAAATCATTCTAAGTCCTTTTATGAGCACAACTCCAAACAGTACATTCCCAGGCCAACCCTTTGGATTGCACTATTGCTTAATTCTCCAAGGAATTTACATAGAGGTTTATAAAAGTCAGATAGATACTCTAATTTGAAAAGAACCAAAGCCTTCCCAGCCTATAACTCTATTTTGATGTTTCTAGAACATGCATCCAAAGGCTTAGTTAAGACTCTCTGGTCTTAATTGCCAAATATTTTTCTCGTATTATTACTTCATGTATATTGAAAGTTTTATTTTGCAGCACACCCTACAAACGAGATTTTTTTTCTTTTTGCAGGCCAGTTAATTTCACCAACTGATGAAGACTTTGTAATTTTTTTAAATGAAACTATATCTAATGACACCAAACCAATTGGGTTAGCAAATTTCAAAATTCATATTTTTAAAACACAAAGATGTATAAACCAAATTATGGTCTAAAAGGCACAGAAAAATTATCTGGAGATGGATTTAGCTCTGTGAACAATTAGAAACAATACTGAAAGCTGCTCATTTATGTCCCTCCCCTGTTACCACCTCGTCTGGGTCTTTCAATAATGGACTAAGAAATATAGGGGAAAAAAACAAAGCAAGGTTTTCAATATGGTTTTTCTTTGGGGAACAATAAAAACATTAAACTTTATACATTTAAGTGTCTGTGCACCGAATGGTAGCCTTTTCAGGGGAGTCCAGCTAGGGTTTTGTCTGGGTGCGGAAGGGGGAGGGAGTCTGTGAATACCCTCAGAGTCATTTAAAATATATAGTATTAGCTAATTGATGAGAGGACTAAAAACAATAGTAAGTAGGCAGTCTGGCTGCGTGCCAGGAGCAAAGCTTTATGGTGAAAGCGAGTTTACATTAGAGGCCTGTTTTTCCCCTTTCCTTATATGAAATGAACAGCTGTAATTGAAAAGCAAGGAGCTCTATGGTTTATAGAAATAGGTGTTGTGAAGAGCCTTGGCCGTCTAATTTTCTTCCTATTGCAGGGCAGGCTTCCATTGTCTGTTTTTTAGAGCTAATTTCTTTTCTGATCAAAAGGCCCACGTCGTTGAAAAGGTAGTAATGACTATTCATTTGGCTGAAGCCTCCATTCTCCAGACTGCAAGCTTTATTTAGAAATGGCTATTTCTTTCTAAAAGGAAAAGCTCATTTATGTCCTCTATAATGTCAATTAAAGTAGAATATATTTTAATTATTTATCCTGAGGAGAAACCTTTTAGGAACTTAATTTAGTATGCCTATGCTATGCAGACACTACAATATGTGAATGTGGAATGATATCTAGGCACATGGGTTTTATTTTATTTTACCACTAATGAATAGTTTATTTGCAACTAATTAACAAGTTAAATCGGCACAATTAGTGTCGGATTTCTTTAATAATATAACTCATAAAGGGATAGCCATTGGAACTAGAAAATAAGGTTGGTTGTTGGCTTTGTAAAGAAACCATTCCACAAAAGGGGCAGTTTTTTCCCATTAGAAAGGGTTATTGGGACGTTCTTCCCGTTGCTTTTTCACGTGAAAGCTGGGCTGTGCTGGGGAAGGAAATATGTTCAGAAACAAGGGGAGACGGTGTTAATTACACAAACATCACATTACAAAAGCCTCCAGGTCGTAACCCAGAGACGCTTTCCGGAGAAATGAAATTGGGGTGACCGCGGCCTAGGCGCCAAAACGCCAGCCAGCGCGGCCAGGCCTCCTGACAGACCTCGCCTTGTCGCCCCGTCTGGCCGCCGATCCTCACCGAATCCGGTCGGCCTGAGGACAGGCGACCTCCATACCTGACAAGCGGCCGCACGCCGGCCGTCCGCGGGCCGCGTCCTCCGCCCGGCTTTCCGTCGCGAGCTGCGGCCCCGGAGCCTCGAACACCAGTCGCTCAGACGGCGGCGCGGGGCGTGCGGGGGCCGGGGCTCCAGGCACGCGGGCGCCGCTGCGTGCGCCGCTCAGCAGGCGCAGCTCCGCGCGGCCGCCGGCAAGCGCGCGCGCACCAGGGAACGCGCGTGGCCCCTGCGAGCGGGGCGCACCACGCAGACGACCCCGTGGGGGCTCGTCCGGCCGCCGCCAGTGGCTGCCAAGGGACTCCTACCGGCAGGTCTCGTTCGGCGCCTGGCGCACAGCACTGCACACAGTAGGTGTGCGAAGAAGGGCGCATGAAAGGGAAAGGAATGACGGTCAGAAAGCGAGGCGAAGAGAATACTGAAATTCTGCGCATCGAATTCCACAGCTCTCCACTCCAAAGAAAATGAGAGAGGAGAAAAGAAAGAAAGGCCGGCAAAGAGAAAAGAGAGAGGGGAGAACAGCTGCATGCTGCCTTGAGATTTAGAATGTTCTCCAGAATGCTCTTCCCTGCCCCCAGCCCGCCATCATCCTGCGCCCCCAGCGGTCGGGGCCCATGGTCTCGCCTGGTCACACCGGCGGCGCCTGTTGGTCCCGTGATGGTATGGGCACCCTTCCCCGGGGAGCACTTCCAGGAAGCACTGCCAATGGGCCCGTGCCCTCGGCTGGCGCAATAAGCGTGAGCAGTAACTCAGACAACATCACGTACTGATAACGATTTCTAGATGGTTTTCCCAGCCCTGGCTTCTGGCAGACCACCTCGCCGCTGTGGAGGGCCTTGCCTTCACAGCCACAGAAGGAAGTGGGAAAGGAGACAGGCCCAGTAGGAGGCCAGGCCTGGCCGTAGGGTACCGGTTCCGGGAGGTTGCTTGGCTGGGGTACGGTGCAACAACTTAAAGGGCTGAGCTCGTGCGGAGGGTTGGGGGCGGGGGTGGGGAGTGGGTCCGGAGGGGGTTGTTGGGGGAGGCAAAGAGGTCGACCACAGTGAGTGAACCGGAAGACCCTCTGGAAGCAGGACCCAGGTCTCAGGCAGGGCCTGCCTTCCTCTGGGGAGGTGGCAGTGCTCAGGTTGTTAGGTCTGGCGGGAGGACGCTGAAGGCAAAGGTTGTCAATTTCCTTGTAGTTGCTCCGCACCTAGGGAAAAGGGAGCTGGTCATTAATATCCTAATACCCGGTCAGAGTGCAAGGGATCTTTGCAACTGAGCGCCAAGGTGTAGGCCAAGGCGATTCCCAGTGTGTTTATAAATTACAGCTCAGCTAACCAAGTAAATCAAATTTGGAAACTCACTTTTAAGAAGTTCACCATCCCTCCCCAAAATTGCTACACCAAAGAGCAAGAGAATACGGTTGTACTGCCCACAGGAGACTTTTGAGTACCTCCAGGACCATGTCACCCCACCTCAGTAGCTCCCAATAGAACCTCTCATTAGAAGAGAGCATCAACTAGGTTATGGTTTGCAACCTACCCACCAGCTTGGAATCTTCAGTCCCTTCCCAGACCTGTATGAACAAGTGTTTCACTGGAAGCTGTGGGGCAGAGAGAGGAGTACTGTGGCTAGGGGAGGAGGAACCAACTGAATGCTTTGAGAACTGGAAGGTGCTGTCTCTTCCATCTCCTTGGAGTGCTGGTAACTTTTCCGAGCTTTATAAGAGATGGTTCTACAACAGACCCCAGCTTCTGATTTCTTGACCAAGGCCCCCAATCTGGCCTAAATACACGATCTTGGCTAGGAGCCAGAGTATATATATGATGGTCAAGGGATGTTCTCAAGGAAGAAAGAAGAATTACTGCTTTTGGATAAGCAAACTTTTTTTCCGACTAGAAAGCAAAGCGTTTCTGAAGGTCGCCAGGATACGTTTTTCTGCACTTAACGCAAAACCAGACCGCTCTCTGGGCTCTGCTGCACTTGAAAAAGGCAATTGATTGCTCGACCCTATTGTCAGGCCTCAGCCGCCCGAGCGGGCACCGACGCACACCCACCCCGTCCCGAGATGCACGCAAAGGGTATCTCTTCCAAGAGTTGGGTCCTAATGGAGCCAGAGATCCGGAAAAATGTCCCCCACGAGCTGAGAAGGAATCAACGCCCCGCCCCCGCCCCCGCCGCCGCGAGTGATGGGATAGCCCCTCTCCTACTCTGCTTTACCAGTAGCTCAAGTATACTTTGCAGGTATGAGGCCCTCGGGACACCTGATTTCTGCCAAGGCTAGAAACCGGAGGACGCAAGAGTGGGATCGCACTAGGCACCCGGGGCCCGCCAGGTCAACACGCTAGAGCCCGGGTCCTCCGAGTTTTGCGCTAACCAGTCCTCTAAGGATAAGCACCACTTCTACCCGGCGGCAAAACCTGCTGCCTCTCCTTGAAGGGGGCGGGGGGGGGGGGCGACCTCGAAGCCCCAGAGTGCGGGAAGGGGCGTCTCTAGGTGAAGTTTCCAACAGAAGCCAACAAACGGCGCTGTTGCCACGCCCTGGGTCTTGGGAGCCCCAGCCCCAGCCCCAGCCCCAGTCGGAGGGAGCCAGCGCTCTCTTGGGAGGGCAGGGGGAATGGGGAGGGGGTGCTTGGCCGGGTTCCCAGCCCGCCATCCGGGGCTCTGTGTGCCGCCACGGGTTCCCGGAGGCCCCAAAGGGCTAGAGAGCTGCCGAACGCTCGCTCTTCTCCGGAAGAGGACGGAAAGAACCGGTCCTGGATCCCGCTGTGTCCCTTGCTTCCCTCACTCGATGCAGAGTTCCTGTCAGAGACACGGGTTCTGGCTCCGCTGGCTGTCTTGCCTCTCCGCAGCCCCCGCCCGAATTGAGGCCCCTTGGGCCGTAGTACCTGGCTCGACCCTTCTCCCAACCCCCAGCTGAGATCGCGCCGCTCAGCTGGTTTCTGCGCCGGCACTGCTAGTGGGCCAGGAGAACGGGTTTCCTTCCATCCTTCCCCTCTCCGCCCCACGCCTGTAATGACCTTGTTCCGACTATAGAGATGGTAGTTTGGGTTGAGAACGTTTCCTCGGAAATGTTTTGAAGGAAATTAGCCTTGACTCCTGCTTGGGGCTGTGCAGACCACCCCGGAGCCACCAGGCACAGAGACTGTTTGAATCGCGGCCTCCGAGGGAAGCCAGGACTGTGGGAGAAGATGTCTGTGCGGGCGAAACACTGGCAGAGGATGTAATGTGAAAATGAGCTCACCTAAGCCGCGGGTTAGTTGCGATCAAATGACAAACAGCTGGGGGCAGTCACTAGCCCTCCCACCCACCCCCCCCCCCCCAGATAATCTGCGCGGGGAGGAGTATAGACCAGCGCCGCATCCCTCATCTTGGGAAATATGCAGCCCAGGCGCTGTCACCACAACGGCTTACTTGGGTCCTAAAACTTGGAAAGAATCCTGACATCTGTCAGGCTACTGGACGCCAGGCCCTGCGTCGGTTCGGTAGTTTCCTAAAACGCGTTTCACTTAGCAACAGCCTCGGAGGCCCAGAGAACCCGAGAGGGCATCTGGAGAAGGCGGCAGGTGGGCAGGGTTACTGCACATTGACTTATCTGGAAGAAGGTGGGTTTGCCTAGGAAAAATGGACTTTGTCAGCTAGTTCTGCCAGAAAACGAGTGCTGGTGGAGACCGTCAAATCAATCCATTTTCTGAGACAGGTCTTCCAGTCTGTGCCAGCTGAAGTGTGCACACCCAGGCACCCAATTTTGGGGCTGATCATCAAGACATTTGAATGTTTTTTATGTAACTGTAAACACACCCACACACACACACACACACACACACAGAGAGATCCATACACAGAACCATTCCAGATAGTTTACTTTAAAACCCTAAATCGTACATCCATTCAAACGACTGCAGTCCTTGACTGTGGACATTTGCTTTCTTCCCGCCAGAAAAGCAAGAGAACGTAGACCAGGTGCAACCCAAACTTAAGGGGCTGGTTCAGAGACCAGAAAATTTCCAGAAGATGATGCCGGCTGGGAGCCAGAATTCTAGTGCCACCGGTTGCCCACCCCAGAGGGGGCTGGCCTGCTTTATGCCACCCCCTCCCAAGTCACAACGGTATACTTTTAAATTCGTGCAGGAAAGGGGGGGGGGTGCTCCCAGCGTGCTGGTGTCCCAGGATCGCCCGGTTTTTGCATTAGCGCTAAGGAGCTAAAAGCCTAGGTTTTTGTATTTTTTTTTCACACTTAGGATTTACACTTTTCTTTTGATTCCCCATCTTTCCACGAGGCTGGGGGAAGGGGACCACACTGCGCGGACACCTTATTTCAGTCTCTGCCACTTCTGCCTGGCTCGCTACTCCTTCCCACCGGTCGCCTCCGGCGGCTCCGGGAGTTTCAAACGCTGTGCCACTCGCTCAGGCTGGCGAAGGCGAATGTCCGGGCTCCCTCTACCCGCAGCCAGGGTTCCTGAGACACTAGTCTTTGGCAGACAACATGACATGCGGGTAAGTGTCCTGCTCCGAGTCTCGAGGCTCTGGCCAGGATGGCTGTAAAACAAAAAAGGAGAAGGACAGAATCCGTTAGCAGAGCCTGCTCCCCGGGGAGGCGGCGCGGCTGCGCAGCGACAGCAGCGTTCAGTGGTCCTGGCAGGTGCGCGGCCAGTGGAGGGGGCCCGGCGGTCCGCCCCGAGGATGGCCTCGGCTCCTCTCCGGCCACCGTCCCCACCCCCCCCAACCTCCAAGAAACTTTTCTTTCACTTGGAGAGGCTCCGTGTTGCCATGAAAACGGATTTTCCAAGGGGCCCGACCCTCCCCCTCAGGGGCATCGGACTGGAAAAACCGAAATGGCCAGAGAGCAGAGACAAAAAGGGGCCGCTAAGCGGGGGCCTGGAGCGACAGAGCCGAGGCCGGTTCACCCCCTCCGCCCCACACATACTCTCCACACCGCCGCATGTGAGCGCCTCCGCCCGGCCCAGGCAGCAGGCGGCTGACTGCTCGCCCTCACTCAAACCAGCGGACAGCCCCCGTGCGCTCCGCGGTTCTGAAGCCTGTCTCCCGTGCCCGGGTCCCTGACCCCCTCTCCATCCTGAGCGCCCAGGCCCGCGGCTTCCCGGCAGAAGGTCCTGCTGGAACAGGGGCCGATTCCAGGGAGGGCTTCTCGGAGCCGCAACCCGGGATGCCTCTGTTGCGCCCGGAGTCCCCAAGCTCGCCTGGGTAACTGGCGATGCCCATTTTCCCAGCGCTGGCAGCAGAAGCGGTCGGAGGACCTCCGCGCAGACAGCGGGATGCTTTGCAGGGTGGCCCCGGGACCAGGCACCGCTCGGTCCTGACGGGGCTGCAAAGTTGTTTTCTGAACCCCGAGGGCGCCCCTCTGCTCCCTCCCCCCAATCCTGCTTGCGCGCCCCCTCCTCCCTCCGTCACTTCCTCGAGTTTCGTTCTTTCAAACTTTTTGAGACCCTAATTGGTGGTCTCTGAGCGGCTCTCTGGGACTCCCGCCTCCTGAATAACTCTCGTCACGTCACCGGGCTCAAGAGGGGCGTGGGGGTGAACGAAAGGGCTCCCCTAACTTTTTTTTTTCCACTGGGGCCGAACGGGGACTCCGTGATGATTGGCCAGGGCGCATCACTGTGAGTCTGTCAATCACGGGGCCTCCCGGTGGCGAGGGGCGGACCGAGTCCCAACCCCGGGGGATCGGAGCAGGTATATAAGGGACCCGGCGAGCGCCCGGCCAGACTGCGAATGCGGCCAGCTCGAGACAACGCATCAGGTGCGAGTAGCCTGCGGGTTCCTGCCGACTTGGCGCGGAGCACTTTGGCAAGCCTGCCCTTCCCGCCCGACCCGCTGGCCCACCGGCCCCCGAGCGCCCCTCCGACGGAGTCCCCGGGCCTTTTCACCGTGGCCGCTCCAGCTCCGGGAGCACCTTCTCCTCCTGCCACTCTGGCGCACCTACTTCCCGCCCCGGCCATGTACAGCCTGCTGGAGACCGAGCTTAAGAACCCCGTAGGGCCACCCACCCCAGCGGCAGGCGCAGGCGGCCCTGCAGCCCCCGGCGGCGCAGGCAAGAGCAGCGCGAACGCAGCCGGCGGCGCGAACGCAGGCGGCGGCAACGGCGGGGGCTCCAGCGGCGGGGGCGGGGGCAGCGACCAGGACCGCGTGAAGCGGCCCATGAACGCCTTCATGGTGTGGTCCCGCGGGCAGCGGCGCAAGATGGCCCTGGAGAACCCCAAGATGCACAATTCCGAGATCAGCAAGCGCTTGGGCGCCGACTGGAAACTGCTGACCGACGCCGAGAAGCGGCCGTTCATCGACGAGGCCAAGCGACTGCGCGCCGTACACATGAAAGAGTACCCGGACTACAAGTACCGGCCGCGCCGCAAGACCAAGACGCTGCTCAAGAAGGACAAGTACTCCCTGCCCGGAGGCCTGCTGCCCCCCGGCGCTGCGGCCGCCGCCGCAGCCGCGGCCGCCGCCGCGGCCGCCAGCAGCCCGGTGGGCGTGGGCCAGCGCCTGGACACGTACACGCACGTGAACGGCTGGGCCAACGGCGCGTACTCGCTGGTGCAGGAGCAGCTGGGCTACGCGCAGCCCGCGACTATGAGCAGCCCGCCGCCGCCGCCCGCGCTGCCGCAGATGCACCGCTACGACATGGCCGGCCTGCAGTACAGCCCCATGATGCCGCCCGGCGCCCAGAGCTACATGAACGCCGCCGCCGCCGCCGCCGCCGCCTCGGGCTACGGGGGCATGGCGCCCTCGGCCGCCGCCGCCGCGGCCGCCGCCTACGGGCAGCAGCCCGCCACCGCCGCCGCCGCGGCCGCCGCCGCCGCCGCCATGAGCCTGGGCCCCATGGGCACGGTGGTGAAGACCGAACCCAGCTCGCCGCCGCCCGCCATCACATCGCACTCGCAGCGCGCGTGCCTCGGCGACCTGCGCGACATGATCAGCATGTACCTGCCACCCGGTGGGGACGCGGCCGACGCCGCCTCGCCGCTGCCCGGCGGCCGCCTGCACAGCGTACACCAGCACTACCAGGGCGCCGGGACTGCCGTCAACGGAACGGTGCCGCTGACCCACATCTGAGCGCCCGCCTGCGCGCGCCGCCCCTCCGCCCCTATCCCGCCCCGCACCCCCAAGTTGGGACGCCTTGTTGTTTAGCTTTGCTTGCCTGGGACTGTTGCCTTGTACCGATGATGGGGAGGACAGAAAGTTTTGCTGTAGCTGTCGGGTTTTGTACAAAAGCAAAAAGAAGTCCGGAGCAGCGGAAATGGGACTTTCTAGAGCTCGCCTACCCCTCGCCGCTGCCCCTCCCTCCCCTTTTGTAGGCTGGGAATCGCTGTGGTGTTTGCAGAGAAAAAGCAGCCCCCCACCCCCCCCCCTCCTGGGTTCCTGGGTTTTTCTGTTGCATTTGAAAATGTTGTCTCGTTAGTTTACTGTTAGCCAAGGAGTGAGTGAATAGGAGAAACGTGCTCTCGGGGGAGGCTGGCCTGAGAACTGCAACGCCTCCTGCCCTCGTCGCGTTGCATCGGTTTTCCTTGTGGGTTTTTGGGGGGCTGACCGCGCGGAGTGGCGTGGCAGCTCAGGCCAATGTTAATTTATAACCGGGTGTGCGTGTGTCTCCCGCCTCGCCGCCCCTGGCCGCGGGACAGCTTCTGTCCAGTCCGCATTTAGGCTGTTGAGTTGGTGATTTCTGCCGTGATCTGTTTGATATTTTGTCGCGCTAATGTATTCGGATTTCGTTTGGGTGGTGGGGAAGGGGCTATTTTGTTTCAGGTTTTCCAAGGTTTTACTCTTAATTCCTAAATGAGAGATCAATAAATTTTATAACCAACATAATGGAGTCCTGATAATTTTGCGGGCCTGAAACTCTGCGCGGGTTGGGGAGGGCCCTATCACTCGGAATTAAGAGCCTTGGTCCAGTCCTGCGGGGGCGGGGGGGGGGGTGGTGGTGCAGCGAGCGTGATCCGAGAGGGTTTCTGACTCCCGGTCATCCAAAACGCTCCAGCTCCCGATCCTTGCTACAGAAACTCCAAGGAGCTAGCGGTTGGTCTTCCGGGAGCGTGTGCCGGCAGCCGGCACCAGCTAGCTGAGCCGAACACCCCGCGGCCACGCACTTGTTGATAGCCGGGAGCGCCGGCTGAAGAAGTGTCTGCCGTCGCAGCCACGCGGGGCGGGGAGGGGCCGCCTGCGGCCGCGGAAACCGGCCAAAAGTAGGGGCACATTTACCTTTGTGCACTGGGGCGGGAAGACATTTGAGCCGAGCTGAAATATTTACAAAACGAAAACCCTTCGGAAATCTCAATTATCCTATTAAAAATAAATGGTTACAGGGATCCCTAGCAGGAAATAAGTGCACTTCAACCGTCGTGGCTGAAGCAGCTGGAGCTAGCATTCAACACTAGAAGGTTGGGTTTTTAAAAGTACACCTCAGACTTGAAAAGATCTCTAAAACTCCTCCAGTGGCTTTTTCTTTTTGACTTGTCAACCCAGACAACCTATTTGTTTTCTAGAAGAGGCTCTCTCTCATACCAAACCTCCAGCCCGCTTTCTTCTCCCCCGCCCTCCACATCCCTCAATCCCTGACCCTTAGGAATTCCACCGTGCTCCCCGAAAGGCCTTTCGTTTCGCGCCCGGCCACACGGCCCCAGTATATCTGTTTGGGGCCTAGGAAGAAAACAAATAGAATCAGTGTTTTTTTACCCCCTCCTCAGCTGTTTGAGGTGATTTCCTTAATCCCTTTAATCCTGTTACCTCGCTATCCCAGAATAACTAAACTCGGTCTTTCCAATAAGCTTGGCCTGGTGCACTGTTCTTATCCTCATCCACTCTTGATCACAGTTTTCTTTGCTTGAGGTCTGCCGGGGCTCTGGGCGACAGAATCTCCCATAAATTGGTCCGAATTCCACATTTCCAACCGGCTTCCTTTGTGCGGGCCAGCCATTCACCTGCGGGCCTGGGCGGGCCTCAGGGGGAGGGGCGGAGGCTTTCTGTCGCTTCGGGGGTCGTGCCCGCTTTTTACACATCACTGCGGATCCTGGAGACTAAGCGCACCACGCCTCTCCAAGAAAGGTCGGGTCTCCCAGAGAAGGCAGGGCCACCCCTCCCCCGCAGAAGCTGGCACTGTCTCCCCCCGCACCCCCCAAACCACCGCGCTTCACCCGGTACTTCGCAGCTTGAGCTGGGAGGGCAACCGGCGGTGATGCACAGACCCCCGCGCTGTGCCCTCTACCCGGTGCTCCTCCCGGGCCTGCCGGGTCCGGGAGAGGGTTCGGGCGAGGTCTCCGTTCCACACCCCCCACTCCCCATTCCGGGGTCACAGACCCCGAGCCCCTTCTGGCTGGTGGGTGCTGCAACACTTGCCGCTGGGATGGGAGCAAACCCACAGGCTGCCCGGGAGGGGAGCCTCACTACTCCCCCCTCCAACCCCCCCACCCCCCACCCCCGCCACACACACACACACACACACACACACACACACCGTCGTCACACCGTCGTCACACCGTCGTCCCGATGCTCCAATGCCCCCAGGGCCGGAGGAAACACTCTTGTCATCTCCACCCCCCTATTGATATCTTTCACAGTGTTTGGGCCTCAGTAAAATACCTGGCTGCAGGTTACTCTGGGTTCAAATTGCTAGCAATTGTGGACAGAAGTTTGGTCTGCAGTGACTCCGGGAAAGGGAGGGTGAAAACAAGCAATTCCGCCCCACTGAGGGGGCGGTGCCTACCGGGGAAGAAACTGACGCGGCTCCTTTCGGCGAGTCCATTGTGCTGCTGCCTTCTTAGAAGTGCCAGGGTCACCCTTTCAGCGGGGTTCACATACTGCTCACTCCCTCTCTGAGCATCCGTGGCTTTGTGCTCCACTTGTCTGATTTCCAACTTGTCTTTAAGAAAAAAGATTTCATCAATCAGCACATTTGCAAGATTTAAATATAGATGAAAGCTCTCTTTTTCTTTTAAACTTTGGCTTTGGGGAAGGGAAGGGAACTGAGCCTAAGCGGGAGTGAAACTTCCATCCTCTAGGCCAGAGTTTTCAAACTAGAGCACCCCCTCCCTGCTCCCACTCCTCCCACACACACTTCTTGCAAGACAACTGTCCCATCATCTGTTGTACAGATTGGGGGGTTCTGGTAAGATTTAACTGAAAATAAGATTTCTGCTCTTAAGTGGTCAAACCCCAGCTCCTGCCTAGTTTATTTCCCAAGAGGAAACTGGCTCCTAAGGGGGAAAAAGCGCTCAGGATTGCTGAGCTGGGGAATAGAAGAAGCAGACCCCCAGGCCTGCAGGGCTCCCTGTTCCACCACAAGATGCAGAGAAACCCCTGAAATCCCAGCCCCAGCTGCCTCTTAAGCCCATAATGCAGTGGGGTCTCTAGAGAAGAGGTAATTCCTGACACAGAGACCTAGGAGCCAGGGTAGGTGAAAGGTGATCTGAGGTGGGGAGCACAGGGTCCTTACGCAGTGGAAAAGACCAGCCCATCTTTTAGCTTTCTCCTGACAGGGGAAAAAAGCTACCTTGTGGTAAGAATTATCCCACGTAGAGATTTTCTTCTCTGTCCTCTCAATACAATTCCTCTCATTAATCTCCCTTCTAGAAATCTACAGGGGGAAGAGGGCATCCAAAATGTAGACCAACATTTATAAACAGATGTTCATCACAGAACTCCTTAAATGGTAAAAGTTACACAGAAGCCAAATGTCCAACAAATAAGAAAAGGTCATTTAAAATATGTTTTCGAGAAAGATTTCTTTGCAGATATTAAAAATTGTGTGTGGAGGGATTTTAATGACAGGGAAATGTTTAAAACACAAAAGGAAAAGAGCAAGATATACAAAAGTATGTTCAGTGTGTATGACCTATTTAACAATAAGGATATATGACTGGGAAAATATGCAAAAATGCAGGGTAGTATTATGAATACTGGTTAGTCTTCCTTTTATGTTCTCATACTTTCCAATTTCCTCTGATAGGATTGTATTCCTGTTATCACCAGAAAAGGCAGGTTAAAAATAATTCTCTCCCTATCACAAATACAGAAATGTGACTCCATGTGAAAGAAGAAAGTTCCAGCTTTCCCTTCATTTGTTTTGGGGAGAGGAGGGGGCAGGGAGCCCCAGGAGCAGTAATCCTCCAGCTCTCCTCAGGGCTGGGGCCTGCAGTGAACACAGGCAGGAGGAGCACACCAGAGCAACCCCCCACCAGGCGCCCTCCTCAGTAAGCAGGAGCAGGATCAGATTAGTGCCGGCTCCTTCATTCTTCAGACCCACTCACTGGAGAAAAAGACCTCCTTGGGAGCCAAGCTGAACAGCCAGGGCTGCAGGAAGCAGGGGCCACTGAGGAACCAGAAGGCACATAAACCCAGGGGCCTGAGGAACCCTCACTGCCCTCTTGAGAGAGGGGCAGGAAGTAAGCCCTTACTTAGGTGGGGTCCCAGGCCAGGTGAAGGAAGAGTGGGGTGAGTACCCACCAGCGGAACGGAAGGCACTCTGCTGTGTCCCTCCTCCTCATGGCCACCTTCCTCATCCACGCTGCTCACATTTCTTGCGAGACCACCACCATGGCCTCTGACCTGTTCCTGCTTCCACTCTGTTCCCCACTGTTCCCCTACACGCTTTCTCCATAGAATGTTCCCTCCAACTTCTCAAACACAAACGATATCGTTGCTTCCCATCTTAATAATAACCTTCTGGTGTCTCCCTACTGACTGCTCTTGAAAAACTATCCCAACTCCTCCAAAGCTTTGCTTGATCCAACACCCGCCCACCTCTTGGAGCTCAACTATTCCCTCTCTCAACCCCAGTCAGGATTCCTTTGGGCAATGTCTGTTGAGTAAATAAATCATAGTTCCTCATAGTTTCACATGTAAACCAACTTTAAAGTCCATTAATTGACTAAGATAAAGATAAAGATTGCCGTACACGGTACCTATCTTATTTTGTGAGATTTCATCTTGCAGGATTTCCCCAAATCTGTGCATGAGATACAGACTTCCTGACAATAAAATCTACTACCAAAAATACATCATTTCTTTCCTGCCTTGGGGCTTTTGAATGTGCTATTCCCTTTCCCAGGAATGTTCTTTCCCAAGCTCTTCCCTCAGATAATCTAAAGTCCTCTGGAAGATCTCAGTCCTAGCAGCACTTCTGAGAAGCCTTCCATGATGCCTTCCTCCAGAATAGGACAGATCTCCTGGTTATAACTCTCCTAGCCCTGGGTTACTTCACTGATCTTAGTGGTCAATTTACATTTATTGGTATGATTCTGTTATCTGTCTCCCTCCTTGTCTGTACGTTCTATGAGAGCAAAGACTGTCAGGTTTGTTCACCAGTACCAAGCACAGTGCCTATTCCATTGTAGGCTCTCAAAAATAACATGTGGAGTGTTTACTACATGTTTAAGGAATGAGGGCTATGGGGGCTTGAAGCTAATGGGATCAGTGCAAATCCCTGAAAGTCAAGACTGAATTTGCCACCCTGTCTCCATTCCTTAGTGACTATAGGCTTTGGGGACATGACTTACTCTGAGTCGCAAGTTCTTCGGGAACAACGTCTCCGGACTCTTGTGAGGATTCAAAACAACAATCAAAAAGATGCTCTGAGAGCGAGTACGGTGTCTGGCACCCCGCCATTGTACAATGTGTGTTAGTTATGATTATCACCTTGATTAGCAGCCTGTTCACCCTTCAGGGAGGAACATACGCCCTCTGGTCAGATTCTGTACTTCCCACCATCACAAGTGATGTTCCTCATTGCTGAGGCCAGTCCTTGCTATGGAAAAAAAGGCAAAATAAGACATCACCATTAAAAACAAACAAACAATATGACACCAAAAGCATAAACACAAAGGAAAAAATAGATAAATTGCACTTGGTCAAAAATAAACTCTTTTGCTTCAAAGGACACCATCAAGAAGGTGAAGAGACAACCCATAGACTAGGAGAAAAAAATGTGCAAATCATATATCAGATAAGGGGCCTATATCCAGACTATATAAAAACTTAAAACTCAATAATAAAAAAAATGCGGGGCGCCTGGGTGGCTCAGTGAGTTAAAGCCTCTGCCTTTGGCTCAGGTCATGATCTCAGGGTCCTGGGATTGAGTCCCACATCGGGCTCTCTGCTCTCAGCGGGGAGCCTGCTTCCCCCTCTCTCTCTGCCTGACTCTCTGCCTATTTGTGATTTCTCTCTCTGTCAAACAAATAAATAAAATCTTTAAAAAAAATGCCCAATTGAAAATGGGCAAAGTCCTTGAACAGGTATTTTTCCAAAGAGAATATACAAGTGGCTGAGAAGCACACGAAAAGAGGTTGGACATCATTAGTCATCAGAGAAGTGCAAGTCAAAACCAGAGGGGGCACCACTACGATGGTTATAATAGTAATTTTAAAATAGGCAAAAGCAAGCGTAGCTGAGGATACCAAGAAATTGGATTCCTTATACAGTGCTGGTGGGAATATAAAATAGTAAAGTCACTTTGAAAAACAGTCTGGCAGTTCCTCAAAAGATTAAACCTTGAGTTACTATATGACCCAGGAATTCTACTAGGAAAAACCAAGAGAAATGAAAACATACATCTACACAAAAATCTGTATGCTAATGTTCAGAGCAGCACTATTCATAATAGTCAAAAAGTAGAAACAACCTAATGGTCTTTTAGCTGATTAATGGATAAATAAAATGTGGTATATCCATACAAAGGGATATTTTTCTGCAATAAAACGGAATTGAGGGGCACCTGGGCGGCTCAGTCAGTTAAGTCTCTGCCTTTGACTTAGATCATGATCCCAGGGTCCTGAGATTGAGCCCCACACCCCAGGTTGGGCTCCCTGCTCAGTGTGGAGTCTGCTTCTCCCTCTCCCTCTGCCTCTCCCTCCATCCTTGTGCTCTCTCTCGCTCTCTCTCTCAAATAAAATCTTTAAAAAAAAGGAATTGAGTACTTGTATATGTACAGTTTAGTATACATATGTATATTACATAGCTCTGTTGACTGATAAGAAGGCCTAGGGACCAGGAACTCCCAGTAGTAACAAGCATACCTAGTATCCAGATTTTGGCTTCTAATACCATTCTTCCTTGAGAAGAACCAGGACTCTTCCGGAAAATGACTGATTCTAGATTCTAGGACTGGGGCCAGAAATATACAAAATGAGTCTGGAGCATCCTGTAGCCAGACATCCTGTAGCCAACCACTTTTTTGTAGCCAGGAAGTATAGAAAGGTAAGAAGGAAGGAAAGAAGGAAGGAAGGAAAGAAGGAAGGAAGGAAGGAAGGAAGGGAGGGAGGAAGAGAGGAAGGAGGGAAGGAAGGAATCACAATGATGGAGTTGTGTCAAAGGGACACAGGAGCCAACTAAAAGAGCTCCTAATGACCAGATCTGGAACAATGTGAGCAAAAAAGTTAATAAATCAGTATTGAATTATAATCCAAAGTATACAACAAATATCCATGTATGCATACTGATATAAATAGTTAATACATAAATGAGAGGAGGGGAAAAGACAAATCAGTGCAGAAGAAATCTAAATAGTTTCTGTAAATAAATAAATAAGTTTATTTAAATGCCCTGGCTTCAGGGGAGTGGAGTATAACTCCCCACCCCTTAAGTGTGGGCAACTCAAAGTGACTACCTTCCAAAGAGAATAGTACGGAAAGGGGGTAAAGAGTACCTTTGCAGTGGAGAAATGTGACAAACACTACCTCAGCCAGAATATCAAGGTCAACATCAACAGTGAGAAGTCATGTTGATAGTATGTATCATCCATGCGATGTGATGAAGACGGCACTTTTCCTCTGCGGTCTTCCTCCCCAAAACCTATGATCAGTCTAACAATGAGAAAGACATCAGCTAAATCCTAATTAAGAGATATTCTACAAAATATCTGACCAGCAATCCCCAAAGCTATCATCAAACACAAGGAAAGTCTGAAACTGTCACAACCAAGAGCAGCCTAAGGAGACATTACATTTATACCTACTAAATGTAATATAGATGTCACGTGGTATCCTGGATAGGATCCTGGAAATAGTAAAAGGATTTTAGGGGGAAAAAATGAGGAAATATGAATAAAGTGTGGAGTTTATTGAGGAATAACATATCAATATTGGTTCATTAATGTAACATATGTACTATACCTAACATGTTGATGATTGGGGAAACTGGGTATGGCAACATATGGGAACTCTCTGTATTATCCTCCCAATTTTTCCATAAACTATTGTAAAAAGTAAAGCTTATTTTAAAGATTTTATTTATTTATTTGAGAGAGAGAGAGAGGGAGAGAGCAGGAGCAGAGGAGGGGAGGGGAGGTGGAAGCAGACTCCCCGCTGAGCAGTGACCCCCTCCCCCCCATGCGGGACTCGATCCCAGGACCTCAGGATCATAACCTGAGTCAAAGGCAGACGCTTCACTGACTGAGCCACCCAGGTGCCCAAGTAAAGTTTATTTTAAAAAAAGAAATGATGTACTGATACATACAATAACACGGATGAGCCCTGAAAACGTCAGTCACGATAGACTCCGTATTATATGATTCCATCCACATGAATGTCCAGAATTGGCACATCCATCGAGACAGAAAGTAAACTGGTGGTTGTCTGGGGCTGGAGCAGTTGAGAGAAAGTTGGGATTAAGTGTTAACAGGTCCAGGCTTTCTTTTGGGGATGATAAAAATGTTTTAAAATTGATTGTGATGATGGTTGCACAATTCTTTGAATATACTGAAAACCACTGAACTGTACGCTTTACATGGATACATTTTATGGTACTGAATTACTTATCTCAATAAAGCAGCTATTTAAAAAAAATAAAAACACAACATCCTGGTGAATGGTGGTGTGAGAGATGTCTGGGAGGCAACCAGTCTACACTAGCGGCTGCTGTACACACCAGGCTCCACCTCAAACCAGAGGCTTTCTCCTAACCTAGGCTCTTAGAGCAGGAAGAGGCTTCAGAGATCATCGGTGTGGCACCCTCATATTGTATAGAGGGAAACTGAGGTCGAGAGGGACACAAACATGCCAAGTCACACAATCTGTTAATGCCAGAGTCAATGAACTAGAATGTGGGTATCCTGCCTCAGTTAAATGACTTTTATAACTATCTCCTAAGCTGCCTTTAATAAGTTTTACTGTGTTTCTATCTACCTCCACCACGAACCTCTTCTCAGTTGAAAGACAGCTGGAAAAAGGCAAATCATTATCAAAAGAAAAACAAAATAATCTTTTCAGTTACTAAAAACCTAAATAAAATCTCCAGTTAGGTTCTTGTGATAGCAACTCTGCTCAAAACTCATTTTATTTTTTACTTTTATTTTTTTTTATTTTTTGAAGATGTTATTTATTTGTCAGAGAGTGCACAAGCAGGGGCAGAGGGAGAGGGAAAAGCAGAATCCCTGCTGAGCAAGGAGCTCAATGCAGGACTCCATTCCAGGACCCCAGGTTCATGACCTGAGCCGAAGGCACACGCTCAACCGACTGAGCCACCCAGGTGTCCCTCAAAATTCATTTTAAAAAGTGAGTACAGGGGCGCCTGGGTGGCTCAGTTGTCAAGCGTTTGCCTTTGGCTCAGGTCATGATCCTGGAGTCCTGGGATCGAGCCCCGCATCGAGCTCCCTCCTCAGCGGAATGCCGGATTTTCCTTCTCCCACTCCCCTTGCTTGTGTTCCCTCTCTTGCTGTCTCTCTCTCTCTCTCTAGCAAATAAATAAATAAAATCTTGTTTAAAATAATAAATAAATAAATAGTGAGTACAGTTGATCTTCACACAATGTGGAGGCTGGAGTGCTTACCCCCACGTCTTTGCATCCCGTCAAAAATTCACATATATCTTTTGACTCCCCCAAAACTTAACTACTAATAGCCTACTCTTGACTGGAAGCTTTACTAATGACAAACACAGTCCATTAACACATATTTTGTACGTTATATGTATTATATACTGTATTCTTACAATAAAGTAAGCTAGAAAAAAGAACATGCTATGAAGAAAATTATAAAGGAGAGAAAATACATTTATAGTACTGTACTGTACTTATTGAAAAAAAAATCCGCATGTAAGTGGATCCATGCCGTTCAAACCTGTGTTGTCCAATGGTCAACTATACTTTGTGGGTTAAAGGAAACCTTCATTATGGAAAAAAGCTCCTATTAGAAAAACTAATTAAGAGCTAATTTATTTTTGTTTTTTAAAAGACTGTATTTATTTTTTTGAGAGAGAGACAGCGAGTGCACGAGTGGGGGCAGGGGCAGAGGGAGAGGGAGAAACAGACTCTCTGCCGAGCAGGGAGCCCGATGCAGGGCTCAATCCCAGGACCCTGAGATCATCAACTGAGCTGAAGGCAGAGGCTTGACAGACTGAGGCACCCAGGCACCCCAAGATCTAATTTATTTGTAAATATGTTGTTTTCAGGGCACCTGTTAGCTTAGTTGGTAGAGCATGAGACTATTGATCTCGGGGTTGGGAGTTGGAACCCCATGTCAAGTGCAGAGATTACTTAAAAATAAAAATCTTTAAGGGGCTGTATAGTAATCTCTGCACCTAATGTGGGGCTTGAACTCCCAACCCTGAGATCAAGAGTTGCATGCTTTTCCCACTGAGCCAGCCCAGGTGCCCCCATATTCACATCACTTTAGTTCAAATGAACTATTGCTCCGTCAAATTTGGTGTGGTTTTGTATGGTAATAAAAGGCAATTCCATCTACTAATATCTCTCAAATGAAAAGAATTCTGTGTTGCTATGTTAATTGCTCAATGAAACTACTATTGACTTTTTGCAAGTACATAGTTTGAAACATTCCCAATTCGCCTGTGCACTCTATTCTAAAAAGACCTCTGAGGTGCCTTCTAACTTTAAGATTCTTCTATGAGTCTCAATGTGCAGGAATAGGATATCTATAATGTCAAAGCTCCAAGCGGTTCAGCAAAATTTGGCATGGTAACAAGCTTCTGTGCTCACACCCCGGGTAGGATAGCGGTGTCAACACCTCCAGCAGGGCTGATAGAGCTGTCTTTCAGTCTGTCTGCAGGCTCTGTTTACATTCTGCAGGTTAGCTAGAAACACCCTCCCCACCACCAACCCCTGAAAAAGATCCGCAGGTCAACTTGACATCTTCTAGACTTTCCATGTACTGTATTTCTTCCTATAACAAAGTCTCCTGCTATGTGACTTTATATGACTTCTTTGAAAAGAATAAATTAGGCTGAGTGTGAAAGCGTATGAACTCCAGAGGTGTTGCCAGTAATTATGAGCAGTGGGAAATCCACAGCAGATTTGCATTGCATTCTTTGAACTGGAACTTGGGCCATTTGGAGAGGGCTCAGTAAACGTGAAAGGTGGAGAGTTCCAGTAATGTTTGGAGCCTTTAGTGAGGTGAAACGGGACCCAAATAGTGGCGAGGAAGGAAAAGTATTTTAGAATGGGCGGTACCTGCTTGGAAGAAGACACGCACACACACAATAACAAGTATCTGATGATGAAGGACAGTCTCTTAACTGCTAACTATCGTCAGGGTTCTAGCCTTGGTCTCTGTACTTCCTGAGCCACCTCTGCTTTGATAACCCCTAAAAACTCAGTCCATATGATTTTCCTGAGCCTCAGACCTGTGGCTCCACCTGCCTCTTGAATATATTTACTGTAGTGTCCCATGGGTCCCCAAACTTGGACAGGACCAAACTAACTCATCATTTTACTTCCCAAAGCAACACTTTCTACTCTATTTTCCACCCTAATTAAACTGCACCCGTGTCTGCCTAGATATTTCTTTTCCCCTCACACTCCAACCCAACTTCCTCTTACATTTCCAGAATCCATCCATTCTTCATCCCCCCGCATTAGTTGAGGCTTGTACTACTTATCTATCACTGTATAAGAAATTAGCCCAAATGTCAGCCACCTAAAGCAACAGATACCTACGACCTCATCGTTTCTGTCGGCGAGGAATCCAGGCATGGCTTAGCTCGCTTGGGGTTTCTCACAAAGCCGCAGTCAAGGTGTTGGCTGGGAGTACAGTTGTCACAAGGCTCCCCTGGGGTAGGGTCTGCCTTCAAGGTCACTAAAGTGGCTGTTGGCCTGCCTCAGAAGATCCACTTCCCAGCTCACTCAAGAGGCTGTGGAAAGGCCCTGTGGTCCTAGCTGGCTTTTGACCAGAAGCATGAGTTATTTGCCATGTGGGCCTCTCCATCAGGCAGCCGGTGTGGAAAGTCACAGCCCTTCTGTAACCTGATCTTGGAAGTGATATCCCATCACCTTTGCCACATTCTCTTCTTAGGAGTGAGACAGTAGGTCCAGCCTGCGCTCCAGGGGAGGGGATCACACACGGGTGTAAATATTGGGAGGTGGAGATCATTGTCCACCAGAGGGCCCTTATCCTTTGTCTGAAATATAACTCGTGCACCAGCATCCTCACTGACCTCCAGCCCCCAGTATTTCTACACGCCGGGCCATCTTCCACACTGATGAATGATATTCCAGCAAAAACAATCTTATTATGCAATTCTACTTCCAAAAAACCTCTGTTGGCAACCTGCACTGCCCACAGGACAAAGTCCAAACCAGCTGACAAGCCAGTCGAGGCCCTCCATGATGTGTTCTTGGCTTCTTACCTCTCTGGCCTCATTTCCTACCACTACCCACCTCCCTCCGGGTTCCCAGAAACAAACCCGGTTCTTTCCAGCCTTTCCAACATTTCAGATGAGGCGAAAAGTGTGTTCCTCTCTAGTCTCGTTTAGTCTAGTCTAGTCTAGTCTAGTCCTCTGCCCCTCATACTTCAGGGCACAGCTTCTCAGGTACCTCCTCTGAGATGCCTGCCTGGACTCTCCCTGCCTTTGTGTTCCCCAAGCTCGTTGGCCGTTGCTCTATTTGAGGAACGTGCCCCGTGCCTGGCATACACAAGACACATGATGAGGGTCTGCCATTTTCTTAAATAAAATCAAACCATGCTAGAGCTGTAAGAAATTTTAAAAGAGAAAACAACAAAAGGGCATAGATGACCAAAGTTCCAGGGAGCAAAGACTTGAATGGCCTGAGGAGAGAAAGGAGAGGGCTTGTCCAAGGTCACACTGCTCTTCAGTTGCAGATCCGGAATAATGGATGAGCTTAGTTGGACCTGCGCACACCAGCTCAAGGGCTCTTGCCACTACGGCCAAAGTGTCTTCACTACTCCTAGGCTCCCTGCTATGTGTCCACCTGCCACATCCATGATTCTCTCAAGGTGGGAAAAACAGAAGTTTAATAATAGCTTCGCAGGGGATGCTTCTCCATTCCTCTGTGGGTCCATGTAAGCCCTCATCTTGTCTCCAACTTGTGAGAACACGAACTTCCTCTACAGCAAAGTAGTGAGAATCACATGCTAATCTTGGCTGAAGAAACATGAAGAAACTGAGTTCACTTTTTGTGTTTTGTTGCAAGGGAGAGTTTGCTCGTGGAAGTTTGTGGCTCCCTGAGGAGGGCTCTGGAGCGCACCCCACCCCCTGTGCCCCATCCCCATCCCCGCCCTCCCCAGGCCATTGTATCTGCCACCATTTTCCACAGGGTCAGACAGCACTCTACTTTCTGGGTCCGTGGGTTTCCATTTCCAGGGCTCCAGACTCCAGGCTATCCACCAGCAGTAAAGTATGGTCAGCAGAAAGTTCTCCTTTCCAGCTTCTTCCCCTTCTACTGAATAAATCCTTAACATACCAAAAAGAGCTGTCCAGAGATAACAAGGACTTGCAGCATGTGGCGCCTGAGGAGCTACAGCAGCAATGGCGACGCCCGTGACAGTCCAGTCCCTGAAATCAGCAAGGACGAGGAATCTGACAGGAGGTGCCGAGGAGGCATACGCGGCACCAGTTCAAGAGGTGCTGATGGGGGGAGGGCCGGCCAGGGCAGCTGGCCGTGCTCTCCAACCCTAAAGATACGGCTTAGGTCCTTGCTAGATACTGTGTCCTTTCCATGGGCAGAGAAGAGAATTAGCGCTCAAACTCTAAAGCCCGAGAGTAAGTCTTTCAGAGCTTGTGCATTGTGACCAGATGGACTTCAGATCGAGCCCCTCCCAAGGTCTGTCCATTAGCTGGCTTTCCTCAAACATGCTTTGTTCACCTCTCTGAGACTCAAGTGGCTCTTCTGTAGGATGGGGACAAAAGTAGTTCTTACACTGTAGCGTTGCTCTAAGTTTAAGTGGGATGATGTATGCAGAGGGCTTGTCACTCAGTACACGGAAAATAGTATCTGTATTATTCCAGACCTGTGAGCATCCAAAATGCCCACATTCCAAGTGAACAGCAGACCATGGCCTCTAGTACATCTCCCTACGGAGCTTTCCAATCCAGCTGCTTTACTCGCTAGCTGTGTGACTTTGGGCATGTTTCCTAACCTCTCTGAGCCTCCGATTTCCTTATCTGTAAAGTGAGAATAATAATAGTATTGGCTTTACAGGATTATAATAAAGATTAAAGTAAAAACTTAACACGCAATGTGGTTTATTTTTATTATTGTTATTCTTATGTACCCGCCTTTTTTTAAAAAAAAATATTTTATTTATTTATTTGACAGGGAGAGACACAGCGAGAGAGAGGGAACACAAGCAGGGGGAGTGGGAGAGAGAGAGAGGGTGAAGCAGGCTTCCTGCTGAGTGGGGAGCCCGATATGGGGCTCGATCCCAGGCCCCTGGGATCATGACCTGAGCCAAAGGCAGACAGTTAATGACTGAGCCACCCAGGTGCCCCCATGTACCCACCTTTCAACAGCTTCATGCAACCCAGGCTTACTTCCCTGCTGCGGTGAAAAGGGCACAGGCTTTGCAGTAAGACATTTCAGGCTTTGAAATGTTTAGAATGTGGATTCTAGAATCCCAGTGCCCAGGGTTCAGTCCCAGCTCCATCACTTACTAGCTGGGTGATCTTGGGCAAGACCTTTAACTAGAAGTCAGAGATCCATCTTAGATCCTTTGTTTATATTTCAATAGAACACGCTAGCCATACAATGTTCTTAGGTCTGAACTGAAATCTTAGCAGGATGTTATTTCCAGAAGCGGTTTCTTCACAGCCTCTGTGGATTATTTTGACCTCTCTATGCCTTAGTTTCATCACCTGTAAAATGCTGATTATTACAGCATCCACCTCAGAGTTGTATTGTGGCCATCCACCCAAGTTCAATTCCAATGTCAAGACTGATGAAACCAGACACACACCACGATGGTATGAAGAGGTTTACTATATACACAATGGGGGTTTTCTGGGGAGAGCAGGGCAGACTTTGATAGTTGGTCAACAATGGCGTCAGAGAGCAAGGGAAGGAGACTGGGCAGGGTTTTCTGGCGGTTGGGGGTGGGCAGAGGGGAGGGCTCCCAAAAATGTGGGCAGGGGCTTGTGTGGTTTGAATCTCCTGTTGTCCCTAAAGGAGAGGGCTCCTAAGCTTTCCTATCAGCTAGCCCAGACGGAGGGAACAATGGAAAGGGAGTGGTGAGGCTTAAAAGCTGTTAGTAATCAAACATTAAACATGGAGTCAGACTCCTTATTACATGTTGTGACCCAAAAAATGAGATAACACACATAAAGTACTCAAGGAACAGTGGTGCTTATTATTCAAACCACAAGTCTTGATCGAGTCATTGGCTTGCTCTATTGCGAAGGTGTGATTTCTTCATATGAAGACGTTCTCTAAGGTTCCTTGTGAGTCTAACAGTGTCTGAAGGCCACAGTGGTTGGCCCACTCATTAAGTAGCATTGCCACAGAAAGAAGAATCAGTGGTTTTCTTTTTCAGCTCACTTTCTACCATGTTCCAGATGTTGTCACACCACACGCTATTCGTCATGGCTTTAAGACAGATTTAAATCAGCAGGGTAAAGAAGTAAACCAAAAATAGAGACTAAAAAGACTAGCTTTAGCTTAAGTCCCAATAAATAGATCAGCTGTTGTCCTACAACTTCCCTGCAGCCTGAAAAAAAGGCTACATACCCTCCTTGTCTGAAAGGACCCGAATTACACCATTCTTACAAAGCACTCTTTTGTGTCTTCATTGTAAAGACATGTTCACTGAAAAATAACTCATTTGGGATGAAAAAGGATGGAAGACATGGGAAAGAAAAGTCCGAGAGACATAGAAATGTTTAAAGAGTCATCCCCAGAAATTAGAAGATCATATGGCACTAGCAAAAACGACCATTTCCATCCAAAGAATGTTTTCACTGGTGAGCAAGCTAGCACTACCAGGTCCGGAGGGGGTACTGGGCTGCAGGACAAGACACAGAACGACAGCAAGTCTTTGATGGACGTTTCTCAGGGACAAATGAGGTTGAAAGACAATTTCTCAGGGATTGGAACTTGTTTACGCAGAGCAATTCCTGATGTCTAAACTCTCAGATGTCCCTCAGCTCAGCCACACATAAGAACATTCGCGTCGACAGTGAGTTTCAGTCTACTTTTGATCACTTTCTTCAAGCTTGTCAGCACTTGAGTTGCAGTTCATTTGGGGAGGATGGAAGGGCCTAGAGTATGAAAGAGCACAGCAGACTAGGAGGTAAGCCACCCCCCAGGAGAGCATTGCACAGGATCGCGTTTGCTAAAAAATAGGCAACCATGTCGATCTTAGTCAGGAGCACTCTACCCTTTTTGGGTCTGGGGATGTCATAGGACGTGTCTGTGTCCTTTCTGGTAGATGACAGATGCCATGTTTCTCTGCTGAATTTTACATCTGAGATATATATCTATGCATCTATATAGCTGTATACCTCTACATCTATAGATCTATATACATGAATGCCCTCGAGGACATACTCTATAATTTCCACATGTTGGGGAGTGTCCTGTGTCCTATGCTGCAGACCTCAGGGTCACATCCACTGAGATTTGAGTCTCCTCAGCATCCTAGCCAAGTAGATAGCCAGTGCGAGTACCTTCAGGGATTAATAAATCACTACCCCATGGGGTAACAAGTCCCCTGCTGGGGCAGCTCTTACTCACTCTTCTGTGTTGCACCATCCGCCCACTCCTCCTAGTTAGGACTTAAAGAGTTTACTCTGCATTTCTTCCAAAGAAGCCCTGGGCTCTAAGGTTCTCCATCTCCAGGCTGCTCATTCTCACTCCTCTTAACTCTTCCTCATTTGGATGGTTCTAGGTACCCTTCAGCACTCTGGTGTCTCTCTTCACAGACATTTGCAATACATACTTTTCCATCCACCAGACCAGTGTAGCAGCCAGAGTTGAACACACTAGTCCTCCTGGGTGGGGTCTGACCAACACAGAGCAGTGTAGAACTCCCTTCCCCCACTGGAGAGCAAGTTTCACCCATTCAGAAGTCCATGGACAAACACACTGCACTGTCGACTGGCCCTAAATTTCGTATTGTTTAATTCAGCTTCTCAGTCTAGCTTGCATCGTCAGGTCCTGATTCTGTCATCCAATGTAGCCTTCCCGGCTGTTATTCTGTGGAGGTAGCTAGGCCCAATTATTTATATATAGGATATATATGAAATATGAAGTACATATGTGATATGTGATATATGAAATACATATGTGATAATTCATACATAAATATATAATATATATTTATTATATAGTTGGTATATATAATATATTATATATGTAATATTATATTATATGTAATATATATATATTTTACACTGGGATTGCCACTTAGAATTAAAGAATTAAAGAAAGCTAATTCTGATCACTGAGTAAGTACCTACTTCTGCTTTTATTTCTGCCATTTGGACAATAGAGTGAAGGAGACACTGATTTAGAGACAGCTTCACCTTACAACCCTGTGTATTTTTATAAGCTGCCCATGGACTTGTACCATTTGATTCCTGGCAGGTCATCAGAACCTTATTCTTCTCATATCCATACCAAACTCTCTGTCCACACTGAAGTAAAGTCACCAGCACACTGGGCTCTGAGGCCTCTTGACCCAGGCCCCAGAATTTCAGCTTGAGCACTAACCTCAAGGAATCAAGGAAGGAATCAAGGCAGGCTCCTGACAGAGGCTGGGGCTCCTTCTCCAAGATGGTCCCTAGAAGCACTCTTGGAAGTTCTTTCCAGGGAAGGATTCTTATAGGACTGAGTCAACTTCTTACATAGTTAGACCGAGGCCCTTAGAGAGCTTCTAGAACACATTGGTCAGGAATAAGAACTCCGGGGTGCCTGGATGGCTCAGTGGGTTCAAGTCTCTGCCTTCGGCTCAGGTCGTGATCTCAGAGTGCTGGGATCGATCCCCACCATCAGGCTGTCTGCTCAGCGGGGAGCCTGCTTCCTCCTCTCTCTCTGCCTGCCTCTCTGCCTATTTGTGATCTCTCTCTCTCTGTCAAATAAATAAATAAATATTTTTTTAAAAAAAGGAATAAGAACTCCACCAGCAGTGTACCCTCTAAGTCGCAACCCCTCACAGCCACCTAGTTCAGAGTCACTAGCTCTTCTAATAACTTAGGGCCAGACTGAATTCAAGACAAACATGGCTGCATGTCATAGACAATGATTTTAAAATCTAGAAAGTCCATGAAATCCCAGAATCTGATTTCCATAGGGCCTGTTAAATTAGATAATCTGTGCTATTTTTGTCCCAAATATTAGCAAGGCCTTCCAGGTTTCAGTAAATAGGGAAACTACTTGCTAAAACTCTTCTCAGCAACATCCTTTATATTTACCACTAGCTGCAAAATTCCAAGGGCTTCTACTCTTAAGCTTCACTGACCATGTAATTGACCATGGAATTTATTCAGTCTTTTCTTTTACTTGTATCTAAACATACAGGAAAGAATGTTTCTTTAGTTGTGCAGAGATTAAATGTAACAGCTTGGGTTATATACGCTGAGCGCTAAAGCATTTTGATTCTCTGAAATAGATAAATGGAAGGACACACACATACACACACACACACACACACTCATACATTCATAGAATTCTATGGGAGAGCCTGAGATGTCATATTCTAGTCCAAACCGTCCTCTTACAGATGAGAAATGCAGACCCAGCAAGGGGATGGGATTTCGTCAAGATCATACTGGGAGTTGGTGGTCAAGCCTGGACTAGGCCGTAGGGCCCTTGACTGCCAGCTCGGAGTCTCTACCTCCATATGGTGATAAAAATTATATAATTCATTTTTTAAAGATTTTGTTTATTTATTTGACAGAGGGAGAGAGAGACAGAGAGAGAGAGAGAGAGAGAGAGGGAACACAAACAGGGGAAGTGGGAGAGGGAGAAGCAGGCTTCCCGCCAAGCAGGGAGCCTGATGTGGGACTCGATCACGACCTGAGCCCAAGGCAGATGCTTAATGACTGAGTCACCCAGCACCCTTAAAAATTGATTTTAAAATAAATGTGTCCCATACCCTCATTGATGACCAAAGGGAACTCTGCTAGGGAATACCAACATTTCATCTAGAGTCTGAAGCACTTCCTTTTTTCCTCCCTTTCCTTTGGGGAAAATGAAACATTCTTCAGAATTTGTTTGGAGATCTATTCATTCACTCATGAAAATGAATGTCTATATAAACTTAAAAATGTATTTAGAAATTCAAATATGTATGCGTAGTGGGTGCTCAAGAAACACCACTATGCATACATAAAGAAATCTACTTATAGGTACAATGCCGGTCCTGAGTTCAAAGGCTCACTATGCCTGTAAGTACATTTTTTTTTGGCAGACAATGAGTTCAGTCTTCGCTTCAAAACTGTGGTTGTGAAATGTGTAAGCCTGATGATTCACAGACCTGTACCCTGGGGTAAATAATACATTATATGTTAATAAAAGAGGTATTATTATAAAAAATAAATAAATAATTAAGAAGTTCCCTAGAAACCTGAGCATTTTCTACTATAAACATATTCTACCTAAAAAAAAAAAAAAAAAAACTGCGGTCACCATTTACATAATTTCCTATGATGATTAATGTAATTCACATAACAATATAAACATGAGACTATCTAGTGTCAATCAAAAGAATTAAAACACTTTGCCCAGCTTCTGCAGAACGGAGAGCTGATATTAAATTTGCCGGTTTGGTTCTCAACTGCTTTCTCAGTCTGCTTTTTCTCAGTTAGGGGTGTTCACTGACCGCAGAACAGCCCTGGACATCTCGCCCATATGTTGGCCAAAAGGTCCTTCTCACTAGAGAACTAAAGAAATGTGTGCTTGAGAAAGCACTTTTCCTTCACGTGTCTTAGTTTATCACCGGCGGCTACTGAGAACACTTGAACTGTTTCCATAACAAACCATTTTCTGGTGGGATTTTTGTTGTTATTTTTATTACTGCTGGGTTCTGAGAAAGATTCTAGATAGTAGTCCTTTGGCAGATATGTGGTTTGCCAAAACACTTCCTCCCAGTCTGTAGATTTTTTTTTTTTTTTTTCGAATGGGGCCTTTTCCAGAACAGAGTTTTTTGGTTTTGATGAGGCCTTGACCCCTTTGGCTCTTAAAGGTTGTGCTTTAGGTATCCAATCTAGAACAGCTTGATTAAGCCCTGGGGTCCACACATTTTCTATTGTGCTCTTTTTCTGGAAGTTTGATTGTTTTACATTTTATAATCAAGTTTGGGATTCATTTGAGTTAATGTCTGCATAAGGTGTGAAGTTTAGGTAGATACTAATATTTTTTTTGTCCACAGATGTCGAATTGTTCCAATATCATATGTTGAAAATGTATTGAATTGCTTCTGTACCTTTGGCCAAAATCGCTTGGGCTCATTTGTATGAGTCCATTTCTGATCCCTCTATTCTGCTCCATTGATCAATGTATCTATCCCACTGCCAATACCACACCGTCATGATCACGATAGCTTTGGAGTGAGCTTTACCATCTGGTAAAGTGACTCTTCCTATGTTATTCCACTTTTTCAAGGCTGTCTAAGCTATTCTAGGGGCCTGTGACTTCCCAAGGTAAATTTTGGAATATTGTGTATGTCTACTAATAAAAACAAGACCAGCTTTTACTCAGTTGAACTCCAGTATTAAAATCTGTGTAGGGTGCCTGGTTGGCTCAGTGGGTTAAAGCCTCCTCCTTCGGCTCAAGTCATGATCTCAGGGTCCTGGGATCGAGCCCTGCATTGGGCTCTCTGCTCAGCAGGGAGCCTGCTTCCCTCTCCCTCTCAGCCTGCCTCTCTGCCTATTTGTGATCTCTCTCTCTGCCAAATAAATAAATAAAATTAAAAAAAAAATTCTGTGTAGACAATGCTCCATATTATTGCCTGCACTTGGGTAAGTGGCTTTCACTACCCCACCCTTGGTAGGCCACTGCTCCATCCCAAGCTTCTTAGTCAGAAAGTGCCCTCAAACAAAAGCAAACATAATATTGGACCACACCAAAATAAAAAGCTTTTGCACAGCAAAGGAAACCATCCACAAAACAAAAAGGCAACATACTAAATGGGAGAAAATATTCGCAAATGTATATCCAAGAAGAGGTTAATATCCAAAATATATAAAGAACTTCTACAACTTAACACCAAAAACACCCCAAATCCAATTAAACAATGAGTAAAGGACCTGAATAGACATTTTTGCAAAGAAGACATACAGATGACAACCCAAGTGTCCATTGATAGCTGAATGGATAAAGATGTGATGTGTGTATATATACATATATACACATACACATATATACACACATATATATGAAATATTACACAGCCATAAAAAGAATGAGATCTTGCCATTTGCAACAACACAGATGGACATAGAGGGTATTAAGCTAAGTGAAATCAGTCAGAGAAACACAAATACCATATGATTTCACTTATATGTGGAATCTAAAAAAACAAAACAAATGAACACACAAGCAAAACCCAAACAGATTCTTTTTTTTTCTAATTCATTTGAGAAAGAGAGAGGGGGAGAGAGAGAGAGAGAGAGAGAACAATCAGGGGGAGAGGCAGAGGGAGAAGGAGAAGCAGAGTCCTTGCTGAGCTGGGAGCCCGACATGGGGCTCGATCCCAAGACCTGGAAATCATGGCCTGAGCTGAAGGCAGACACTTCACAATCTGAACCACCCAGGTGCCCCCAAAACAGAGTCTTAAATATGGAGAACAAATTGGTGGTTGCAAGAGGGGATCGAGGTTGGGGGGTGGGTGAAATAAGTTAAGGGGATTAAGAGGTACAAATTTCCAGTTATAAAATAAATGAGTCACAGAGATGAAAGGTACAGCACAGGAATATAGTCAATAATATTGTAATAACATTGGACAGTGACAGATGGTGACATTGTGTAATGCATAGTTCGTTGAATCAATATGTTAAACACCTGAAACTAATAGAACATTGTATATTAATTATACTTCAATAAAAAAAAAAAGAAAAAAGAAAGTTTCCGAATTCGTGTGGAGTCTATGGCCTCCAGACACCATTATTTTAGGTGTGGGGTGCTGTCAGTGACTTTCTGTGGGGTGGATTTTTTGGTCCCAAGGGCCTTTAGTTGCTTACAGCACCAGGTGGGGTACAACATACACCACTACAAGGCAGGGGGCCAGGACGTGATTTTGTCATCTTTTGGGGGAAGAGTGTCATTGTCACATTGCCATCCCACATGCATCACACCTCAACCCATCTGAGCCCTCCCCCCAACACACGCACAGAAACACCTTTCCTGTTGGCCCAAGGGATGAAGTGTTGATGAAATTTGCCTTCCGTGCCCAGCCCTGACCTGGTCCTTTTCCTCTGGCCGAAGCCTGGCTGACTGCGGACCTGCTGATCTGGCCCCCAGCCCTGCACGATCCCACATTCCTTCCTTTTCACTCACCTGCTCCTTCCCTGCCTTCCCTCCCTCCCATCAGAGAATTCACAGAGAAACAGAAGCACATCTCTTTAAAAAAATGGCGGGTGAATGCCTCGGTGGCTGTCAGTTAAGCATCCAACTCTTGAGTTTGGTTCAGCTTGTTCATCACTGTATTTCTGGAACCCAGTAAAATGTCTAACACATAGTAAATACTTAATGAATATTTGTCAGATGAATGGATATGTACACATGCATTTACTTAAGGGAAGATGGCAACAGGTTTTACCATCCAGAAGACCTTGAGAAGAACTGGGAACTAGCTTCAGTTTGGGATAGTAGAAGACGTCAGAGTGATTTGATGAATCTGATGATGTCACTCCCCTCCTTAAGATTTGTTAGTTTCCCCATTACTCTGCAGCAGAAGTCAATCTTATCCTAACCTACTCTGTAAAACATAGTTTTTGCCTAGATGATCAGCTGGATAAATAGATACGAGGGTGCAGGACTGAGGTGTACTCGTGTCTGAATGATTCTGTGGTGAGGAATCCCTTCTGGAAGAAATTTACCTTGTACCACATCATGTCTTTCCAGTTTTCCTGAATGACCTCTAGGTTACCAGTTTCCAAACCTGCCTACACATGAGAATAATCAGAGGTACTTCTTTAACTTACTTATAGATTCTCAGGCTCTTACTGGGCCAGAAGACCTTGCTGTTTGGGACACTTGCCCTAATAGTGACGGGGGGGCCTCCAGGTAATCGTGAGATTAGATAATTCATTCAAAGGAGGAGTAACATTGGCTGATGTAAACCTAAGTGATGTCACTTATGATGTCTAGATTGATAGTCATGCCCAGATGGAGGTGAGTGTCTGGATGGACTTGTCCATAGGTTTTTATGTAGTTAATTTCTCAGAGCAAAAATGGCCTTAGCCAACTCTCTCTGCTCAGGATTATGATAAAAAGGCAACTCGAAAGCCTCTATATGTCCTTCATATGGAAGGGTGGGAGTTGGGGATTAAAGGAGTCTAGAACTTCGGATACTTTGTCTGAGTCATCCACATTCTGGTTTATAGGATGTGGTTGTCCCGGTTTGCTCTGGGGAGGTCTGGTCAAGAGTAAATGGATAAATTATTAAATTATTCACAGAGAGCAAAACACATTGTCAATTACTCTAATTGCCCCCAACCACATATGAAAAGTCATTTTTTAAAGTATTCCCTTCATGGACTCCATCCAGGATCTTTGCTCAGGAGAGGTCCAGAGTTATGACTACTTGGGCCCCTCTGACTGGACAGAAGAGATAAGAGTGGGAAGGAGTACCTTTCTCTTACCATCTGAGTGCTGAGTGCTGGAGCTGAGGAGATTGTAGCAGAGCTGGAACTCCCAGTTCCTGTTTTTCTTCTCCTTTTTAAAAATGGGTTATGGATTCCATTTGTTTTCATCTTTGTCATTTAGGAGGGTAGCCCTTGCAAGTTGAATACTGAATACATTCTTCTCCCGGGACCTAGACAGAGACTGCTTGCAGTTGATCTTCGCTTTTTGTGGGCGGTGGCATTTCCTGGCAGTGGGTTCTGAGTCTCCCAGACAAGGCATAGACACAAGTGCCAAGTGAGACTAGCTAAAACTTGATGCACGGCAGCAGACAAAGTCCTATGCATTCAACCAGTTCAAATCAGATCCTTCCTGAGCAGACTTCGAACTGTTGTCTTGACAGTATGAGTTTTCCAAGACAGTCTTAGACCAACAGCTACAATTTGGTGGCTCCAAGTGAAAGTCAAAGTTTCCCCAGGTGAAAGTGGCAAAATCCAACTTTAAAAAGGGTACCATATATTCCTTGTACACCACCAGGAGTTCTCTTGACAGATATTGTCAGGTTAGACATATGAGACTGATTTCTAATACAATTTTTCAGTCCTGAAAAATTTCCCAACATTTCAGAGTTGCCAAACCAATCTCTTAGAATCATAATGGCTCCACAGGGGCAGAGGTGCCTGATAGGTTATTTTCTGCCAATTCCCTAAGTGAAATCCTGCTGTTAAGCAAATAATTTTGGCTGGGTACCTAAATATCCATTCCTGATCATTATGTGCCCTTGTTACAGAAGCTAGAAAAAACTAAATTCTAATTCTTCCAGGCTTCCTTAAAGTTTGGGTGGCCATATAACACAATTCTAGCCAGAGTTATAAGCTTCAATCTGCTAGGGGCCCTGGAGAAATTTTCTGCTTTCCTGAGAACAGACCATCTCTTTCTCCTTCTTAACTTACTTGAACGTGCACACAATGCCTGGAACCATGGTGGCCATCTTGTGACTCTGTGGCAAAAGTATGAGGGTGAAAGTCAACACAGTCACAATGATGAATAATGAAGATAGTGCCTGGGCTCCAAGAATGTTGTGGAGCTTCTGAACCAAAACCAGCAACGGCCTGTCTTTAGGCTTCTTGTCATATTTGAGAAAAAATATATTAGTACACTTTCTGTTACTGACAGCCAATGCACTCCTAACCAGTAATCCTTACGTGGCTCCCTGTGCCCTCAGAATAAGGTCCACACTCCTTAACATGATAAATATGGCCCCACATGATCTAGCCCCTACCTATCTCCCACGCTCTGGCTCTCCGACATTTGCCTTTGCATTCAGAAGCCAATAATCCACAGCTACTTCTGTTGCCCTAAGTTCGCCATGCTGTCTCATGCCTCCAAGCTTTATGCTGACAGGATACAGACAAGAACTGTCCTCCTCATCTGTGGATCCCTCAAATGTAGCACAGTGACATACACCAGAGGAAGTACATCAAAATGCTATTATCTGACTCTCTTTTGATAACAAAATAATGACTTAATGGCACTTGTACATTTTTAGTGTCACTTTACATTCTCAAAGAAGCGTGCTAAGCTAGTGTACTGATATCAAAAGAACTCTAGAGCATAAAAAAAAGAAATCTCAGAAGGATGCACCTAGTATGCGCCTAGTATGACCCATCAATGCGAAAAATAAAACTCAGTAAAACTATGCCTATCCATGTGTATGTGGGTGTATAATAGAGATAGAGGTATAGATACAGATATGTAGATGTACAGTACAAACAGGGAAAGAGCCTTGGAGATACAGAAACCACAGTGTTAACATGGTACTTCTCAGGAGGGGCAAGGCCAGGTGAATTCTACTTTTACCTCTCTATAAATCTTTCTGGTTTGAATTTTTACAGCACGAATGTATTCACATGTAACTTGTGAAATTAAAAACACAAAATTCAAAAGGCAGGAAGAAGCAGGAGAAAAAATATGGGAGATGGAATCTAAGAGATTTAGACTCAAATCCCAACTCTGCCAGCAACCAGCTGTGTGGCCTTGAGTGATATACTTTATTTCTCTGAGCTTCCGTTTCTCATCTATGAAATGGTGATTCATTCATTTGTTCTTTCATTTACTCAACAAACATTTGTTGAGCACCTACTTAAGTTTTAAGCACTGTTCTAGGCGCCGAGGACGCAATGGTGAGCACATAAACCCCCATCCTCACGGAGTCAACAATTTGTGGGGCAGGTAGACAATAATCAAATATACATATTGGTGTAAAATTACATGAGCAAAAGTGCCAGAAAGGGAAAATCCAGGGGGTCATGACACACTGTAACAGGAAAATGTGATGTCACCAAGATCAGAGGAGACTGGACTGTGGAGGGGGTAAGTAACTAAGTAAGAGAGTTTGAGACAGGTGAAGAATGACATTACAGGAAGGATGAGGATCATGTTAAAAGGCCTTTTCATGGCAAGAACATGCCTTGTTTAAGATTCTCAAATAAAGCTAGCGTGGCTGGTGGTGTGTGTGTTTGTGTGTGGGAGGCAATACTGGTGTAAAATGAGGCTGGAGAGATTGGTGTCATATCACATATAGATCATGAGTTTGGTCTTCATCCTACCAATAAAAGCCATGCGACGCCCTGGTAAGCTTTAAGCAAGATGAAAACATTATCAGATTAGATTTTTATTATTTATTTATTGTTAAAAAAATTTTTTTAAGTAGGCTCCATGCCCGGTGTGGAGCCCAACACAGGGCTTGAACTCATGACCCTAAGATCAAGACCTGAGGTGAAATCAAGAGTTGGATGCTTAACCAATGGAGCAAAGCAGGCACCCCCTGATTTGAGTTTTTAAAAAGTCATTCTGGCTGCTTTGAGGACAACAAATTAGGTGGGAGCCAGAGTAGAAGCAGGAGGCCATTGCTTTGGTCCAAGTGAGAGATGATGGTGGCTTGGCTCACAGTGATGATAATGGAGATGGGGAAAATCACACTGCCTCAAGGGAAGCACTTAGGGGGCAGAATCAACAGAATTTGGTGATGGATTGGATATGGTGACAAAGGTGTGGGAAGGGAGAAAGTGTGAATTCAGGGCTGATGCCTATGTTTCTGGCTTGACTAACCAGATAGATAGTAGGAACATTTCTTGACATTGAGATCACTAGAAAAATATTAGGTTTTGAGGGGAAAATGGGGGGTTGGGTTTGAAACATGCCAACTTGGAGGTGTTTTAGAGGCCTGCCTTACCTCCCTCCCTCCTTCACCTCCTTTACTCAAATACTACATCAACAAGGCCTTCTGTCTCCACCCTACCTAAAATGGCAACACTCCTCCAACATTTCATATTCTCTTCTCCACTTTTTTACCTTAGCTTTTCTTACTACCTAGATATTTTCCATTTTTTCTCATGTCTTGTGTTTGTCTCACCAGAATATAAGCTCCACAAGGAAGGGATTTTTGTCTATTTTATATATTATTATAATCTTCAGCATCTAGAACTGTGCTGGGTATATAATAGGTGCTCAATAAATATCTGCCAAATGCATGCACAAATAAATAAGAAGCCAAGTAAGCAATTGGAAATACTGGTCTGGCATGCTCAGAGAAGTCTGGGCTAGATAAAAGCATTCATCATCCATCTGATAATAGATACTAACTAGCTGTGGGTATTAATGAGATTACACAGGGAGAGGGAGTGAAATGAGAAAAGGGAGCACAGTCGTGCCTGCCTCAGAGGATTATTATGAGGATTAAATGAGATCATGAAATTCAAGAATTTAGTCTGGTACCTGTCACCTGGTAGGTGGTCAAGGCAGGCAAGCTCTTATTAGTGTTGTCATTACAGACTCATGGGACTTGAAGAATAGCAGACTGAGTTGACGGCAGGATGTGGCCTCCAATACTCTCACCAGTGAGTTCCCTACATTTGTTAGGTGCAAGTACAATGAGCCTTAGTTTCCCCACTTGTAAATCAGTGTTGATGGCAACGCCTTCCTCCTGAGAGAATGTGCTTGATGCCAAGTCAACTCCCAATCTCCAAAGCCTTGCCCAATGTCACTGGCACACCATAAGGGCTCAACAGGTCATTTGTGAGTGGAAAGTGCACTGGGCTTGGAGTCAGAAGATTTTTCCCAAACCACATACTCTCTGAAGATCATCATATCTAAGTCACAGGACTGTTGTGAGTGTCCATGAGATCGTGTATCTAAAAAAATATATTATTTATTTATGCTTTGCATCATTCAAAAAAAGATTTGGTGTGGTTCACAGAGGTGGATCAACTTCAACAGGGGGAAAAAAGGAACAGACAAAACAAGGCAAAGACTTGAAAACAAGAGTGGAAAGGTAAGAAGGAATCAGAGCTAAAAACAGTATGGAAAGTCTATTCCAGGGAGTTGAAGACTAATCAAAGAGTGTGACCAGTCACAGCACATGGCAGTGGTTGTCTCTCTCTCGTTTGTCTCCTCCCATCCAATAGAGGCCCACCGAGAGAACGCAGGTGGTGTTTAAAATGACACCAGCATCGGCCCCCACCTGCTTCCCCATCAAGATCCCCTAGGGTTCTCAGCAGAAGCATGGGGTTGCCCCTCCATGTCTGCTCCACCCGCCAGTGGTTCCTTGGGCTGTTCCTAGCAGATCGCGGTGGCTCGTTTTCCTTTCTCATCTCTTCTAGAAGTCTGGAGCCCTCCTTTAACCTGCTCGTGGGCAATTCACGTGACTGTTATAGGGAACAAGGGGCTTATGATGACCTCTCACCCTAAGTATTCCACTAGTTCCACTCATGTAAGACTAGTTTAATTCCAAGAATTCCACTCACGGCCTGAAAAAAAAAAAGCCTTTTTTTTTTTTTAAAAAAAAAGATTTTATTTATTTATTTGACAGAGAGAGAGATTACAAGTAGGCAGAGAGGCAGGCAGAGAGAGAGGGGGAAGCAGGCTCCCTGCTGAGCAGAGAGCCCAATGAGGGGCTCAATCCCAGGACCCTGAGATCATGACCTGAGCCGAAGGCAGAGGCTTTAACCCACTGAGCCACCCGGGTGCCACCCAAAAAAGCCTTTTCAAACATATACTCACCCCCCACTCAACCCTCAATGGGGGGTTTCCTCAACTCAGGGGCCTATTTGGTAAGTGTAGGCAATGTATGGGTCTTACACTGTTAGGCTTATGCATATGTCCTACGTCAGCAACCTGAACTATGGAGTACCCCAGGATTGCTCTCGTATCTTCAAGACAATGATTCAAGGTCCAATCAAACGTTATTGAGCGCCTACACTGTGTTAGTCACTAAAGAGAAGTACAAAGATTAATAATAGTCCCTGACCTCTAGTTGCTCATAACTTAGGGTGGGGATTACAGGGCTTTATTAGAAAAATAGCTATAATTTATTGAGTGCTTGCTATATCTCAGGTACTATTATTTACATGTAATACCTCATATCATTCTAAAAATAACTCTAGTAAGTAGATATTATTGTTATTTCTAGGACACAGAGGATGACGCAGGGCTCAAAGCATTAGTAGATTTACCTACGGTCACACAGGTGGTGTTTCTAAGTCTGGTTTCCTGATACCCAAGCTTGTGTTTCTAACATTTGGTTATACAAGGACAGTTATGTCAAGATCTTAACAGAAGTATTAAGTGTCCTGGGCATAAAGGGGAGGAAAAGATCTGGTTTATTTGAGGAGGAATTTGACTGTAGCCAGTTGATTGGACTATGCCAAAGACAGATGTGGGGAAGAACATTCTGGAGAATGGGACTACACCTGGAAAGGCATGTTTGGTGATGAGGATAGAGCAGGATGGGGGTTAGAGGAGGGGGCCAAATCGGAGCAATGTGCTGTGACTGGTCACACTCTTGGATTTGCCACGGGCAAACTCCTTGACATCCTTCAGGAACCAGCTAAGGCCTTCAGCAGGAAGCAGAGCCGTTCACATCCTGATAGGTATTGCCACTGCTCCTTTGGGGGGACCCCCCCCCCGTGCTCAGGGCACTCTAACCGCCTGGCCCCCACCTCGTTCCCCTGCTCAACTGCTCCTCTAGGGCAGATCAAGGGGTGCGACCCTGTCTGCATCCCTGGAGCCCAGCCGGCTGCACACCTCAATATGCTGTTCTGGAAAGAGGTGGGGCGAGGCCCTCACTCACCCTGATAACCTCTTTATCACAACTCGCAACGTTTGATACCGCAGAGGGGGAACACAACAATCCTCCCACCTCTGCACCCTCCGTGTTTTGTGGTTAACGGCATCCACAACAATAGAATCCACTTCAGCCTGATGAGCAGCCCAGGCTTCTATAGAGCTGGAGGAATGCGATTTGGGGAGACACAGCACTCATCCCATCAAGCTCTGGGCGCCAGCTGCACGCAAGGCTGCACAAAACATTAGGACTCTTCACGGCTGCCCCCCTGCCACCGTTGCCCAGCTGGCTCGTGTCGCATGTCCCGGCCTCGCCATCTTCTTTATTTCCCACTCTCTGCCCAGGCGGCCAAGTGCTTCTTCTGTACAGAGGCTGCTCGAGTGGCGGTGGGCAGGCGGGGACACGGCTTCCCTCCCACACTTGTTCCAGCCACACAAAGAGAATCGGGGCTGACTCACTCCCTACCTTCCTTGACCCTCCTGCCTGGCTCTCCACTGCCTAGAAACAACGCCCAGGAAAATGTGGCTAGAGTGAGAGGAGGCATTATTCCCCTGCTCCCCTTTATTCTCCATCCTGATGGGTGGGGTGCAGGGGCTTGGTACGAAGTGGGACACAAGGTGAAGAGGGCACAAACCCACTGCCTCCTAAATATCAGCAGGCCATTTGCTCCTTGAGTCCTCGCAGTGAATTTGCCGGGTCTAAACAATTCTCCCTACTTTAGACAGGACGAAATAGAGGATGAATCAGGGTAAGGCCATCGGTCAGTAAGGTGGGAGTTCGGATCTGCCCCCAAGTTACCCGACTCCAGAAGTGTCCTTAACCTCCATACACACTCTCCTGGCCGTGGGCACTAGCTCTCATTTCATGCTCTGCACTTGACTCCGAGGTACGAAGCCGATACTACGAGCTCCATGCCCCTCTTTCCAACCTGTTCCAAGCAAGGAAAAAAATCTACAGGAGACAATGAGCTTACTCGTCTCTAATTCTCTACTCACAGTTATTGCCTACCTTCCTTTCCTGCCCACCCTCCCCTGTCAACTCACTCATCAAGGTCTTCTCCCTGCCCCTGCCGCTTTCTGTTTGTTTTCTCTTTGGCACCAAAGTAGCTGGGCAGCACTGTGGGTGGGAAGGGCATGGTCTTATCTTCATTTCATTTTTTTTCAAAATTTAAATGACCTTTTCCTTCTGATGATTGAAACAACGTGCCTCCATGTAAAAAGAAAGAAAACAAACAGAAAGCTACAGAATTATAAAGAATACAAACACGATCGCGAAAATGGGATTACATCATTCATAACATTTTGTAGCCTGTCTTTAAATCTTTTTTTAAAGACTTGATTTATTTATTTGACAGAGAGAGAGAGCACAAGCACAGGAAAGCAGGAGAAGGAGAAGCAGGCTCCTCGCTGAGCATGGAGCCCAATGCAGGGGTCGATCCCAGGACCCTGGGATCATGACCTGAGCCAAAGCCCAACCGACTGAGCCACCCAGGAGCCCCTTGTAGCCTGTCTTTCAGAAAACAATTCACAACATAATGTGTCATCTCATTTATTCCTTACAACAACCCTGTGCTGTGGACAAAATTATCCCCTCATTAACTCAAAGTAAATCGAGGCCTGATGCTATTTGGTAGAACTAGACCTTGAACTAAGGTCTGTCTACTCCTAAGACCCATGTGTTCCCTATCACATTTGCCCGCTCCTGAAACACTGCTGTGAGCACATACTATAACGTGGAGATGATGAACACGTTGTGGTGGCAGTGCCAGGGCCAACAGGGGGCCAGACCTCCATGCCCTCGGTCATCGGGCGCCTCCTGGATGCCAGGCCCTATTCCAAAGACCACAGATAGAGCAGTAAGAAGACAGAGAGTGGCAGAGGGCCCACTTTGCTCCTTCCAAGAAGGAAGGCCTCTTTGAGGAGGCGCTATTGGAGCGGCGACCCGAATGAATGAGGGGAGAAACTATGTAGCTATCAGTGAGAAGCACAGCCCAGGAGGACGGAAGAGCCAAAGCCCAGGCCCCAAGGCAAAAGCCGGGTTGGCATGTTTGAGAACAGCAAGGAGACTAGTGTTTCCAGAACGCAAAAGGAGAGAGTCGATGGTGACTGCGTGGGCAGGGAGCTGGGTCAAGCAGACGGCCCTGCAGGCTATGGTCAGCCTTCTGATTTTATTCCAAGTCCAAGCCAGTGTAGAGTTTTGCGCAGAAGAGTGATACGAGCTGAATTACCTTATGAGAAGTCCACTCTAGCTGCTGACTCAAGAGGGCCAGAGTAGAAACCGGAACGCAAGCAGCCAGGTGTGCGGTGTGGGGGCGCCATGCAAACCACTTAGGGAAAATCCGAGCCCAGATTTAACGAATGACGGGGTATTATAAGGCTGGGAGACGGACACAAATACAATGTTGCTGCAGGCCCTCCAGAGTCCACGTGGAGTAGATGGGGGATGTGTGTGGCGACGGTCCCGCATGAGCCCGCTAGGGCGGGCTTCTGTACCATAAGCCCTGGAAACTGGAGAAAGCTTCCTTATGCCTGGGGTCTGGCGTGAGGGAAGGCTTCCCGAAGGAGGTTGGGTTTGGTGAGAATCCTGAAGGCCCGACAGGAGGCAGGTGGGAAAGAATGAGGAGGTGGAATGGGGTGCACATTCCGGGCAGAGGGACCGCATAAGCGAAGGCTCACGGGGACACCGTCTCGGGCTGCTTTTGAGAATCACCCTTTCGTTCGGCCATAGCTGCTCAGAGTTGACTAAGCAAACAAATCAAGGCAGCAAGTATTGCTGGGTTTATTTCCGATTCCTGCCCAGGAACTTTAAACACGTTGGAACACTGTAAATTGCAAACAACCGTCTAGTGCAATGGAAGGTCAACTTTCCCAGTAAAGGGCTAGATGATAAATATTGGAGGCACTGCGGACCAGATGGTCTCTTTTGCAGTACTCAACTCTGCCACTGTAGAGCGGAAGCAGCCACGGGAAATACATAATGAACAGGCATGGCTATGGTCCAATAAAACTTTAACTGCAAAACCAGGCAGTGGGCCAGCTTTGGCCCATGGGCTGTGGTCTGCCACCCAGGACTGGGCGAGGTCTTCACCTCCCAGTGCTGTGCTCAGTGTCCCCAAACCTTACCCCACAGGTGCCCGCCGAAGGGGCTGGTGGCTTGACCTGTAGTCATTCATTCTGGTTGTCAGTTAGCAATCCCTTCTGGAGAAGACCGATGCCACTAAATCAGTTTTATTTATTTAGATTTTATTTATTTATTTGACCGAGAGAGAGAGTGTGCACAAGCAGGGGGTAGGGCAGAGAGAGATGGAGAAGCAGACTCCCAGGTGAGCAAGGACCCTGATGCGGGGCTCCATCCCAGGACCCTGGGATCATGACCCGAGCCGAAGGCAGACGCTTAATGACTAAGCCACCCAGGAACCCCACTAAATCAGTTTTAGAGCATAAGATGAAAATGTGAGATTTTATGCCAAAGAGGACATTAATGCTTGTCAGGGGAGACCGGGCTGAGGTGCTGGTCCCTGAGAACCATGTCTGAAATAAAGTAACAATTATTATAAGGTAGATAAATCAGAAGATAAAAGGCATACACTTCTGCTTTTATGTTTAATCTGGAATCCACATCCAGCCCTGACAATGACTTTCTCTCCGGCCCTATTTTAAATTCAGTGTAATTTCAAATGAATTTCTTCCACTGCACTATTGAAATAGGATCACACCAATAACAACTGTATACCTGTCTACCCAGCTCCATATGTATCATTCATTTTCCAACTATTAAGGAACACAAAAGAAATAAATATTCATACTGCAATGACAATGATTTCAGGGCACTAATCTCTGCAATTCTCAACATGATTATAACAAAACCCTATTCTGACCACAAAAAGGCGGGCTCTGCAAAATTCAGGTCCTGCTCTTGAAACGGACTGCGTTAGCTTCCATACTGGGCTCTGTATTGATTAGTTGCCACAGTTTATTTGTCATTTTCCTTTTAATTTCATCCTAGAGCATCACCCTTGGCGAAATGTCTTGAATGGCATCACTTGATCAGACATGCTGTCACTTCCAACATTTCCAGGGACTTGATGCCCAGAACAACGGATTTGCCTTTTCTCACATTGGTCCTCTTGATGACCAATGGCTTTCTTTGCATTGGACATATTTTTTTTCCAGAGTCTTTCCAGGATGCCTCTCTGAGGAAAGGAAGGCTATTTTTTAATTTTAATTTTTATTTATTTATTTAGGAATCTGAAAGAATTCATCTGGGACAGGTTGAGAACTTTCCACAGGACAAATGCCCATCACGTTCATCAACACTCGCTTACAGGGCGCTTGCTCTGTGCCAGCTCGGCTCTATGCATCTTTATGTCCTTTAATTCATTAAAGCCCCATCACAGCCCATAAAGCATTATCCTCATTTGGCTGAGGCATGAAGAGGTTATGTGATTTGCCCAAGCTCTCACAGCTAGAAAGTGGCTGATTCAGGATCTGAACCCAAGCAGCCAGGCACAAGTCTGTGCACTTCGCCCTAAAGCACACAACATAGCCTTTTGGCTGCGTTCTGGAGACAACACATCTTAGTTTTGAATTATTAGCAAAATCTGTGTTAAAAGTAATATTATTAAGTTCCATGTCATGTCTTAAAGTTTTTCACATAGTCAAACTAAGTTTGTTCGGCAAAAAAGCAACTTTCCTTTCTACCCTGGTGGAGAAGTACACCGTTTCTATCAAATAAGACACAATGAACACAAATAAGACACATTTCAAGACACAATGAAACACCCTGTTGCATTTTAGGCCTTACTTCTCATAAAACACTGCTAAGAATTTTCACATAAGCTCTTTTAATGGATGCAGACAACATATAGAAGAGGTAACTGAAGCTGAGTCATTAAACTCAAGCTGAGTCAAGCTTGACCATAATCATAACTCAGTAATAAGGCCACACTTTTCCTTCTACCTGGGTCGCCTTCTTCGGTCACAAGCTGATTTAGAATGGACAGGAAGGGTCTGGGTCAAGTGATGGGAATTGATTGATTTTACTGTATTTGCGAAAATTACATTGCTCATATCTCCGAAAGGATTATAGTTTCAAAGCTGCAAAATTATTCCAAATTACCTTGGAAACCAGTTATTATTTATGCCTCTAGGCATAAAGAAGATAATTCAGGTTGGTACCTGGTTATCTGTTAGATCACATTTTGTGTTTTCCGGTAGCCATGAAAAGCCATTGTAGTCCATCTGCTTTCTCTATTGTTAGCCCTTTTCAAATTTTTATTTATTTATTTGTTATTTTTAATTTTTTTTAAAAATATAAGATAATTGACATATGACATTATATTAATTTCAGGTGCATGACATAATGATTTGATATATGTATATATTGCAAAGTGCTCAGCACAAATCTAGCGAGCAGTCGTCACCACACACAGCTGCAATTTTTTTCTTGTGATGAGAACTTTGAAGATCTATTCTCTTGGCAACTTTCAGACATACAATCCAGGATTACTAACTATGGTCACCATGCTGTATATTAGATCCCCAGAGCTTACTTATTTTATAATTGGAAGTTTGTGCCTTTTGACCCCCTTCACTCTTTTGCCCCCCCCCACTGTCTCTTGCAACCATTGTTCTCTGTATTTGTGAGTTTTGTTTTATTCTAGATTCCACAGATAAGTTAGATATTATAGTATTTGTCTTTCCTTGTCTGTCAGCATAATGCCCTCAGGTCCATCCATGTTGTCACAAATGGCAGTATCTCCTTCTTTTTTTATGGCTGAATAATAGTCCATTGTACATAGCACATTTTTAAAATCCATTCATCTATCATTGGACACTTGGATTGTTTCCATATTTGGCTACCGTAAATAATGCTACAAATGAACATGGTACTGCAGGTATCTTTTTCAGGTAATGTTTTTGTTTCCTTTGGATAAATACCCAAAAGTGAAATTGTGGGATCATGTGGTAGTCCTATTTTTAATTTTTTGAGAAGCCTCCATTCTGTTTTCCACAGTGTCTGCACCAGTTTGCATTCCCACCAACAATACATAAGGGTTCCTTTTTCTCCACGTCCTTGCCAATGTTTGTTATTTCTCATCTTTTTGATAGTGGCCATTCTGACAGGTGTGAGGGTACATCTCATTGTGGTTTGGATTTGCATGTCCTTGAGGATGAGTGATGTTGAGCACCTTTTCATGCACCTGCTGGCCAGCTACATATCTTTTTTGGAAAAATGCCTATTCAGATCCTCTGCCCATTTTAAAATCAGATTGTTTGTCTGTTGTTGAGTTATAGATGTCCTTTATATATATTGGTGAGAATGCAGGGGTCCTCAGTACCTTTACCCACTACGAGCTTAAAGGGCAGAGGTTCCACATTGGGAGAGGTGAGCCAAGGAGACCAGAGGCTCCTATCCCTGTGCAATGCTCAAAGCAAGGGCTCAAATAAGGAAGAACATGGAGGACATTTTCTACCAACATGGAGGGGACTGGAAGAGATTATGCTGAGTGAAATTAAGTCAGGCAGAGAGAGTCAATTATCATATGGTTTCAGTTACGTGTGGAGCATAAGGAAAAACATGGAGGACATCAGGAGAAGGAAAGGAAGGGTGAATGGGGGGAAATCGGAGGGGAAAATGAACCATGAGACTGTGGACTCTGAGCAACAAACTGAGGGGTTTGGAGGGGAAGGGGTGAGGGGTTGAGCGAGCCTGGTGGTCCGTATTGAGGAGGGCACATATTACATGGAGAACTGGGTGTGGTACATGAACAATGAATCTTGGAACACTGAAAAAATAAAATAAAATTAATTACAAAAAAAAAAAAGCAAGGGCTCAGGGGAGAGTCAGTTCATAAGAACAGAAAGTTTTGGGGACGCCTGGGTGGCTCAGATGGTTAAGCTTCTGCTTTCGGTTCGGGTCACAATCTCAGGGTCCTGGGATCGAGCCCTGTATCGGGCTTCCAACTCAGTGCGAAGTCTGTTTCTCCCTCTCCCTCTGCTTCTACCTCTCCTGCTTGTGCTCTCTCTCTCTCTGTCAAATGAATAAATAAATCTTTTTAAAAAAAGGACAGAAAGTTTTATAGCACTCCTCCAAGAAACTGACTTTATTTGAAAGAATATGTGGAAATTCAAGATTAAGAGTGCTCTAGAAATAACGGAGATTTTGGTGGTGAGCAACGAGGAGGAGGCTGGTCGCTCTCTGAGAGCACCAAACTAAACCCCAGGCCGTATTGTTTACCAGAGATAACCCAGCTAGGAAGAGCCCTCCTGGAGTTAACACAAACTTCAAAGCTAACTCAGCCTGAATTGAATTGAATCAAACCGTGCAGCAATTTATGCCTCAAGGATTGTTGAAAACAATAGAGAAATCAGCCAGAAATTAGTGTAGACTAACAGAAGGAGGCAGACAGCTTCACAGAGATATCAGAGAGAGAGACAAAGAGAGCCTTGCTAAACCATGGTTATCCCGGTGACTCAGCTCATGCCCCAAAGTGTGGCGTCTTAGGAGGGACATCAGAGGCTCTGGTTGGATGGCATGAATAGATCTCAATAAAGTTATTAGAAAAGTAAGACAAGAGTGAAAGTAACACTTTTCTTTTCCTCCCCTCAAACATGATTTTAGAAGGTGGGCAACCTTCTTTTTGTGTTTGTGTTTATTCTGCTTTCACTTACCGCAGAAGCCACGATGTGTGTGCAAAAAAAAAGTAGATTTTGTGACTATTTTGCCCATTTAATCTCTTTCCCAGTGTACTTTGCGGCAGAGTTACTTAGACACCTGCAACATTGGAATAGCAGGAACATCAACTAGAGAGACACAGGGCAGGTCGAGAGGGCCTGAGGAGGTTCGTTTCTTCACTCTCTACCTGGCTGAGGTCTTGGTGCTTGGTCTCAGGCCTGCTTTGATGTTTCTTCTACATCTATTTAAGATAACCACATTACACACACCCCAATTTTAGCTCAGAAAATAAGAGCAAGTAGCAAGCCTCATATCTTGTGCCAGATTTCTTTCTTTGGAAGTCACCATTATACCTGAATGATACAGAGAGACCTTAAGTTTGGTATGTCCAGGGAAACAAACCATAAGAGACTTTTAATGCTAGAGGGTTGATGCAGGGAGGCCAGTGGGGGATGGGCTAGATGGGGGATGGATTAAGGAGGGTACTTGGGATAAGCACTGGATGTTGTATGTAAGTGATGAATCCCTGAATTCTATTCCAGAAACCAATATTGCACTGTATATTCACTAATTAAAATTAAAAAAAAATTCGGCATGTCCAAAATTGAGCTCATCATCCCTCTCCCACCTCCATAACCCCTGTTCCTCTATTTCCCGGATCAGCAGGGCACCAAGCCAAAAAACCGAGTCATCACGGGCTCCTCCCTCTTTCAGCCACGCATTCCGTCAGTCACCCGACTGTCTAACTCCCAAACAACTGACATCTCTCTGTTGTCTCGTCTTTTCCTCCTGGCCTACCTCGGGCCCTCAGGTACTCTCCCTTGGACTTTCATAGCCTGGTACTTCCTAACTTATAGCCCTGCCTTTAGGCTTATTCCCATCTGTACTCTGCATCACTGTGCAAAAGTCTTCATTTCCTTGGAGGCTTTCCCTGTTAGACTGTGAGCCCCTTGAAGACATGGCCTGCATCACATTTTTCTCTGTATCTCCAGTTCCTCACACAGGACTTGGCCCAGAGGGCATGCTCACCGTGTGTGCTGCAAGAGCGACTCCCGAGCTGCTGTTCAATCAACATTTATCAACTTTAAACTTCCTGATTCTGTTTTAAGACTGTATTTTTAATTAATCTCTACACCCAACGGGAGGCTCAAACGTTCAACCCCGAGATCACGAGTCACGTGCTCTACCAACTGAGCCAGCCAGGCACCCTGAATTTCCTGACTCATGGCCCTTGATGATACAGCTGATAGTTGATTAGACACACCTCCTCGGTGCTCCCAGGGTGCTCCCCTCCCACTGGGGTCACCACCCTCTACTTGTATGGCATTTTTCTTGTTTATTTACTTTTCGGGCTCCTCACGAAATGGTATCAGCTCCTGGAGAGAAGGGCCCAGGTCTTGTCTCACTCGCCTGCTGAATCACTGGCGCAGAGCTGACGCAGAAAGGACCCTCTGGGCAGGCAAGCAGATAGGAAAGGAGAGACGGCGCTGGGCATGCCTAGTTCTTCTGCCCCATTGCACCAACCAGATGGAGTGTGGCAAAACTGGCAGCGTCACTCCAGCAGAAGTCCTCGCGATAGAGACACAAGCCCAGAGCAATGGAGGGTCGCACCGACAACGATTACCAGCGAAGCCAGATGAAAGCCATGGCACGAACTTTCAATACGGTCCAGTTGTTGACATAGAAATCTTTTGGAAGGAATTTTCTTCGTCAGCAGCTCCTGAAGAGCTGAGAAGCAAGACAGAATCCAGAGAAAGTAAGACTGTTCCAGAGGATTGTGTTGAGAATTGGACTAGTCATGGCAGAAGGGACATCAACGGTAACCAATTTAACTTCAAACACAGAATTTTAAAGGAGCATGCTTGTGGTCAAGCAGAGATGAAACCACAGAATCTTGAGAGAATGCCAGTATTCAGGTGTTAATAAAGGGTAAAATGCCTCCTCTCCCGTGCTCCCTCTTCCACATCCTCCTCCCTAGTAAGGCCACACTTTTCTGCACGTGAGCACCAGCAGAATTACAGGTGTCCCTCTAAGAACCAAGAAAAATCCGCTGACCACTATTCAGTGCTACTTGCACAAAGACACAAAGACATACTGAGTATCTGTCAGTGCCGGGGTTATGGGAGTCGGCCCACACAAAGGCAAGCAAACTTCGTCATCCCTCCCCAACAAGCCAGTGGCAAAGGGAAATGCTTTTTATTTGATCTGGCCCATGTTCACTGTCACTTTGAACAAAAGAGGAGAAACGCTTCGCCAGGGAAGAGACTCCTTTGTAGCTGGACTCTGGGCTGTCTGACTCTGTTATGCACCCACCCTATTGCCCACCTCCTAGACATCCCAACTCTAATACGAATTTCTGAAGTAAAGGTTGAATGAAACTATTTTTGTTTGGGGAAATTTCTTGAGATTTCCAGCAACAACCACAGATGCTGTAAAGCGGGTGTGAGCCCTAAATCTGGGTTTCACTCCCTTAGAAGAAGGGAAGGAAGGTACGTGGACATTTGCTGAGTGTCCACTGTGAATCAGGTACCGAGCTATGCACTTTACACGTGCTCTTTCCTTGAACCCTCGAAAGAACCCATGGAGGTAGGCATTCCCATCCCTGTTTCCAAATAAAGCTTTCAAGGCTCAAGAAGAGTAAAATTAGAAAAGTAGAAGTTTTCCCAAGGCCACAAGGCCATGAATCATAAGACTGGCCCACAAATCCAGCTCTGACTCCTTCCAATGCACCTGTCCTTGCTTGTCGCCCCACCATAGCTCACTCTTCCTTCCCGGATGCTGGAGACCACTGCATCTAGCCATAGGTGATATGCTGCATCTACAAGTCAACATTGAGGAAGATCATCAATTCAAGTGGCGATGTTTGATGATGGCTTTTATATCCACAATGCAGGTGTGACCGTGGATTTCCCACTAGCCAGAAACTGTTGTACTACTTTAATCATCACAATGCTTGAAATAAATACTACAAAATTTCTACCCCTTCCCCCATACCTCAAAACAGAGAGACAGCGATGCACCATTCAGTATATGACACCGAAGGCCCATTTAGGCTTTTACCGAATTCGTTGAACTGTGCGTCAAACACTGAATGAAGGGACTTACTAGGTGAACACAGTCAAAATGCATAGCTTTCCTGACAGGCTGCTGATGGTGGGTGTGCATAAATTCATGTAGGGTGTTATTAATTTTTAATTTATCATCTGTAGAGTCTGTACCTCCAAATGACATTTTTGGGGTTTCTAATTGGGAAGTGTTCCAGGATGAGTATTGGGGGTGGGAGGGATATTCCAAACCCATACCTGTTCAGATAAATGGAGACATCATTAGCAACAAGAAGTAAGTGATCATGGTTTCTCTCGTTTTTCATAAATTACACTAAATAACCATAATGCTGCAATTTAGTGGTCCAAAGTTCATTCTATTCAGCAGGCCATCCATAGTCAACAGTTTAAAGAAAAGAGACCTGCTGAGAAAATAGTGGTCTAATCAGATGCCATAAAATCGAGCTGATGAGATGAGTCCCATTTCTTTTTTTGTAAGGGGATTCTAATGAAGCAATGCTCAGAGGGGATTCATAACTTTGGGCCCCCTGTTTCATTATTCAGGTCAGCTGTACCCAGTTCCAAATGAAGCTAAGGAACCTAATCCCGCGGACTATCGGTAGATATACTGGGTTGTGTGGGTGACTTCTTAAATCCCAAATTCTCAGCTGCCAAATTGTACACACTGTCTTGGTTCTTAAAACGGATTTTGAGGAAGCTTTGGGGAAAAAGGCAAATCAAAGAGAACAGTAATCAAATTCGAAGTACTGAAAGATGGAGCCTCAAACACTAATTCATCAGAGGCTGAAAGTGGGAGACAAGAGGGCTCCATCTGCGTACCACGACATAGCAGCTCGTGCAACGACCTACACACCTCTGAGGCTCAGGTTCAAGACGGAAGTGTCCATGGCATATCTAGCACATCTTCCTCCCTGGAAAGAGCTTACGGAGGGAGGGGAAGGCAGAGTGACTATCTACCTAACATCTGATGGTCAGGCCCTTGGGCCTTGAGAAATCATCCACCTGTCATATAAGCATGTCCTCCCAGGAGGGAAAAAACAGCCAGTAGTTCCCGAATTTATTCCATTTATATATACTTTCCCACTGGAAAATAATTTCTCATGGGAATTATTTTTTTAAGATTCTTTTTTTTAAAGATTTTATTTATCTATTTGATATAGATAGAGAGAGAAAACATGAGAGGGGAGAAGAAGGTCAGAGGGAGAAGCGGACTCCCCACAGAGCCGGGAGCCCGATATGGGACTCGATCCCGGGTCTCCGGGATCATGACCCGAGCCAAAGGCAGTTCCCCAACCAACTGAGCCACCCAGGTGCCCTAAGATTCTTTTTTTTTTTTTAAGATTTTATTTATTCATTTGAGAGAGAAAGGGAGTACAAACAAGGGGAGGGGCAGAGGGAGAGGGAGTAGCAGACTCCCCACTGAGCTGGGAGCCCAATGCAGGGCTCTATCCCAGGGCCTGGAGATCATGACTGAGCTGAAGGCAGATGCCCAACCAACTGAGCTACCCAGGCACCCCTTTTTTAAGATTCTATCTGTTTATTTGAGAGAGAGAGAGAGGCTGCTCAGAGCAAGCAGGGGGAGAAAGAGGAACAAGCAGACTCTGTGCTGAGCATGGAGCCTGTCATAGGGCTCGATCTCACGACCCTAAGATCATGACTTGAGCCGAAATCAAGAGTCTGATGCTCAACTGACTGAGTCACCCAGGCGCCCCTCATGGGAATTATTTTTAAAGAGACTCCAAATGGTAAGTAGAAAGTGCATATATTTCCTTTTGGCAGCAATGAATAGATCAAGGATATATTTTTAATGGCCTGCCTTCAGCACTAGAAGCCAGACAGGGGAATCAATCAGCAGCTCAGATCCCTGCCCCTACCACCTGGTTGTGTCTCACTTTCTTACAGGAGAAACTGAGGCCCTGGAGAGAAAGGAGCTCAAGTTGCTAAGATTGAATGAGGCAGTACATGCAAAGTTTTTAGCAAGGTGCCTGGTATAGGCACTGAAATGAGAGCTAATGTTGTTATTATTACCATTACTATTACCATCACCATCATTATCATAGGAGGAGGTATACCACTTTTTAATATCTTTTTTAATATTTATTTTTATTTATTTCTATTTTGTTTTACTGTGGAAAGAACACTTAACATGAGATTAACTTTTAACAAATTTAAGCATACAATTATTGCTGACTATAGGCTCAATGTTGTAGAGAAAGACTCTAGAATTTCTTCATCTTGGTTGACTGAAACTTTAAGCCTGCTGGTTAATAACTCCCCATTTTCCCTCCCCCAGGCCCCAGCAACCACCATTCCATTCTGATTCTACGAATCTGACTATTCTAGGTACCTCATGTAAGTGCAATCATGCAGTATTTGTCTTTCTGTGACTGGCTCATATCACTTTGTATAATGTCCTCAAGGTTCATCCATGTTATTGAATATTGCAGAATTTCCTGCTTTTTTAGAAAGCTGAATAGTATTCATTATACGTCTATACACAGTTTCTTTATTCATCCACTCATCAATGGACCTTTAGATTGTTTCCACATCTTGGTTATTATGAATAGTGCTGCCATGAACATAGGACGGCTTATATCTCTTTGAGCTACTGATTTTAATTCTTTTGGACAAATATCTAGAAGTGTGATTGCTGGATCATAGAGTATAGTTCTATTTTTAATTTTTTTGAGAAACTTCCATATTGTAATGGCTGCATCATTTTGCTTTCCCACCAACAGCGCACAAAGGCTCCAATTTCTCCACATTCTTGCCAACATTCATTGTCTTTTGTTGTTTTGATACGAGCTATCCTGATGGGTGTGAGGTGATGTCTCATTGTGGTTTTGATTTGTATTCCCCAGATGATTACTGATGCTCAGCCCTTCTTATATATCTGTTGGCCATTTGTATGATCTTCTTTAGAGAAATTTCTATTCAAGTCCTAGCCCATTTTTAATTGGGTTGTCAGGTTATTGTTGTTGTTGTTGTTGTTGTTTTAAACTATTGACTTATAAGGATTCCTTGTATATTTTGGAGATTAATCTCATATCACATATATGGTTTGGAAATATTTTGTTCCGTTCCAGAGATTGCTTTTTCTCCCTGATGACTGTTTCCTTTCCCATGCAGAAGCTTTTGGGTTTGATAAAATTCCACTTGTCTCTTTCTTATTTTGTTGACTGTGCTTTTGGTGTCATATCCATGAAATCATTGGCAAGACCAATGTCATGAAGTTTTCCCCTATGTTTTCTTCAAGAAGTTTGATTGTTTCAGGTCTTACATTTAAGTCTTTAATCCATTTCGAGTTGATTTTTGCGTATGGTGCAAGATAAAGGTCCAATGAAAATTCTTTTGAATGTAAATACTTGGTTGGTTTCCCCAACACCATTTGTTAATGGGACAGTACTTTCCCCATTGTTTATTGTTAGCACCCTTGCCAAAGATCAGTTGACTATATATGTAGGGAATTATTTCTGGGCTTTCTGTTCTTTTCCATTAGTTTGTATGTCTATCTCCATGCCAGTACCATCCTGGTTTGATTACCGGAGGTTTATGCTGTATTTTGGAATCAGCAAGTGTGATACCTTCAGGTTTGTTCCTTCTCAAGATTGATTGACTATTCACGGTCTTTTCCGGTTCCGTATGAATTTTATAATTGTTTTTTTTTATTTCTGTAAAAAATGCCTTTGAGGTTTTGATAGAGATTGCACTGAAACTAGATTGCCTTGGGTAGTATGTATATTTTAACATTAACGCTTGACATGGAATGTCTTTCCATTTGCTTGTATCTTGTTTAATTTCTTTCATTAGTGTTCTGTAGTTTTCAGTATACAACCATTTCACTTCCTTAGTTGAGTTTATTGTTAAGTATCATTTTGGTGTTACCATAAGTGGAATTGCTTTCCTAATTTCCTTCTCAGATAATTCTATGTTAGTGTATAGAAAAACAACTGATTTGGGGGGGCACCTTGGTGGCTCAGTTGGTTGAGCAACCGACTCTTGGTTTCAGCTCAGGTCATGATCTTGGGGTTGTGGGATCAAGCCCCACATTGGGCTCTGCACTCAGCTCAGAGTCTGTCTAAGATTCTCTCTCCCTCTCCCTTTGCCTCTCCCCCAGCTCAAGCTCTCTCTCTCTCTCAAATAAATAAATAAAACCTTTAAAAAAGGAAAGCAACTGATTTTTCTATGTTGATTTTTGTATATTGCAAATTCACCAAACTTGTTTATTCTTTCTAACACTTTTTATTTTAAATGTAGTCTTTAGGGTTCTCTCTATATAAGATCATGTCATTGGCAAACAGGTACGATTTAACTTATTTGTTTCCAATTTGCACGCTTTTTATTTCTTGTTCTTGACTAATTGCTCTAGCTAGGACTTCCAGCACTATGTTGAGTAGGGGTAGCAAGAGTGGGCATCTTTGTGTTGCTGCTGATTTTAGAGGGAAAGCTTTCAAATTTTCACCATTGAGTGTGTTAGCTGTGAGGTTGCCATATATGGTCTTTATTATACTGAGGTACGTTCCTTCTATACTCAGTTTGTTGAAAGTTGGGTTTTTTTAATCATGAAAGGGTGTTGAATTTTGTCAAATGCTTTTTCTGATTTTATTGAGATGATTTGGTGATTTTTATCTTTTATTCTGTTAATGTGGTATATCACATTAATTGATTTTCATGTGTTGAAACACTCTTGCATCCTAGGGATAAATCTCACTTGGTCATGGTATACGATCCTTTGAATATTCTAATATGCTGTTTGATTTGGTTTGCCAGTATTTTCTTGAGGACTTTTGCATCTATATTTATCAGGAATATTGCTCTGTAGATTCCTTTTCTTTTTTTCCCCCAAATATGTTTATTTTATTTTTTCAGTGTTACAAGATTGATTGTTCATGCACCACACCCAGTGCTCCATGCAATATGTGCCCTTCTCCATACTCATCACCAGGCTTGCCCAACCCCCCACCTCCTCCCCTCCAAACCACTCAGTTTGTTGCTCAGAGTCCACAGTCTCTCATGGTTCATTGCCCCCTCCGACTTCCCCCCATTCACCCTTCCTTTCCTTCTCACAATGCCCTCCATGATTTTCTTTATGCTTCACACGTAAGTGAGACCATAAGATAATTGACTCTCTCTGCTTGACTTATTTCACTCTGCATAATCTCTTCTAGTCCCGTCCATGTTGATACAAAAGTTGGATATTCATCCTTTCTGATGGAGGCATAATATTCCATTGTATAGATGTACCACATCTTCCTTATCCACTCTAGATTCCTTTTCTTGTGATGTCTTTATCTGGCTTTGGTATCAGGGTAATGCTGACCTCATAAAATAATTGAAATTGCTCCCTCCTCTTTAATTTTTTGGAAAAGTTTGAAAAGGATTGGCATTAATTTTTCTTGAAATGTTTGGTAGAATTCACCTGTGAAGCTATCTGGGTTTTGTTTGTTAGGAGGTTTTTTATGGGGGTTTTTTTGGTACTCTTAATCCCTAACCCCTATTTCACCCATCCCCCACCCACATCTCCTCTGATAACCATCAGTTTGCTCTCCATAGTTAAGAGTCTGTTTTTTTTGTTTTTCTCTCTTTTTCTTTGTTTTGTTTCTTCAATTCCACATATGAGTGAAATCACATGGTATTTGTCTTTCTCTGACTGAACTATTTTGCTTACCATAATACTCTCTAGCTCCACCCATGGTTTTGCAAATGGCAAGATTTCATTCTTTTTTATGGTTGAGTAATATTTCAGAGCATGTGTGTGCACGCACGCACATGCACATGTATGTGTGTACCACCTCTTCTTTAGCAATTCATCTACTGATGGACATGGGCTGTTTTCATAATTTGGCTATGGTAAATAATGCTGCATTAAACATAAGGGTGCATATATCTTTCCAATTAGTGTTTGTGTATTCTTTGGGTAAATACCCAGTAGTGGAATTACTGGATCATACAGTAATTCTATTTTTAACTTTTTGAGGCACTTCCATACTGTTTTCCACAGTGCTTGCACCAGATTGCATTCCCACCAACAGTGCAAGAGGGTTCCTTTTTCTCCACATCCTCACAAACACTTGTTGTTTCCTTTTTGATTTTAGCTATTCTTTTTTTTTAAGATTTTATTTATTTATTTGACACAGAGAGAGAGATCATAAGTAGGCAGAGAGGCAGGCAGAGAGGGGGAAACAGGCTCCCTGCTGAGCAGAGAGCCCAATGCGGGGCTCGATCCCAGGACCCTGAGATCATGACCTGAGCTGAAGGCAGAGGCTTGATTTTAGCTTGATTTTAGCTATTCTGATGGGAGTGAGGTGATAGCACATTGTGGTTTTGATTTGCATTTCCCTGAGTTTGTTGGGAAGTTTTGATTATTGATGCAATACTAGCTATAGGGCTGTTCAGATTTTTTATTTCTTCATGATTTAATCTTGGTAGATTGTGTATTTCTAGGAATTTACCAATTTCTCCCAGGCTGCCCAATTTGTTGCCAAATAATTATTCACAGTAGTCTCATAAGAATCTTTTTATTTCTGTTGTATCAGTTGCAATGTCTCTTCTTTCATTTTGGATTTGATTTATGTCCTCTCTTTTTAGTCCATCTAGTTAAGGGCTTGTTGATTTTGTTTACCTTTTCAAAAAGCCAACTCTTAATTTCACTGATTTTAAAAATTATCTTTCTATTCTCTATTTCATTTATAATTTATAATTTTATACTTTCTTCTTTTTCTAGTTACTTGAGGTATCAATTTAGATTGCTTGAGATCTTCCTTCTTAATATAGGTGTTTTATTGCTATGAGTTTCCTTCTTTTTTTTTTTTTAATTGGCTCCATGCTGGGCCTCCAATGCAGGGCTTGCACCCATGACCCTTGAGACCAAGACCCGAGCTGAGATTAAGAGTCAGACGCTCAACTAACTGAGCCACCCAGGCGCCCCTGAGTTTCCCTCTTAGTATTGCTTTTCCCGATCCCATAATTGTTAGTGTTACGTTTTCATTTTCGTTTGTCTTAAGACATACTCTAATTTCCTTTTTGATTTGTTCTTTGACTCAATGATTGTTTAAGAGGTATATCACTTTAAATATGTTGAAAGTTATATGGGATTTCTGTTTTCTAAGATCACAGTGACACTTTCTGTGGCTGGTATGAGATCACCAAAGTGAGGTCAACTTGTCTTGCCAGGGGAAATCCTTTCAATACAGCTTGATCCACCTTAACTAAACAGTAAAGCAAGTGACCAGTGAGCCATAGTTCAAATAAAGCAGATTTCTCTTCTGGATATCACATGGCTTAGAAACTAGGAATCAGGGGTAGCCCATCTCGGCCTCATTCATTAATTCTGCAAACATTGGCTGAACACCCACTCGCAATTGCCAGGCCCACTCTTGGATGACAGGGGGAGTGATGTGCAAGACAGATAGAATCCCTGCCTTCATGTAGTTTACAGTCTGGCGGAGCGGGGGAATGAGGGGAAGGGGAGGAGGCAGACATTGAACTTAACCTACCAGAAGGTTGCATGCTTGAAACAATGTGCATGACCCTGAAATGAATATATCAAAAGGAAATTTCCCAAAAGAAATAACAGGAATGGTTTCAGTCTGTCACTTCTTGATCCTGAGCCTGGTGCTTGTGGTCAATTATGTGCTTACCAGCCATAGTCAAAAGAAATCACTGAAGCTGCTCCTCAGTCTGACTTCTTCACCCAGAGGAGGAGGCAAAAGCATGGAAAGAAACTCAGAGAGACCACTTCTACCCTTACATGGCCCCATCTGATGGTGAAGTTAAACACAGGTCACATGTGAAACCCCTCTCCAAGTCTATGGGAGTGAAGGAGAGGCTATATTGCCCTCACTGGTGACGTGCTCTGACCAGTCATCCTTTCAGCACGTATTTATTGAGGCCCTACTAGATCACAGGGGATACACCGTGGTCCCTGCTCTCACAGAGCTCACATGCTCGTGGTTGCCTCTGCATGGCCAGCCAATGGCCGTGATCTCATGCTTTGTGGACCATGCCATGCACAGTGGCTCATTTATGCACTTAAAGGTAGGAGAGAGGTAAATACAGATGGGGCTAGACTGGAGATGTATACCAGGCAGAGAGAACAGCAAATGCAAAGACCCGGAGACAAGAACAAGCTTGGAGTGCATGAGTGGCAGAGGAAAGGTCAGTGGGGTCAAAGCCTAGTGAGTGAGAGAAAAATTGGTGGCAGAGAAGGCTGGAAAGGCTTCTGGCTTGTGTATGTGGATATACAGTAGTACCATTGACGGGGATAGGGACCATGGGAGGAGGAGGTTACAAAAAACTGCCATAGTTCCCTCCTCACTGCACAATTTTACCAGATGACCCTCCTAGGCTTGAGATCACTAAGGCTATTCTCAACTAATCGGCAAGCTTTCAAAGTCTGTTTGTGAATCAACTATTTAGAACCCAGTTTGCTGCCCCATAAGGTAATATATGAAGCCAGCAGACAGGCTGTTGTATTAGAAGTTTGATTTTCTTGGACCCACACGTGTGGCTGGAGAAAAGCCAGATAAAGTGCCATCCGTGGAGAGGCTCTGTCAATGTCAAGGCCTTGGAGCAGCTGCTGAGATCTGAATGCTGCCTGTAGCTCAGTTAGTGTTCACCAAATATCAATGAGCTCCCCACATTCTCCAGACCCCTTCTAGTTGGGCAAAACCACATGATTCGTACAGGCCAATGGACCATGAGCAGAAGTGATAGGAGTCAATCCTAGGCCAGAGCACTTAATCACTAGCAAACAACTCTCTTTCTAGATGATCAAATAGGTTATGTGTTTCTGATAGTGTAGCTACAAAAGGCACTTTCAGTCTAGGTCTCTGAGTGACGATGTGGTGCAAAGCCACACTGACCCACATAAGATAGGTAGTGTGTGAGCAGAGCAGAATGTGTGTTCTCTTAAGCCACTGAAACGGTGGGTAGTTCCCATAGTGTAACTCAGCCTACCTTGACTGATACAGTGGTTGTCTCCCCCTTGGCCCTCTCCCATGTACCACGCCCTATTTGGAGGAGGGGTCAAATTGGCCATACATAATACACTCCTTTCAGACATCTCACCGGCTGCCTACTGACTTCCTCCACTTGCTAATGTTTGCTCCCATTTCCTCCACTCGCTGGCCGCTTGGCCTGGCTTTCAGTAACTGCTCCCCACCACCTACTTAGCTTTATGACATAGTCACATGCCCTTCTCCGGCTTACTGACTTCGAGTTCCCACTTTCTTCTCCTCTCTGCACACTCTCTGGATTTGCTCATGTTGCAGCTATATCTAGGGTACTGTCACCGTCAACCCTAGCACTGTGGAACCTCACCGAGCCCCATCCCCACAGGGTAAAAGGAAGTTCAAGAATAGTAAAGAAGCTAACCACCGCCTTTTGCTGAGGAAGCAATACGGAACACAAGGTAATGAAGGTAAAGGTGGGGCTGCCGATGAGAAGTGGGGCCACGAGGAGCAGGAACTAGTGCAGAGTGTGAAAAGGCACAGGCCCAAAGCTCTGAATGATGCCCGCTTGACTGAGATGAATTCCAGCCGCATAGTGTCGAGGCAGGACCCACAACTTCAGAAAATCGAAAAAGTAGGCCAGGATAGTTATAAAACTCCAGAACCCAGACAACAGGATTTCTGGGAGAACATTTTCTGAGCGCTGTTGCTCAGCCTGACCAGAGTACAATTGTGCCCCGAGGTGCTGGCAGACGCAGTGTGGTGAGTCCCACCCTGGCAAGCAGAGGATGCAGGAACCACTGGTGACGACTTCTACAGCTGAGGCCAGTTTCCAGAGTTGGGACCCGGACTGAAGTCTTGGAAAATCTTTTTCTCCCATGAAGGGGAATCTGTTTAAGGTCATACACTGAGAGCTGCTTAGCTATGTTTGTGACTGAATCAGTCTGAGGTCAGACCATATCCACCAAAAAGGTAAGGGACCTCTTGTGTACAGTGTCATGGTGACTTTTGTATAAGGAGCTTTCCCCTCCAAGTTGAAGTCGGATACTAAGCAAGACAGGAGAAAAGGAATGGATGGCCTTGGGGACAGAAAAAAAGGACACCGTGAGACATTAACTCTAGACAGCCTACTTCAACAGCTGGTTGGAACATAACGTCTCTGGTCCTATGCTGTCATCTCTCATCCCCTAACACAACCACTTTCTCTGTCACAGATACCTGACGTGACTTCTTTTGTGGGAGGAGCAAAAGCCAATGGCTATACTTTTTCTTTCCCTCTAGCTCACTATCGCACCTTGCACTTAGTAGTTGCTCCAGAACGTTAGCTGCCCTGAGATGTTTCTGTCTGAAGAACAACCATTCCGGTACTTTCCCTTTTCCATGAACACCAAACCATTTCACTTGGCTTTTTTTAAAGCTTATTTATTTATTTAAAGTAATCTCTATGCTCAGTGTGGGACTGGAAGTCATGACCCCAAGGTCAAGAGTCACATGCTCTTCCACCCGAGTCAGCGAGGCACCCTCATTTCACTTTGCTGTACCTTTTTTCCATCAACCCTAGAAATACCAAAACACTGTGAAATAGAAGTACTAAGATCTTAAAATGGATATATGCTTGCTTCTCTTCTTCTTTGGAGACTCATCAGGACCATAGGAGACAATCAAGCACCAAGTATCTACTGCACATCTACAGTGTGCCAAGCAGGCAACAGCGGCAGGAGAGTTATAGCTCCTCGGAGAAAGCTCCAGACACAAGGTGGGACTGTCATTAATAGTTTCCATGTCATTTGCTCTCCCCACATATTAAAATACTGCTGGTTCTAATTACTCATGTCTTCCTTGTCATTGGCTTTATGTTTCTATGTGTCCTCATAGACAAGGCAGGTCTACATATTATCACAGGTAACAGGCCAAGGAAATTCAATTTATTTTGATTAGTTATCATTTCTAGAACAATTTCTGGTTTTTATAAAGAACATTCACAGTCCTTCCCAGCAGGGTCTTGTGCCAAGTACTTGACAAGACATGACAAGCTGGAATGTTTTAAGTTGAATTTCATATTCCTCAGGGAACAATGTTTTAATGGCAGGTCCAGCAAACTATATGACCCATAGGCCAAATCCTGCCCCCTGGCCACCTGTTTTTGTAAATAAAATTTTATCAGAATACGGCCATGCCCATTTTTTAAAAATTTATTTTTATTTAAAAAAATTTTTAAAAAACCTTTTTTTAAAGATTTTATTTATTTATTTGACAGAGAAAGAGATCACAAGTAGGCAGAGAGGCAGGCAGAGAGAGAGGGGGAAGCAGGCTCCCTGCTGAGCAGAGAGTCCGATGTGGGGCTCGATCCCAGGACCCTGAGATCATGACCTGGGCCCAAGGCAGAGGCTTTAACCCACTGAGCCACCCAGGCACCCCAGCCATGCCCATTTTAAAAAACATAATGTCTACAGCTGCTTTCATGCAACAACAGCGGCAGATAGGTGGAAACAACCAAAAGAGTTTCTGCGCATCAGACACTCAACGTTTGCCATGGCTGTCATGTTCATTATGTCACACAATCCACATGGTCCCTCTCACGTAATAATAGCTGGCATTTATCGTGCTAATCAGAGTTTTGTTCTTAATCTGGTGTCCACAAATTTGGATTGGAAAAGATTACAACTTAATTTCCATTAATCTCTAACTGAAAGCAATCATTCCTTTAATTATGAATGTAGGTAACAAATCAGTCATATTACCAATACCTGTGACTTCATTATCAGTAGAAATATCACAGATCCTTTTTTTAACAAAGAGCAGCTTTTTATTTATTTATTTTTGGGGGGTGGAGGGGCAGAGAGAGAACCTTTTTTTTTTAAATTTTTTATTAACATATAATGTATTATTTGCCCCAGGGTACATGTCTGTGAATCATCAGGCTTACACATTTCACAGCATTTGCCATAGCATATACCCTCCCCCATGTCCATATCCCTGCCCCCCCCACCTCCCAGCAACCCTTAGTTTGTTTCATGAGTTTAGGAGTCTCTTATGGTTTGTCTCCTTCCCCATCCCATCTTGTTTCATTTCTCTTCCCCACCCCCCATAACTCCCTGCCCTGCCTCTCAAATTCTTCATATCAGAGTGATCATGTGATAATTGTCTTTCTCTGACTGACTTATTTTGCTTAGCATAATACCCTCTAGTTCCATCCACGTCGTTGCAAATGGCAAGATTTCGTTTCTCTTGATGGCTGCATAGTATTCCATTGTGTGTGTGTGTGTGTGTGTGTGTGTGTGTGTGTGTGTGTGTGTGTGTATATATATATACCACATCTTCTCTATCCATTCATCTGTTGATGGACATCTAGGTTCTTGCAGAGAGAGAACCTTAAGCAGGCTCCTGGCCCAACACAGAGCCCTATGTGGGGCTCAATCTCACAATGCTGAGATCATGACCTGAGCTGAAATCCAGAGTCAGACGCTTAACCGACTGCACCACCCAGGTACCCCTATCACAGATATTTTTTTAAAGATTTATTTATTTATTTTAAGAGAGAGAAAGAGAGCCTGGGAAGGGGTAGAGGGAGAGAATCTTTAGCAGACTCCCCTCTCAGCAGGGAGCCTGAATATGGCGGGGTGCGGGGGGGCTTGATCCCATGATCCCAAGATCATGACTTGAGCCAAAACCAAGAGTCACAGGCTTAAGTGACTGAGCCACCCAGGTGCCCCATGGATATTTTCATAGTACACTGCAGTCACTGCAATCTCACAATACTATTTTGTTCATTATTGCTTTGAAATAATGGCAGATATTAGGCTGCTAAATCCTGTTATTTATTTAATGCTCTGTTAAGGAAGCACATATACCACAAATTTGTTTTTAAAATACACTGATACCAGGGCACCGGGTGGCTCAGTTGGTGCAGCGTCTGCCTTTGGCTCAGGTCCTGATCCCAGAGTCCTGGGATGGAGTCCCACGTCAGGCTCCCTGCTTTTCCGGGAGTCTGCTTCTCCCTCTGTTTTCTCTCTCACACCCTTGCTCTCTGTCAAACAAACAAACAAACAAATAAATAAATAAACAAAGAAACACAGTGATACCTTTATTTAAAATAAATATTTTAAAAATATAAAATAAAAATACACTGATGCCTTTAAAAAATAAAGTACGCTGATACCTTTATTTCATTATAACTACTTTCTCCTTTGTAATCTGAAGTATTGTATTTACGCATTTAAAAGTATTATTCTGAAAAGAGGTCCAGAGGCTTTGACTGCCAAAAGAAGCTATGCACAAAAAAGGTTAAGAAGCTCTATGCCAAGTGCATTAATTCACTAAATCTTCACAACCACCCTGGGTGATGGTTACTACGACCAGCCCCTGACCACCCGCTCTTTACACAGGCGTACGATCGGGGAAATAGAGATTGATTAAATTGCCAAAGATCACACGGCTAATAGTGGCGCTGAGATTTAAATCCAGACAGCCTGAGTCCAGAGACCATGCCCTTTTTAGTCAATATTCTATACTGCGCTACCTTTATTGTGTCATTATCCTTACCTTATAGGTGAGAAAACTGATCCTTGTTATAAAGGAAGACGGTGGCAGCTGTCGTGAGAAGTAAAAAGGAACGAACATTTCTTGAGCACCTACCGTGCCAGGTTCTTTTCATACACATCTCATCTTAGCCTCTCCGTAGCCCTCAGCATTTGGACTTATGAGTGAACTGAGACCTGAGGCAGGATGAGCAACTTGTGCCAGACCACACCCACTCCCCACTCCACCAAGCTACCTAATTAATATGTAAATTATCTCGTGCAATCCCGAGGTCTTATTTCATTCATGGGTGTCTCAGCGAAGGAAAAATATTGCAAGAAAATATTCATGCCCTCTTTCCTCCTAAAGCCAAGAAATTGTTCATCAAAACAGATGGACTAAATCAGTGTGGATTTGCACGGTGCATTTTTATGAAAAATATTTCATGTGAGGTTTAAGAATTTCACAAAACCACATGTAAGAATTAAATTTTAAAATAAAGTAGTAGATTGATACTCATTACTATGATGAATGTTTCCAGCGAAAATATAATCCTGGCAGTGGATACTTGCAAGCAAACAAAAACAAAAACAAAAACCTGACATCAACATAAAGACTTTTTTTTTAAAGGAATTGCTATAAATTATGGTGTAAAACTGTTTCAACGATTTCATGTAAAATGGTTTAAACATTACTGACTTAACATCAAAAAGTATGTTTTTGCTCAATTACTTGGCCTGATTCCCTCAGTAAACTTCAAGGCAAAGTTTGAAGTATTTTGTATCAGTTACGATTTACAAGTCACGGAAGGAGCTATGGATGGGAAACTCTTTCTGGGTTAGAACCGCTTTGCTTAGATCTAAACTGTTTATACTCACAAATCACACTGTTCAGACAGGGCCTAAGCTTTTCCTTGGCAATAATGCTAAAGTCAGCCCTAGGAGAAGGCAGAAACCCCAACCCCAGAAAGCCGGTTCATTAGCAGCCTGCCTCTTCCTGCTTCCCAAGACTCTCAGTGGCCACAAACCACGTTTCTAATGCAACTAAAAGATTCCTCTTCACGGACACTTAATGATGCCGAGTGTGTCATTACGAAAAAAAAAAAACAAATAAAACCTTGTGTCTTCAGAAAGGAAATCTGGGGCCTTATAGTCCAGAAATGAACACAGCGGAGTGAAATGAAATGGCCCGTATTTGAAGAAGCCCTTCAGGATTCTATGGGGCGGCGGGGAAGGATTTGCATTTGGCAGATTTCAGTCCTGGTTGCGCAACACTTAGCGACTCTGCACCTCAGTTATTTCGTTCGTTCAGCGGCACTGGATTCCAGCAGCGGCAGATCCAGTCATTTATTTGCTCAATCCTGTGTGCCAGGTCCTGTGCTAAATACGAGATGATTGCGCTCAGCAGTGAGCATGGCCCGCGCCCTCGAGAAAAGTTGGGTACCGGTAATAGGTACGCTATCACCATCATTAATTACACTGGCATCGTCTTAGCATCTCTGAAGCCTGTCTCTCTTTAGTCTGTTCCGTCTGCTCTATTTCTAGTATGAACAATGTCTGTTGATGTTTTCTCTAATTATATAAAAGATTTGCGACCATGTTCAATGATCTGGAAAACACGAGACGGTACAAACAGAAAAATAAAACACCCATAATCATGTTCGAATGAGACAATGCCACGCCGTCAAACATACTCGTTAGGCAAGAATGAAGGGAACAGAAACCCATCTGGTTGAACCACACATCTATGCCTGCGTCCTTCCCTCTGTCCATCCAATCTGTCCCTCTCTCCAACCAGCAAACAGGGGCAGATACTGCCTAGATGCTGAGTCTGTGAGGAGCGCGGGAAGGCGGGGGCCACAGGCATCTGTGCATCCCCCCACCCACAGGATGCAGGGGTGGGGGTAGTGTGCTGGGGAGGGCCCTGGAGAAGGCATGGCCACTCCCCTCCACCTCATGCAGCAGAGGAAGAGAGAATGTCTCTGCGATGGCCCATCCCGCGGGGTGTCCGCTCCGCACAGAAACCCAGGAGTCAGTCCTACCCTGGCCCTTCCTTCGGTTCGAGGGCACGCTCCATCTGGAGGGCCCTGGCTCAGGCCAGGAGATCCCTTCTCTTCCAAGAAAAGCGCCTAATCGGGCCCCCGCGGACACCCTCCCTCTCCAGCCGTGCCTCCTCCCCCTTGGCAGCCTCTCTCGCTCGCTCGGGACTGGATCAATGCAGCGGAGTGCTCTTTGCTAGGCCTCCACGCCCTGTGATCGCCCAGCCCCGGGCTTTAGGGGGATGAGCGTATCAATTCAGGCCCACTGAACTGTATTTCCCCGGCCCGGGGCCCGCCCCCGGCCTTTGTGCAGCGCCCGGCCCGCCCCCTTTGCTCACTCTCCCTTCATGCTTTGTTTGGCAAACACAAAACGCCCGGCCCAGCGGCGGGCCCTTTTCAAGCTCCGCAGCCAGCACTTGAAAACGCCGCCGCGAGGCTCGGGTACCTGGGAACACCTCCGGGGGCCTGGCCGAGTGGACGCTGGGCCGCCCATGCCCCCGCCGGGCGCGCCGGAGGGTCGGGCGGCGCCCCCGAGACCGCCCGGCCGGAGCTGGGGAACCTGGGGGCCGCGCGGCGCGGGCTTTCCCACCGAGCCACCCCGGATGCCCCGGGCATCGCAACTTCTTCCAAGCACCGGCATTCCCTTTGAAAATCCGGGGCACTTCGGGGGGGCCCCCTGGCCTCGCCTTTGTGTTTTAAATGGCCCAGAAGTTCACTTGACACAGAATTAAGAAGCCTGAGAACCGGTTTGGGTGATGCACCAGGAGCTCTAACTTCAGTCGCCTGCGCTGGTCACCAAGGGCTGCAAAGGCTCCATCTAGCTCAAGAGTAATTAATAATAATAATAATAGTAATAACGATGATGATGGTAAGTGCGGTAACAGGTGGTAACATCGGCTACCATTTACTGAGCGCTGTGTGCCAGGTCACCCTAAGCGCTTATCACATTTAACCTCAGTTTACTACAACCTGGTGATGTGATTAGGGTCTCTTGTGCTAACAAGGCAGCCAAGGAGCGGAGGGGCTAGAAAGCTTGCTCCTAACCCTTACCACAGACTTCCTCAGTTTAATGTTTGAGTTAATTCCACTCAAATAGTGGAAAATAGTGGAATCTTCTAGCTCCTAACAAGAAATGCCGCCCCCCCCCACCCCCCCGCCCCGGGTTCCTGAGCAAGCAATGCTCTGTCGTGCTTTGGCCAGTTGTCTTCATAGTCTGAGTTGAAGAAATTTTTTAGATGTTGTCCTATAATACTTATGATTAGAGTCGCCAAACTTTGTTGAAGTTTTGTGGCGTGCCAGGTGCTTAACTATGTGATTAAATACATCCTGTCATTGGATCCTCTGGGATGGGTTCTGCTACCATCTCCATTTTACAGGGAGGGGTGGGGAAAATCAGCAGATTGAAGTAACTTGTCCAAGGTCACACAGTCAATAAGAATTCAGCTTGTTCTCTAAACTATGAGGCAAGTATTCTAATTATGTTTTGATTTCTTTTTTCTTTTTCTTTTTTTTTGAGAGAAAGAGCACACGGAGGGCAGAGGGAGAGTAAGCCCCACACCCAGTGTGGAGCCCAGCGTGGGACTCTCACGACCCTGAGATGATGACCTGAGCTGAAATCAAAAGTTGGTCGCTTTAACTGACTGAGCCACCCAAGTGCCCCTATGTTTTAATTTCTACAGTACTTCAAAAACTGGCCTTTTGTTTTCTAAAAATTGCCTTTCTAGCTAACTGACAGTCACTTGTTAAGTCTCTTGGAATTATTTTTTTTCCTTGAAAAGACTAACTTAACTTCAAACTGCAATAACGCGGAAAGGAAACAAGGAGAATGGGGCTCCTTAACTGGGTAAGTCCACCCATCAACAGGTGTCTGCTGAAGGTACAGAAAATGACCCATATCAAACTCAAATGTTTGACAAGTTTCCATTTTTGTAGCCAGAGCACAGAGCTTCAAGGAGGATATAGGGAAGCTAGTTTAAGAATAATCTAGCACTGGAAGAGACTTCAGAGATCAGCTGGTCCAACTTTTCCATTGTACAAATGGCAAAACTGAGGCTCAGAGAGGAGTGGGACTTGCTGAAGCTTAAACAGAGGGTGATGGAGCCCCACTGGAGCTCGGCTGTAGACTCCATGATAGAATTAATATATCAGTTGTTAATGAATATAACTAATTCCTGCAGGGATTCACTACAAGCTATCAATCTGGAGCTTACAGTGTGTCAGGCACACAACTAAGGGAAAGATTGGTCAACAAGACACGATTCCTCCCTTCATAGAACCTCCATTCTAGTGGGAGAGATAGTCAATGAAAAAATAGATCAGTAGTAAATCGCAGCTGTGGTGAGGCCTATCAAAGTCAGAGCCAATGGTTCTGTAAGACGCTGTTATGGGAGGATTTAATTCACTCAGGAAGGTCAACACAGGCTTCTGTAAAAAAGCAGTCATTGATTGGTATCTCAAGGATGAGTAGATGACTTGGCAAAGAGGGGAAGGAAAGAGCAACCACATCAAAAGGAACAGCACATGCCAAAGCCCTGTAGTTGCAGGGGTATGGCAGGTTTCAGGGACTAGACACTCGGTTCGGCTGGAGCATGAAGAACAAGAGGAACATGGTATGAGATGGGGCCATCTCACACCATGATGGGGCTGGAGAGGTATGCATGTGGGGCCCAGCAGTGACGGGCCTGGTAAGTCCTGCTGGTGATTTGAGTCCTTACCTCTGGTCACTGGGAAGCCAATGAAGAGTTTATTAAGCCAAGGGGTGACATGGCATTCTTAAAAGATCACTCTAGCTTCAGTGTGGACAACTTATTGGGGAGCATAGTAAATTCAGGGAAAAACTAGGAAGCTATCATACTTGTCCAAGCAAGAGATAACAAAGGCTTGGACTATGACAATGATATTGGTTTTCTACCAACTAGTTGTTTGACCAGGGGCCACTCATGTAACTTCTAGGATCCTCAGTTTCCTTATCTGCATATTGTTCCCAACACCATCCATCTACCTCACAGAGGTGTTATAAGGCTGAGTCAACAGGGCCCTATAGAAATGCAAGCCATAAAAAAAAAAAAAATAGAAATGCAAGCCATTACTTAGCAATGACAATAATCCAGGCCTAGTGATTTTCAATCCTAATTAAATATTATCCAGCAGTCTCCATCACCATGTAAGGACAAGGCAGAGCTGTGCTTTTTTTCTGGTTAAGTGTAAATATACAAGGAATGCTGGAACGCGTTACAATGAGAAATGTAAGCCATTACAGATAAGACTAAAGTGTCCCTTGACTTTTACCCCAAATTCTGGTTCCTCCTCTCTCTCTTTTTCCCCCCAAATACTTTTATTTTATTTTTTCAGTGTTATAAGATTCATTGTTCATGTACCACACCCAGTGCTCCATGCAATACGTGCCCTTCTCAATACCCACCATCAGGCTCGCCCAACCCCCCACCCCCTTCCCTTCCAAAACCCTCAGTTTGTTGCTCAGAGTCCACAGTCTCTCATGGTTCATCTCCCCCTCCGATTTCCCCCCATTCACCCTTCCTTTCCTTCTCCCAATGTCCTCCATGTTTTTCGTTATGCTCCACACGTAAGTGAGACCATAAGATAATTGACTCTCTCTGCTTGACTTATTTCACTCCACATAACCCTCCTTTCTCTTTATACAGCAGTGTTCAACATACTTGCAATTTGGTCTTTAGGAACACATAATGATGACGCAGACCAGCCATTTGCATCTGAATGCACCTAGAGGCATAATATTAGGGTCTTCTGGCAACACATAAAAGAAGGCCCATCTCTCTCGGGGGCACCAACTTTGTAAGGACACTTGTGTTCACGACTCCCTATATCCCAGTATAGTCAAAAGTCAGTTGGATCTCTGCAGGGTTGAATATCTCCCACTTGTACTTCAAAACAAGAAGTGGGTTTTTTTTGTGTACATATATTGTACATCACTAAAAAGGCGGTTGTTGTTGCTTTAATGTACAAGGATTCTGTGTCTTGAACTTGATCATGAAATGTGTGTGCATGTGGATCCAGGTCAATTTCAAGACATAGAACCCTGCCAGCAGCCCAGAAACCCTACTTGGGTCCCCTCTCTGTGACTATTCCTCCTTCAAGTAAACCAGTATCCTGACCTGATCTAACGGCATAGATTGTTGCTTGTTTTTGGACTTTCTACAAATGGAATAATATAGGATTTACCCTTTTGTGTCTGGGTTCTTCTGCTCAACATCAGGCTTAGGGATTCAGCCATGTCCTTTGCATACAGGAGTAATTCATTCATTCTCGGTGCTGTATAGTCTTCCACTGTACGAGTATTTCACATGATTTATTTCTCCATTCTACCATTGGACATCTGGGTTGTTTGTAATCTGGGGCTAAGTGCTTCTACTATATTTATTTATTACACCTGAACTGGGTTTTTCAGCTTGAAGCTTCTAGTGACATGAGAAAGACATACCCACAAAAAAAAAGCTGATCGTTTCGCCCTCTCCAACTTAAAACCTTCTATTTGCCCCCTCTTCCCTTCCTCAGAATAAAACCTGAACACCTTAGCACGTCACTCAAGGCCTTGTCCAATGTATCCCAAAATAAATCTCAAGCCTCCTGTCCCACCACCGAACTCCAGCTATTCACTTCTCATTGCTCCTCAGACACGCCAGGCCCTCTCACAACTCAATGCCTGTGTGCATACTTTTCCTGTGATTTAGAGGCTTTCTTCTGTACCCAGAAAACTTCTGCTGCTTCTTCAAGACTCAGTTCCAATGTCACCACCTTTGTGAAGCCTCAGGTGACACCGTTCTCTAGATTCCCCTACAAGGGGTTCACCTTATTGATTTGGTTCTTATTTAATAAATGTGTTGTATTTAGTGCATGCCAGCCACGATTCTAAGCCGTTTCTTAAAATAAGATTCTGTTTATTTATTTATCTGAGAGAGTGAGAGAGAGAGCATGTACAAGCAGGGGGGAACGCAGGCAGAAGGATAAACAGGCTCCCCGCTGAGAGCAAGGAGTCCCACATGGGACTCGATCCCAGGACCCTGGGATCATGACCTGAGCCGAGGCGGACGCTTCACCAACTGAGCCACCCAGGCGTCCCTATTTTAAGCACTTTGAAAATATTAACTCCTTGAATCCTCAAACAACCTTGATGAGATAGATATTGTGAAAACAGTACTCTTGCCATAGAAGGAAACTGGGGCAGACAGGGTTTAAAAAGAACTTTCTTCCTTATGGTAGGTGGCCATAGGTGTAGAAAGCGGCAGAACCTAGGGCCCAAGCCAGACAGTCCAGCCAGCCCCACTCGGAACTACTGAGGGTCTCACTGAGGCGGCCCTGCCCACCCGCGCCAGGATAGGTCAGCTGATGGATGCCCCAGGCTCCTCCAGAGACTGTCCATTGTGTGCAAGTTACTGTCTCGTTTCTCTTTGTGCCCCGAGAGCCTGACAGCGTGCTCACTACATCAACGATATGGTTGGGGTCACAAAGGGGAGGGCCTCAGGAGAACCTGGGGATTGCGAGGCGTGAAATACAAACAGGTTTACTAAGCAATTAACTCGGGAAGACGTTAACCCAGGTATAAGGGTGACAGGGCTTAAATAAGATAATGGCTGTAAAGCGATTAGCAGAGTGCCTGGCACATGGCAAGTGCGCGTAAATGTTATTTCACACCACACAGCTCACATTTAACAAGCAATTACCATGTGCCAAGCGCTACACTAAGTGGTTTATTTAACTAATTTAATCCTCATGATAAGGCTATAAAGTCAGTACAATTGTCCCCGTTGCATCGGTCAGGGGCTAAGCAGTAAAACAGAGACCACTTCAAGTGTCGCAGGCAGTGGGAATTAATAGAAGGAATTGGTGACCCATGTCACCATTGGGCTCTTCCCCGAGAAACCAGGAAGGATGAAGTGGCCACCTGCACGGTGGCAGTGTCGGGGAACTGAAGGGACCCCAGGAGGGCAGTTTGCTATGGCGCTTGGGGCAGGAGGCGCCCAGCAGAGGCTGGAAGCCCAGGCATCGGCTCTGGGACGGGGAGAGAGGAGCCTTGTTGAAAGCAGCCCTCCTGGGTCTCCCGGAACAGCCAGGAGCCTGAGACCCGGGATTTTCAGCACGAAAACCAGCAGAGGCCTGGAGAAACTGGGACAAGTTGGCCACCCTGGGACGCAGAGAAGAAGACAGAAGAAATTCTGCGACTTCTCTCTTCCTCGTGCCTCTCTGTCTCACAGGCTGGACCTAGTGGGAGGTTATTCTGGGAAACGTCCTGCAGGGGTCAGTCCCCCTGCCACACACAGTGATGCAGGCAAACAGCTAGGAAGGGGCTCAAGGGTCAATAGGCCCGGGCCGGCATAGCTGCCTTACAGGTAAAGAAAGGGTAATAAACTTCATCAAGATAAAAAGCTTCTGCACAGCAAAGGAAACAGTCAACAAAACAAACAGGCAACCCACAGAATGGGAGAAGATATTCGCAAATGACACTACAGACAAAGGTCTGATATCTAAGATCTACAAAGAACTCCTCAAACTCAACACTCACAAAACAGATAATCACATTAAAAAATGGCAGAAGGGCGCCTGGGTGGCGCAGTTGGTTAAGCAACTGCCTTCGGCTCAGGTCATGATCCCGGAGTCCCGGGATCGAGTCCCACATCGGGCTCCCAGCTCCATGGGGAGTCCGCGTCTCACTCTGACCTTCTCCCTTCTCATGCTCTCACTCTCTCTCTTTCCTAATAAATAAATAAATAAA
>CM052801.1:92231313-92289626 GCA_028533885.1 Nasua narica | reverse complement strand
ATGAACCAGGAGAGACTGTGGACTCTGAGCAACAAACTGAGGGTTTTGGAGGGGAGGGGGTGGGGGGGTGGGCGAGCCTGGTGGGGGTATCGAGAAGGGCATGTACTGCATGGAGCACTGGGTGTGTTGCATGAACAATCAATCTTGTAACACTGAAAAATTAAAATAAACAAATTTGGGGAGAAAAAAATAAAAAAAAATAAAATAGAGCTCTTCATAAAAAAAAAAAAAAGGGTAAACAAGGCAACAAAAGCCTTTGCAGCCCAGCTCTTGGAGTCGAGCTGATCTCCAGACTTGGGCTTGGGCCAGGTTTGGGTCACACAGGGTCCTCCTCGCACTCGAAGGGCTGTGATTATTCCACGAGCATGCCACCTGTGCCTTCAGCCTCTGTCGCGCCCATTCCCCTCCCACAGCACGCAAAGCCCAGTTCTGCGGGGGTCTCAGGCTGGCCGGCCCTCAGCACCAGAGTGCGGGGCACAGGGGTGACGTTCGGTTAGAGAGTTTGCACCCATGTAAGTCTTCTGCATCGCTAAGAGGCCGTTTAGTTCAGCTGCTGTTTTACTTTCCTAGCAAGCCTGTGTTGATGAAGCAGGCAGTGCACTGACTGACTTTCTGGCGCAAGCTCCTCATCTTGTCATGGACCAGCAACAGACACTTCTAGAACGGCCACCAGTCCTTGGGCCACACTTCAGGTAGTGTTGTCTTTGGAGAAGCAATGTAGTAGAAAGGTAGAGAAGAAAAACTCTGTATCAGGGCTTGAAATCTACTTCTGTGGCTGTGTGGACAAATCCCTGAACCCCTCTTAGATCGGTTTCCTCGGTTTCCTCAAATATACCAACTGCAGCTGCCCTGTGGGCCACACCCACCCAGTCACTGTGAGGCACTCGGGCAGGCCTCCACTTCCGCGGGACATTTCCTTCACTGTCAGGTTGAATCCATGATTGGTTAAGAGAGGGGATTTTATGAAGGGACATGTGCACCCGAATGTTTATAGCAGCAATGTCCACAATAGCCAAACTATGGAAAGAACCTAAATGTCCATCAACAGATGAATGGATAAAGAAGATGTGGTATATATATATACAAGGGAATACTATGCAGCCATCAAGAGAAACGAAATCTTGCCATTTGCAACGTCGTGGATGGAACTAGAGGGCATTATGCTAAGACATGTGACAATTATCACACGATCTCTCTGATATGAAGAATTTGAGAAACAAGACAGAGGAGCATAGGGGAGGGGAGGGAAAAACAAAATGAGACAAAACCAGAGAGGGAGACAAACCATAAGAGACCCTTAATCTCAGGAAACAAACTAAGAGGGGAGGGGAGGAGGGTGGGAGGACGGGGTGGCTGGGGGATGGACATTGGGGAGGGTATGTGCTATGGGGAGTGCTGTGAACTGTGTAAGACTGATGATTCACAGACATGTACTCCTGGGGAAAATAATACATTATATGTTAATAAAAAAGAGGGGAGGGGATTTTATATCGTATATCAGCCATAATACTTGGAGCTGGAAGGCACAGAACTATAGGGACATAGCCACACGCAGGGACAGAGGTCATTGAGGAATAGAGATAACTCTCAGAAGGGATGGCACAAAATAACCTACCTGCAGTGGTCTTGTGACAAACTCTGTGTGTGTGTGTGTGTATGTGTGGGTTGGGAGACAGGGTGGGGTTAAGAAAACGGAGAGAAGAATGGAGAGAGTGAGGAGTGGTATGGTTGCCCGAGCGAGCTGACCAAGGGAAGGAGCAGGCAGGTAAGATGATTGTAAGGGGAAGGGTTCAAAGATCCTTGGGAACCCCCTAGGTGGGTGGGCATACCACCAGGAGGATGCCATGTGTAAGTTGCAACGGATTATGCCAAAGATTCCGTGGAAGTGGTAAGAAGGCTGTGCCTGCAGGAGCTCACATCTTAGCAGTGACACAGGGTTGGGAGCCAAATTCGCATGTCTTCCCAGATGTGGACGTGGCTATCTTGGCCTGGCTCACAGCCCTCACTCAGCCAGGAGCGTGGGTGAGGGTCAGAGCTGCCCAGGGGCACCTGTGTGTTCACTCGCAACAGCTGGGCCACCCCTAAAGAGCAGCTTTGTATTCCTCTGGTCAGAGGCCAATCCTCCAGCTGCCATCCTGGGAAGGGACATAGGTCATCAGTGAGGACAGGAGACAAAAGGGACCCTCTTGTGTCTCCAGACCTTGCAGCTCCCTAGCTGTTCCAGTGGGGACAGACATCTGTGGGCTCTGCAAACCTTGTTTGATGGCCAAGGAGGGCAGTGGGCCAGGTCAGGAAACCGGGATTCTGGCCAGCATTGTCTGCACTGGACTATTGCCCAGTATGCATCCCCTCTGCCAAAATCCACACCAGGGAAATGTCCAGTGGCAGATCCAAGGATCCCAAGCTCTCCAGGCCCACGATGTCCTCACATGAAAAACACTGTGCCTGTTCTAAGAGGGCTCCTGTATCTTGTACGAAGGCCAGATGTTAAAGCTGGCATCTTGAGGCTGCAGCTAGAGAAGAGTGTTCTTGGGAGCCCACAGCCCATCTGGGCACAAGGAATATGCTCGAAGCCTTGGGGAGTTCCGGTGAGGGACCCAGGTTGTCCTGTTGCCCTGACAGATCTGCTCCATTTGGTGAGATCACATGAAGCTCCCATGGAGAACTCAAAGTTCTTGGGGTTCAGACCTCAAACAGAACTTTCCAGACCTTTCTCTACATCCTTTCATCTCTGGTTTTATATTGGCCCCTTCACTTAGTCTCTCTTCTCTTCTGTCTCTTCCAGCTCTTCCCATTTGATGCCTAGTGCTCAGTAATTCTGGAGGCTCACCTCCACTCACACTAGTTCCCTAAACTGGTCTCCTCCTGCTGGCACTGAACTTGTTTTTAGAATCAGCTTAGATCTGGCACTAGGCAGTTCTGGGGTGGGGCAAGAGGGCTCTTTCTGGGCAGCATGCTGACGGACACAGCTCCAGCATCTCATACCTCCTGTCTCTGCAGAGGCAACCAAGGATGGCAGCGAGGGTAGAAGCAACAGCTCTATTCACTTGACATGGTCATAGACAAGACATTGGCTCAGCTGTGTCATATGCTGAGCCATGGCCAGCAGGGACCAGTGGATTGTAACAGAACAAGACTACCTGAGAGGGACCAGGGGACAGAACTACTGGTCTCTTATGGGAATAAGTGCTAAGGGAACAGGTCCAACTATAGGTGAGAGTGTACACCAATAGGCAGAGCATGGGCATCAGGGTAGGCTGAGGGTGGGCAGCACGGCTCCAGCCTCCAGGCTGGGACCTACGAGAAAGTCCTAGGAAGCATGTTCCCAGTCTTCAAAGGCCAGGAGCACCAGAGCAGGACAGTGTGATGGAGTGAGCATTGGCTTTGCTTAGAGCATGACAGGCTTGCGTTCAAATCCCAGCAAGGTCATTTAGGACTCGTGTACAATTGGGCAAATGATAGAACCACTCTGAATCTCAGTTTTCTCATTTGGCAAGTAGAGATATTCTGTATAATCTTTCAGGGTTAATTTATGTAGTTAAATGAGACAAGGTCTGTGAAAGTACTTAGGACAGTGACCAACATTACTATTAAAACATGAGTCTAATGTAGGAAGTGCGCCTGGAAGAAGGCAGAAGCCCAGCTATTACCAAGGACTGGGTAGGGATAGATTTTCCAGAAGAGAACATGGAAGCCAATCCCAGAGCCCTGGCCTGGGGCTACTTATAGATTAGGCTTAGCCTTGGAAAGGAAAGGGAGATTTTAAGCAGAAAAGTTACCAGATCAGATTTAAGCAGGGTCGGAACAAAGGTTTTAGAGCTGGATTTACTTAGGTTTAGACCCTTAGCTCCAGCACTGAGTAGCTGTGTGACCCTGGACAAGCTGTTTAACTTCTTTGGGCATCTGTAAAATTGGAATAATGATGCCTACTGTTATGGGTTGAATTGTGTCATCCCAAACTTCATATGTGAAGGTTCTGACACCCAGGTCCTATTAATGTGTCCTCATAGGGAAATAGGGTCTTTGCAGATGATCAAGTAAAGATGAGGCCAGGAGGGTGGGCCCTATTTAATATGAGTGGTGTCCTGAGAATAAGGAGAAATCGGGAGACAGAGACACAGGGAGAACACCACGGGAAGATGAAGGCGGAGATTGGGATACTGCATCTACAAGCCCAGGAATACTAAAGTGGCAGCAAACCATGAGAAGCTAAGAGCTAGGCCTAGAACAGATCCCCCCCACCTCCAGCTCTCAGAAGGAGCCAACCCTGTGGTCACCTTGATCGTGGACATCTAGCCTCCAAAACTGTGAGACAATACATTTCTGTTGTTGAAGTCACCTGCTTGTGGCAGGATCATGACCTGAGCTGAAGGCAAGTGCCGCGTGCAAGAGAATCTTAAGCAGACCACACACCCAGTGTGGAGCCCAACATGGGGCTCGATCTCACGACCCTGAGCTCATGACCTGAGCTGAAATCAAGAGTCAGACGCTTTAACCAACTGAGCCACCCACGTGCCCCTTAGATAATAATTGTTAAATATTGATTCTATAGATTAAAACATGTGGATGGGTAGAAGAAATGGACTGAAAAGATGGGTTTAGGACAAGATTGTAAAAGCTACTATAGTCGGTTCATGCCAAGGAGTTAAGACTATGTAGGCCTGGGGACCTACAGTGGAAGCCGGAGGATTCTACTTTCTCTGCAGCCTCTCCAGTGAGCTCATTTTTCCCTCTTTTAGCAGAGGGCCTGGAGACAGGATCTTTTTTCTAGCTGTTAATTGCTGCTTCAAACTATTACTCTCTACCCTGCCATTTTCCATTCATTAATTGACTTCCTGGTCACTTCCCAACATTTATTGAAGACTGTGGGCCCTGATTCTGTGGCTTCTCTTATACCCCACACTTTGTCCTTATGATGGAGGATTTCAATGTTCATGGTGACAACTCACTCATCACCCTAGCTGTTCATTCTCCTGACCTCATCTGCAGGGCCCTTCCCTACCCTCCACCTGAGCCAAGCATCCATGACCATAGCCATGGGCTTAGTTTGTTGTCCTTTTTCTAGTTGAGATGTAAAATTAGGTTGCCTGTGATCTTTGTTTTTTCTCAATATGGGCATTTATCACTATAAATTTCCCTCTTAGAACTGCTGTTGCTGTATCCTATAAGTTTTGTTATGCTGTGTTTCCATTTTTAGTTGCCTCAAGATATTTTTTATTGCCCTTTTTTTTGATCCATTGGTTGTGAATTTTCCAATTTTCCTCCTGATATTGATTTTTAGTGTCATATCATTGTGGTCAGAAGAAGATACTTGATACACTTTTTATCTTCTTGAAATTGTTGAGGCTTGTTTTGTGGCCCAACATATGCTCTATCCTGGAGAATGTCCCATTACATATATTTTTTTAAAGATTTTACTTATTCATTTAACAGAGAGAGAACACAAGCAAGCAGAGAGGCAGGCAGAGGCAGAGAGAGGGGCAGGCTCCCTGCAGAGTAAGGAGCCTGATGCGGGACTCGATCCCAAGACGCTGGGATCATGACCTGAGCTAAAGGCAGTTGCTTAACCAACTGAGCCACCCAGGCATCCCTGTCCCATTACATATTAAAAGAATGTATAGATTCTGCTGCTGTTGGATGGAATGTTCTGTATATGTCTACTGAGTCCATTTGGTATAAAGTATATTTCAAGCCCAATATTTCCTTATTCATTGTCTGTCTGGATGAGCTGTCCATTGTTGAGAGTGGGGTATTGAATTCCCCTATTACTGTGCTTTTGTCCATTTCTCTCTTAAAATCTGTCAGTGTTCCCTTACTATATTTAGGTGCTCTAAGTTGGATGCATAGACATTTACAATTGCTAAGTAGCCTCTTGATGACTTGACCCTTTTATCATTATATAATGACCTGCCTTGTCTCTCTCTTCTGTTACACTCTTTGATTTAAGGTCTATTTTGTCTAAGTATAACTACCCCTGTTCTTTCTGTTTCTGTTTACATGTAATATCTTTTTCTATCCCTTCACTATCAGCCTATGTGTGCTTTTTAATTTTTTTTTCACAGATGACACTGAATGGGGGCACTTTTATTAGACAAGTGGGAAAGGGGAGGGTGCACCTTGGGGTGTATACTGTCAGGGCCCTCACATGGGACCAGAGCTCTGCTGCACCCTCTTCATCAGCTCTTCATCCTGTGTAGACAACTCTGTCAAATTTTTGTCCATGGATGTCTAGGTACTTGGAGACAGAGCAGTCCAGGCACACAGACTTGTCCTTGGACAGCTCTGCTTCCTTGTAGTGGAGAGGTACACACTTCCAGTGGTAGGCACTGCTCATTCTGTTGTACATATCAGCCATCACCTCTACCTCGGCTCTGTAGCCAGCTGCTGGGCCTTGAGTGGATCCAACTCAGCCCTGAACTGTGGAAGAGATCTCCTTCTGGCCTCCTAGTCCACAGCTTGGGGCCAGTCATATTGCCTGTTCTTCCCTAACTTCAGGCAAACACCTGTGCTTTTTAATTTTTAAAAAATATTTATTTATTTAATTGAGAGAGAGAGTGGGGGAGAGGGTCAGGGGGAGAGGGAGAGAGAAACTTAAGCAGACTCTGTGCTGAGCACAGAGCCCAAGGTGGGGCTTAATCTCACGATCCTGAGATCATGACCTGAGCTGAAACCAAGAGTGGGACACAACCAACTGCACTAACCAGGTGCCCTGTGCTTTTTAATTTTTAATTGAAGTATAGTTGACATATAATATTGTATTAGTTTCAGGTGTACAACAAAATGATGCACTGATTATATACATTACAAAATGCTCACCATGATAAGTATAGTTACTCTCTATCACCATACAAAGTTATTACAATATTATTGACTATGTTCACTATACTGTACTTTTCATCTCCATGACTTACTTATTTTAAAACTGGAAGTTTGTACTTCTTAATCCCTTTTACCTATTTTACCTATTCCCCCAACCCCTGTCCTCTGGCAACCTCAGTCAATGTGTCTTTAAAGCTGAAGTGAGTCTCCTATAAGCAGATATAGCTGGGTCTTGTTCTTTTGTTTTTATCCATTCAGCTACTTTGTCTTCTGATTAGAAAATTTAACCCATTTACATCTCAAGTAATTAGCAATAGGTAAAAGACTTACAAATACTATCTTATTGTTTTATGGCTTTTTTGTATTTCCTTCGTTCCTTTCTACTTCTTTTACCATCTCCCATTGTGAATTGATGATTTTCCATAGTGGTATGCTTTGATTCTCTTCTCTTTGTCTTTTGTGTATATACTGTAGGCTTTTGCTTTTCAGTCACCATTAGGCTTATAAAAAATATCTTTTAGCAATCTATTTTAAGCAGATAACAACATAATTTCAGTTGCATACAAAAACTGCATTTTTATCCCCCCACACACTTTATGCTATTGATGGCACACTTTACATCTTTTTATGTTGTGCACCCATTAGCAAATTGTTGTAGCTATAGCTATTTTTAATTATTTTTGTCTTTTAACTTTTTTTTTTTTAAAAGAAGCCTCCATGCCCAGCATGGAGTTTGAATTCACAACCCTGAGATCAAGAGCTGTGTGTTTTACTGACGGAGTCAGCCAAGCACCCCTGTCTTTTCACTCTTATACTAGACTTAAAGGTGATTTACACACAACCATTATAGTATTAAAGTATTCTGGATTTGACTATATACTTAACCTTTAGCAGTGAGGGTTTTTTTTCCAAATACTTATTTTATTTTATTTTATTTTATTTTATTTTATTTTATTTTATTTTATTTTATTTTATTTTTTCAGTGTTATAAGTTCAGAGCCTGGTGGTGGGTATTGAGGAGGGCATGTATTGCATGGAGCACTGGGTGTGGTACATGAACAATGAATCTTGTAGCAGTGAGTTTTATGCTTTCATATGTTTTCATGCTGTTACTTAGGATCCTTCCAGTTGAAATATAACTCCCTTATCATTTCTTGTATGCCAGGTCTAGTGGTGATGAACTCCTTCAGCTTTGTTGTCTGGGAATGTCTTTATCTCTCCTTCATTCCTGAAGGACAGCTTTGCTGGGCATAGTATTCTTGCTTGGCAGTTTTTTCTTTTAGCACGTTGAATATGTCATCCACTCCCTCCTGCCTTGCAAGGTTTCTGCTGAGAAATCCACTGATAGCTTTATGAGGTTTCCTTTGTATGTGTTGAATTACTCTTCTCTTGCTATTTTCATAATTCTCTCTTTTTCTTTGATTTTGTACAATTTGATTATAATGAGTCTTAGGGTAATCTTTGAGTTCATCTTGCTTAGAGTCCTTTAAGCTTCATATATCTCTGGATGTTATATCCCTTCCAAGATATGGCCCGCTCACAGCTATTATTTCTTTAAGTAATCTTTATGCCTCCCCTCTTCTCTTTATGGAATTCCCATAATGCTATATATTCATTTTTATTGATGGTGTTTTATAGGTCCCATATGCTTTTTTCACTCTTCATTCTTTTGTTGTTTTTGTTCCTCTAACTGGCTAATTTCAAATGACTTGTCTTCAAGTTTGCTAATTCTTTTTTCTGCATGATCAGTTCCATTGTGGAATCACTATTGAATTTTTTGGTTCTGTGACTATATTCTCCAGTTCCAAGATTTCTTGGTTTAAATTTCTTTTTCAGATTTCTCATTTTTTAATGCATTGTTTTCCTGATATCACCTAGTTGTCTATCTGCATTCTCTTGCATCTCATCGAGCTTCTCTAAGATGATTGTTTTGAATGCTTTACCACCAGTTCACAGATCTCCATTTCCTTGGAGTCTGTTACTCAAGCTTTATTAGTTTCTTTTTGTGGTGCCATGTTTGCCTGATTCTTCCTGATCCATGTAGCCTTGTGTTGGTGTCTTTGTATTTGAGAGAGAAAACCCTTTTCTAGTCTTTGCAGACTGGTTTTGGCAGGTAAAGATCTTCTTCTGATAGGTCTCTGAGCTGATGGCATTGCCTCTGAGTAACAGGCATGCAGGGTTGGAACCAGATCACATGGCTGCTACTGGATCCATGGTGGGGTTCTTGGTTTGTGGACTTGTTACCAGGGGCTTTGGGTGGCCGTGGATTCTGATCTCTAGTAGGATGGAATTACTTCTAGGACCTTGGTCATTAAGACTGGTGCTGGGACAAGGGTTCACTTCAGGGTCCACAGTTGAGTCAAAAGACTGTGTGGCTGTTACCAGGTGCACAGATGGTGAGGCTCCTGCTGGGTCCCTGGGAGAGCCCTCTGTAGGTCACTGGGTGGGTCTACTGGGTACGGCCCTCAGCTTCAGTTGAGAGGGGCTGGAACTGAGTCACAGCACTTCAGGGCCCACTGCCGAGACCAAGGTCTACAGGCCCACCTTCAGGGACATGGATGGGTGTGCCTCCTGCTAGGTTCCTGGGCAGGCAGGACTGCTTTTGCATTTTGGCAAAACAGGGCTAGAGCTGGGTCACAGGGCTGCTTCAGGATCTGTGGTCAGACTGAGGTTGGCAGGCCTGCCTTTGTGAGCACAGAGCAGCTTGTCTCCTGCCAGATCCCTAAGCAGGCAGGCCAGCTCCCAGACTGCAGCTGAAAGGGGCTGGGGACAAGTCACGGGGCCACTACTTCAGGCTCCACCATCAGATCAAGGTCATCAGGACTGCTTCCAGTGGAACTTATAGACGTGTCACTTGGCAGATCCCTGGTCAGGCAAGACTGCTCGTAGACCATGGCTGGGAGGGACTGGGGCTGGGTAGAATCCTGCCTTAAGATCTGCAGCTGAACAGAGATCAGCAGGCCTGTTTTGGGAGCAAGGATGTGTGTGTCTCCTACCCAGACCCCAGGCAGGAAAGACTGTGCCTGGGCTGCCCCTGGGAGGAGTTACAGCTGAATTACAAGGTCTTTTTAGGATCTTCAGTGGGACAGAAACTGACAGGCCTACCTTCATGGGCTGGGATGGACACGACTCCTGGTGAGTTCCTGGGAGGATAAGACTGCTCCTGGCCTGTGGCTGGATCTCTCAAAGCTCCCACAAAGGCACTCTTGTCCATGTCTGCTGCCAAATTATTGTCACCGAGCAGGAAGATGAGCAAGGGACCTCCTATTATGCCATCTTGCTGACCTCCTCTCAGCATTTTCTTTAAAACCACTATCCTATTACCTCCACCCTCATTCTCCCTCACCCTCAGTCTTTTTAAGTTAGAAAGAGAATTAGAGCTACCAAGTAGCTCGATCCTGTTTCCCTCTTCCCTACCACACACAGTACTTATGTTCAGCCACACCATTCTTTTCTATCTCATGGAAAAAGTATGTTTTATTACTGTTGAAGGCAAATTTCTTCCCTCGTACCCTGAATCCCTTCTCTGCTCCATGACATTATTCCTTGTCTTTCCTACTACTTTCAACCTCTCCTTGAATAACATGTAAATATATTTAAGTAATTATCAAACTAAAAAAAAAAATCCATATACTTCTAAACAAAGACCATCTTTGAAATGTGATTGTCTAGTTCCTTTACTATATTGAGTTCCAAGGTAACATGCTAGCAATCCTCAAAGGTTGGTGCTGTATTCTAATAGTGAGTTAACTTTTTTTCGGGGGGGGGGGGGGTTTAGAATTAAATCCTTCCATTCAAGGAAAATTCTAATTTACTCAAGAGAAGATTTTACCAGGTGTTTTCTTGTTAGTCAAACAGAATTCCTGGTAGAATCTTTTTTTTTTTAAGATTTTATTTATTTATTTGACAGAGAGAGAGAGAGATCACAAGTAGACAGAGAGACAGGCGGAGAGAGAGAAAGGGAAGCAGGCTCCCTGCTGAGCAGAGAGCCCGATGCGGGGCTTGATCCCAGGACCCTGAGATCATGACCTGAGCTGAAGGCAGAGGCTTTAACCCACTGAGCCACCCAGGCACCCCCCTGGTAGAATCTTACCATCAATAGTTCAGTTAAACAAAAATTTACTGAATGCCTATTACATGTGAGACATTGTTGATAGCTTCTCCCTTGTCTCTGTGGAGTGTAATCTCTATTAGGAAAACATTTTTCATGGCCTTTATCTGGCCAGTCCATAGTCTACACCCATAAGGATAATAATAGCTTTATTATTTATTATGCTCTTAATGCCTTGCCCCATATCTATTTGGCTAACTTGGAAATGTGGGGGAGTTAGTGCTTGTAGGGCATAGAAAATGGTATATAAATGCCCATCCTCCCTGAGCTCTGATGGGACACGTCAGAGGCATGTCATATTAGCCTTTTCAAAGGGGGTTCCCTGTAGGATTGAGCCCCACTTGTCCATAGCAGTAACCTGCTCATCAATGCACATATTATTGGTTATTTTTATCCCTTTCTGCCTCAGTTTTCCCAATTTATGACTTATGCTACCTCCCCAGTAAACCACCTGCAACCTAGTAGTATTTGTTTCAGGGTCTGTTTAAGGGATTACCCAAACTAAAAGAGTGGCTAATACTAAATGAGTAGTTACTATGGGCCAGGCATTGTGATATTCCCTTCATGGTACTTTAACTCAGGGTTTAGGAGTAAGATTAGACTAGTTAAAACATATACAATTCTTATAACAGAACCCAATATATAGTAGGTACTCAATAAATGTTAGCTATATAGTATATCAGTCAGGGTCCAGTCAGAGACAGAAACCACATCAGTTTTAGGAACAGAAAGTTTAGTATAAAGAATTGGTTACTAGGCATAATAAAGTTGTTTCTTAGGTAACTAAAAAGGTAAAAGGAGAAGTGTCTAAAAGTGTCACATAGATAGCAACTGCAAGAATCCGCAACCGTGCCTGGGGGAACAAAGAGAAGAGGCTGAAATTATTAAAACTCAGAGGCTTACTGCAGGGGCCCTGAGGAACTGAAACTCAGACCTCTGAGATGAGGGCACTGCTCAGATGGTCCTGCTGACTCTGAACTTGGAAGAGTGGCCCGTGAAGCTGAGACCTTGATTTCTCAGGAGGCTAGAGCTGGTGTCTCTGAAAGGGGTGTGATAAGGCTGGTTCTATAAGTGCTGGTAAAATGAAAAACTGGATTCAGTTGCTGCTTCCAGTAGGAATTGCAACTGCTGAAGTGAAGAAGTGTTGTCAGGGTGATATACATTGGCAAATAACACCTACAAGAAGCACCCAGATAGGAGCAGATCCCTTCTTCTTGCTCCAGACTTGCAGTCTTCCTCTAGTGTCTCCATGGGTAGAGCCTACCAGAAAGCTAGCTGGCAAAAAAAGAAATGTGGTTTGTGGGGTCCCTGTCTCAGCATCACAAACCAGAGTATAGATGGATGGGTTTCAGGCTGAGAGACAATAACCTCACAACTGATACACATAGTCTCCCCAACAATCCTTTGAGGCAGGCACTACCATTATCCTTGGGTTTATCTTTTAATAGATTTTATTTTGTAGAGCAGTTTTAGGTTCAAAACAAAATGAGGTGGAAAGTATAGAGAGTTATATCCCTGGGTTTTTATGCGAAAACTTAGACTGCCAGTGAGTAGTCCAAGATCACATAGCTTTTTCCAGAGCCCACACTCTTAGCCACTCTCCACCTGAACAGTATCTGTTTCCTTCTCCTTTCATCTAAGTTCACATGCTCTTCTATGTCATTAAAGTATTCTACAACTCAGACATTTCATGCATTGGGGTAGGACCACCCTCTTTTGTCTCCCCTTCTTTTTCCAAATTAGTGACTCTTCTGCACTTTGAGATCAGAGCAAGCAAATGAGATGTTTATCAAGACAGCACTCAGAATCTCAAATGGTTTCATTGACCTTACTATTCTGTTGGTCCCATTGATAAGCATGACAACCTGGTGACACTGTTAAAAACTTTGTTTGCACTTAATTGGCATGTGCCCTAAGCAGTAGGCTGAAGATGGAATTAGTGATTGCAAATTGCTGTTTGCAACATTTGGTAAGGAGGAGAAATCCAGGTATATTCTAGTTTTCACTCCTGAAAGACCAGATGATTTTCCTCCTCTGGTCAACCTCCCTCATGACAATCAGCTTGTTCTCTGTTGACACTACCTTCATCTAGATTTCTCCTTCCCATAATTCCAAGTCCTAATGCTAGGTCAGAAGTACTGGAATTGAGTTTGAAGGGTACGTGTGGGGTCACCAGAAGGTCACTAATACCTCTCAGCATGTTGGGGAGTTTTGAGACAAGTGATTGTCCAATTGTAAAGCCAACACCTGATAGCCTTCATGCTAGAGGGTGGAGATCTCTACAAGGAAAACTGCAGCTGGAATCCTTCTCAGGGGCTGCCCTTCAACAGGAAGTCTGGTTTCACTCAGCATAGCGATGTTGACTCTGGGTCTGGACAACTCACGTGTGACCATGTTTTAGAGACTACAGCTATCATCGTTGTCTAAAGTTGTGATATTTCATGGTGCAGGAGTTCTTCTTTCCTTCCTAATAAGTCAGAAGCCTTCTACCTGCCCAACTTTCCAAAGAGGGAATTTCCAACATGACAATTTGGACAGTCTTGAGCTTGGTGTGTGACAGTCTCTGCTCTGAGGGTCTGCCTTGTAGGGGAGGGCCCGGATGTCATAATTAAGGCTATTCAGAGATACTCAGTGATATGTGACTGACATTCTGAGTTTCTTAACTAGGATGAGGATTTGATGAAATTTATGAGTAGGACAGCATTTTTCCCATTGTAGTATAGCGACCTGGGCCATCCAGACTTTCTCAAACAGTGGCCATTAGACAACTACAGGCATTTCATGGCAATGGCTCCCATCTTTAGCAGCCCACTATTAGTGCAATGTAGCTATGAAGACTGATGCTTTAACAGCAAGAGAAGTGAACATCCTTATTGTCTGCCACTCTGAGGTAAATATTAGGTCCCAATACCTTCTGTCCTTTCTCAGTATTCTCCCAAATCTTCTCTAATTCACTTGATCAAGATTCAATCTTTCAGATGTTCACTTAGAGCCAATCCCACCAGATGGAAACTTCTCTAGAGCACTACAAGATTTCTGATATATTAACAGAACCTAGATATATCACAGAACCTAGAACAGCTGGACAGACTAGTGCCATAATTTGAATCCCAGGGATCAACACTGAGGGAAAAAATTCTATTTATAAAAACCAGGAACAGAAAAAAAAAAGATGGCTATAAATCTTATCTATTAAAGAACATCATGAATCAGGAGCTAGGAGGAACTTGAACAGAACAGAATCTAGTTGGGAAATAAAGTGAGGAGAGTTGGACTGTGGAGAAAATAATTCTGAAGTACTTGCATTTCCATGCATGTTGTCTGGATATGATATGGATAGGGTGGGCAGGCTTGAATGTATAGAGTTAAGAGCAGATAGCAATGACAATGTACGACTGAGGAGTTTCCATTAATATGGCCCATGAAGTTCTTCTGGGAAATCCAAAAGCTGTTCATTTGTAGGTTGGCTTTGACGATATAACACAGATAAACCTCTAGTTGGTGTCGTGAATGAATTTACTGATGATATTGATGTCTCCTCTGAAATAGGGCCATTCCTTCCCTTAATTTTAGTAAACTTTTAAAGGTAGTGGAGGTGTAACCAGGGGTTCCATGCTGGCTTTTCTTCCACCAGAGTCCCCTGTGTATTGTGGAGACCACGTGGGAAAACTCAGGATAACTTTGATCTGCACTGTCTCCTCAATCAACTCCAATCACATCAACCTTGAAAGTGCAGAATCCCTCCAAAATTCTCATATTTGCTCTAGTTCTTTTCTGGTGACTTTAAGTGTTCCTAAGAAACAATATATCACTGTTTCGATTGCCCAATATAGTTCTTCAGAAGCTAACTCTCGTAATAGCATACTTCCTACCTTAAACACTTACCATAGAAATGGTGGAAACTAATATTCAATTGTTGCTTTATTGCTGCTGAAGGTTTGTAATGATATGTTACTCTTCAAATAAAATAAGGGATGTTCTCACAAGGAAATGATGATACAACAATAGGTTAAAATTTAAAGACTGGGTGTTTGATTTCAGTGAGAGAGAGAGAGAGAAAGACAGAAAATATCTTCTCAGCTTCACCTGTTTGACTATAGTTGACTGAAGTAGTATAAGATATTTACTGAAGTTCTACCATTACTGAGGAATATCAAATCACTTATACAGACACAATGACCAGTTTCTGGTAAGGAGGTCTGGCAGTTACAATCTCTCCTTTCATCCATAGAAATTTGATTTGAATTGCTATAGTTGTGGGGGTAGCCTAGCTGTAACACACATCTCTATCCAAGTCATTTTTTAAAGTTTTTGACTTAGCAGCCATGAGATATTTTTTGGAGAGAAAAATTAATCTCAAATACTTAGACACCATTGAGTAAAAAGGAGAGTTTATCCTCAATTGGTCTCTACTGTTTGGCTAATTGCTCTTTTAAAACTTTTACAAATTTAACACTTTAAAAGTATTACGTGAAGTAATAAAGTATTGCTATGGTACTTGAAATATCACAGCATTTTTATTCCAGAATCTGAAAGTGTGTGACCAGCAAATACAAAATTATTCAGCCAAATTTTCAAGTATATCAATGGAGATTATTAATAATAAATATCACTTATTGAGATCTTAGGTATAAGTATTATGATCCCATTTCACAGATAAGGTAATAAACCTATAGGGAGGTTAAAATAACTAATCCAAGGTCATACATCTACAGGGAAGTGGCTTCTTAGTGGAGACTGCCAGATAGACACCCAGCCCTAACCAATTCCTTGATTACACCCTTGTGAGACCCTAGGCAAAGGATTCAGATAAGCTGTACCCAGACTCCTGACCCCCGGAAACTGTGAGATAATAAAAATACATTGCGTTTTAGCTGCTAAATTTGTAGTAATATTGTTATGTGGTAATAGAAAACTAATACACCTAATATCTAGTATCCTACCTAAATTCACCTAATACTTCCAATAGTTTTTTTTGTTGTAGATTCCTTTGAATGTTCTACGTTCATAATGTTATCTGTTACTGTGGGACTAATTTTCTCTGTCTTTAGCTTTTAAGGTAGAAATCAGATAATTTGCTGTAGACCCTTCTAACCTAGGCACTTAAAGTTATAGATTTCCTTCTAACCTCTTAAGCTGCATTCTATAAATTTTAAAATACTGTAATTATCATTCAGTTCAAAATATTTTCCAATTTCCTTTGTGATGTTTTTCCTTGGCTTTTCAGTTATTTAAGGTATATTGTGAATTTCAAACTATTTGGGGATGAAAATTTTTTTAGTATTTTTTTGTTATTGATTTCTAGTTTAATCCTGTTATGTTCAGAGAACAGGCTCAGGTAGCAGGAATGAGGAGTAATTCTGCAGATGCTGTTGGTTGAGCAGCATTCCCTATTGAGACAACACTGAAATTTGTGCTCCCAGGCTAGGATGCACTACTGCTGGTAAATGAGAACACTGTGGTTATTGCAGAATAAGTAGCAGAGCTGGTAGTAGAGCCAAAAGCAAAAGGAATGGATGTTGTCACCTGGTTTGATGAGCACCCCGGTGACCACAGCATTAGCAAGGTTGTTGGTACCCAGCTCAAAAGCCCCTGCAATCACTATAGATTATGTGGAAGCAGTATGACTCAAGTTTAATTTTGGAATAATTAACTTATTCCTAAGGGAAATCTAGTTCCTCCTGGGGCAGAAGTTGAAGCAACTGATGCTGTGAAGATGAATCCTGTGGTCTGTGTAGCTGGCATTGGGTTATTGAGTGAGAAGAGGGCAGAAGAAGGTGTACCTGCAACTGGTTGAGAGGTAGTCCCGAAATTAAGCCCTCCTATACCATGCATAGAGAAAGTAAACCTTATCATTGAAGTAGTGGCCATTGTCTTTGCGGGACCAAAAGTGAATCTACCTGTAGGGATACCAGCATATGATTTTTTTTTTTTTTTTTTTAAGAGAGAGATCTCAAGTAGGCGGAGAGACAGGCAGAGAGAGAGAGGGGGAAGCAGGCTCCCTGCTGAGCAGAGAGCCCGATGTGGGGCTCGATCCCAGGACCCTGAGATCATGACCAGAGCTGAAGGCAGAGGCTTTAACCCACTGAGCCACCCAGGCGCCCCCCAGCATATGATTTTAAAGCTTTGGAGGCAGCTTCTGCTGTCACCACCAGTAGTGCTCACTATTCAGGCCCTAAAGTAAATTGGTAGGCCTTCAAGACTGCATAGGCACCAGAGAGGGGGGCCAGGGTGTACATGAGCTAGAAAGAAGCAGCTTCATCACCAGGTAGCTTCCAGGTCATATATCTGGAATTTTTTATCCAGTCTGCCTCCCACTTTACACAGGAGAAACTTAATGCTCAGGGGGAGAAAGTGACTTGCCCAAGGTCACAGAGTTGGTAAGCCCCAGAGCTGAGGCTTGAAACCAGATTTGCCCATTCTAAATCCAGTTTCTTAAATGATAATGATTCTTGCATGGATTTTATAATCTAAGTCAGAAGGCAATTCAGAGAGAGTCATCAAAATAACATGGCTGAGAAAAGAATACAATCATCTAGAAGGACAACTTAGAATGACAGCACTTACTTACACAAGATTCAGAAAAATTTCACTTTTGTCTAAAAATTAGCTTTGTTGGGGCGCCTGGGTGGCTCAGTGGGTTAAAGCCTCTGCCTTCGGCTCAGGTCATGATCTCAGGGTCCTGGGATCGAGCCCCGCATCGGGCTTTCTGCTCGGCGGGGAGCCTGCTTCCCCCTCTCTCTCTGCCTGCCTCTCTGCCTACTTGTGATCGCTCTCTGTGTGTCAAATAAATAAATAAAATCTTTAAAAAAAATAAAAATAAAAATTAGCTTTGTTACCTTCTATTCATATTTGATAAACTGGCCTGTGGATTTATGTCTCTAGACATTCCTCCAGGGTCCTCCTTTTCTCTTCTATCATGGGAATCCGTGAGTATATCAACAGCAAGAATAGGAACAGCAACTTTAGGGTGGCTTTCATCACTGCTATTTCAACTCTGTGATTATCATGCAATTAATTGCAATCTCTTGTTCTTTAAAGGTTATGACGCACTCTTTAGCATCTATTTTCCTATTACGTATCCAGAATATTAGACCCCAGTTTGGGGTCAAGGCAGAATTTGTAGGTTTATCTCCAATTAGCAGATGAAGAAAATGAAAGATAAGATAACTTGCTCAAGGTCCCACAAGCAGTCAGCAACTAAGTCAAGATTGGAACCTGGGTCCCCCAATTCCAAATCGTGGGCTCTGCCATCAGCCCAGTGAGAACGTGCTGCAGATGCTTTGTTTTCCTGCAGGGCAAGGTATGCATGTGCAACAATTTAGTCTAGCCTCCATCTCCACAAAGCCACAACAGGCTTTCCTGGGCTGCATTATGACTTTCACAGATCCTAGGCACCTTTCTGCTTTTGGGGGCCCTTTCCTCCATGAAAAATATTAAAACTTATACTTTACTATGGCATTAGTGTATAGACAAATATGTTATATTTTTAAAAGTATTTTCTTTGATGTAATAGTTCAATTTTTTCTTCCAACTTTAGAAGAAATTAAGACATTATCATTGGAGATGAAACAAGCAAATGGAAAGAAATTCCATTCTCATGCATTGGAAGAACAAATATTGTTAAAATGTCTATACTACCCAAAGCAAGCTATACATTTAATGCAATCCCTGCGAAAACACCAATAGCATTTTTCACAGAACTAGAACAAACAACCCTAAAATTTGTATGGAATCACAAAGGACCCCAAACAGCCAAAGCAATGTCGAAAAAGAAAAACAAAACTGGAGGCATCACAGTTCTACACTTCAAGTTATATTACAAAGCTGTAGTCATCAAAACGGTATGGTACTGGCATAAAAATAGACACATAGATCAATGAACAGAATAGAAAACCCAGAAACAAACCCAGAGTTATATGGTCAATTAAACTTTGACAAAGCAGGAAAGAATATGCAATGGGGAAAAGACAGTCTCTTTAACATATGGTGGTGGGAAAACTGGAAAACTCCATGCAAAAGAAACTGGACTACTTTCTTATACCATACACAAAAATAAACTCAAAATGGATTAAGGACCTAAATGTGAGACCCAAAACCATAAAAATCCTAGAAGACAGCACAGGCAGTATTTTCTCTGACATTGGTCATAGAAACATCCTTCTATCTTAGATATGTCTCCTGAGGCAAGGGAAACAAAAGTAAAAAAAAAAAAAAAAAAAACTACAGGGAGTACATCAAAACAAAAAGCTTCTGCACAGCCAAAGAAAGAACCAACAAAATTAAAAAACAGAGTACCAGATGGAACAAGCTATTAGCAAAGGACATATACAAAGAACTTATACAACTCAACACCCAAAAAGCAAATAATCCGACTGAAAAATGGGCAGAAGAAATGAACAGATATTTCTCCAAAGAAGATATCCAGATGGCCAACAGACTCATGAAAAAATGCCCAACATCTCTCATCATCAGGGAACTGCTAATTGAAACTACACTGAGCTATCCCCTCATACCCCTCAAGCTGGCTAAAACCAAAGACTCTAAAAACAATGTTGGTGAGAATGCAGAGAAAAAGGAACCCTCTTGCACTGCTGGTGAGAATGCAAACTGGTACAGTCACTGTGGACAACAGTATGGAGGTGCCTCAAAAAGTTAAAAATAGGACACCTGGGTGGCTCAGATGGTTAAGCATCTGTTCTTGGCTCAGGTCATGATCCCAGGACATGATCCCATCGAGTCCCACATCGGGCTCCCCGTTCATTAGGGAGCCTGCTTCTCCTTCTCCCTCCACTGCTCCCCCTGCTTGTGCTCTCTTGCTCTATCAAATAAATAAAATCTTTTTTTAAAAAAGTGAAAAATGGAACTACCCTATAATCCAGTAATCATACTACTAGGTATTTACCCAAAGAATATGAAAACACTAGTTCCAAGGGATATATGCACCCCTATGTTTATAGCAGCATTATTTACAATAGCCGAACTATGGAAGCAGCCCAAGTGCCCATCAATAGATGAATGGATGAAGAAGAGGTAGTGTGTGTGTGTATGTACACACACACACATACAGTGGAATATCATTCAGTCATAGAAAAGAATGAAATCTTGTCATTTGCAACAACATGGATGGAGCTAAAGAGTATAAAGCTAAGCAAAATAAGCAGTCAGGGAAAGACAAATGCCATCTGATTTCACTCATATGTGGAATTTAAGAATCAAAACAGATGAACAAAGGGAAAAAAAGGAGACCAGCCAGAAAACAGACTCTTAACTATAGAGAACAAACACGTGGTTACCAGAGGGTGGGTGAGGCGATGGGGTGAAGGGGATTAGGAGTGCACTGGTTTTGAGGAGTACCGGGTAATACATGGAACGACATTGCACACCTGAAACCCATATAGCACTGGATGCTAACTACATTGGAACTAAAATTTAAAAAAGATATTATCCCTGGACCCCTAAGAGTACTGTGAAGCCCCTAGGCTCCAGGCCTCCTGTGCCTAATGCAGATCACCCTGGATACGTTTCTGGGGAGTGAGGGGCAGCAAGAGAAGGAAGACTTGCTGGAGCAGGAGTTCTCATCTGAGGTTCAGAGACTCCCGTAACTGAACCCGACTAAGCGGCACTGAAAATTCTGACCACACGTAGAGGGGTGCGCTTTTCCGAGGAGAGGTTGCATGGTTTACATTAGATTCTCAAAGGGACCCACGATCCAAAAACAGATTAAGAAAAAGAAGACTATCTGTGGCAATGGAGGTGCACCAAGGAATCCAATGCAAGACTGTCTTGAGTTACCCCAACCTCTGTATTTCTATGGGTTATAGAGGCGGTTACCTAGGTTTCCATGCTCTTTGACTCAAGCATAGGTACCGCTCCCTTCCCCAGGACAGATGGATGTGGTCAAATCCGCCCCTCTGTACTAAAACAGCCGTGAAGGAATGGCCAGGTGACGAGAACTTTGGAGTTGGTATCCCCCAGATCAAGCCTCAAGTCTATCCCCTCCTCCACCAGCTTCTGAGGACAGTGCTCTGTGTAAGGAGAGAATTCACCCTGAAGCAGGAAAGATCCAAAGGCCATGAGCTTTGGCTGGGGGACAGTGGCTGATAGTTGGTGGAGTAAGACATCAGGTGGTGTCACTGAAATGCCCTCGAGCCAGCCCTTGGCAAATTGTCCTAAATTCCTCAAGAGAAGGCTCCATCAATGAAAGGAGCCACAACTCCCTTTGGGAAGTTAATAAAGAACTGCAAACACTGGCAGGGAGAGACTTCACCTACACATCGGCAAGAGCCACAGTGATGGTAAGAAAAGCCTAAAGAGGCTAAAGAGCAGGGGTAAAGAAGCAGCTGCTGTCAGGGCCGTCAGGAGGCTGACGGAAGAGTGGCTTTGGTACTAGCTGCAGAATAGTGCAGTAATGCCCACCGTGACAAGAAAAGGGTACCGACTGGGGCGCTGTAACTCTCCTGGTATGTGAGGGACCACAACCCCACCCCCACCCCCCAACTCAATGGACTACCCAAGTGGGGGAGGGAGCAGTAGGAGCGGGCAACCCTGTGGGAAGGAGTACTTTATCACTGACATTGTTTAGAATGGCTAGCACATGATGAACATGAAAAGCAGACCGACTTTTAGTCAGTTTTATTATTGTTTTTGAATTCTCCACAGGGAATGTACCCCTCCCCCCCTTATTGCCTGCACCTGGGGTGGGCCTCTCCCACCACCAGGCCCCCTTGGTACACCATTGCCCCATTCACTGGGGCCTGAGCAATAATGGGGATGAAATTAGCCTCCTACTCTTAACAAACTGCAAAATAACTCTGACTCTCCTGGAGGGAAGGCCCATCCATTTGTAGTTCCTCCCACGTAGGTCACAGGAAGCAAGCGGGCAAAAGCAGAACACGCTAGGTCAGGCCCTGGCTGGAGTAATGGCAGCCAACATCCCGCAGACAGGAAGAACTCCTTTCTGCTCTACTCTTACAGTTCATTTCAAATATAAAGGGCATGGACCTATGTGGGCTGCAGAAAACACTTAGATGTGGATATAATATTAAATGCTTGGTTTTAAGTGCTTAAAGTGACAGGAAAAATACAGAGCAGTCCTTTCATAATGGACCATTCCAATTATCTAGCAATTTTGTTTTTGTCCCCAAATTGGCCTTCTCCTCACCCTCATAAAGATGTCACATAGAAGTTTCTTCTAACATGTGGGAGAAATACTTGCCTACCTGCTTTATATTTTTCTTTTTTTTTTTCTAGATATTTTACTTATGTAATTGACAGAGAGGAGATCACGAGTAGGCAGAGAGGCAGGCAGAGAGAGAGAGGGAAGCAGGCTCCCCGCTGAGCACAGAGCCCAATGCTCCCTGCTAAGCAGAGAGCCCAATGCGGGGCTCGATCCCAGGACCCTGATATCATGATCTGAGCCAAAGGCAGAGGCTTTAACCCACTGAGCCACCCAGGTGCCCCTATTTTTCTTCTATTAAAGCTGTATCCCCCTCCTTTTTTTTTTTTTTACATTTCTTCTCTCCTCTAGCCTCACCTTGGACATGTAAGTTTTTGAGGGGAGTCTATCTAAATCAATGCTGTCTCTCTTTAACTCATACACCAGAAACTCAGAAATCTGCGTTTTCATTCCAGAAGGATATTTTTTGGGGTGAGGGGAGGACGAAGCTCATTAGCTTGTCAATCAAATGTATATTTGCAAACACTTGGTTCACATCAAACAATACCGACTTGGATGGGAAACAAATGTGTTCATTACATTATTTTTTTTCCTTACAGAAAGAAATGCCAGAGAAAACAATGCATTCATGTGTGTTAAGCTACTATTTTTACGACATACTCTTTTTTTGTTAAATCTCTTTTCTTTAAACTTATGAAAACAATAAATTATTTCCTTCCATGTCCAAGTTGATTCCCTGGTGTTTGATTACTGTTACACCAAAAGGAAAATAAATACAATGTGTGTCATTAAAGTAATTCAGTGCAAATTGGGCATAACACAAAATTACATTATTAACAGCTGTTAAATGACTATAAAATGTAATTAGACACACTCAATTCACTACTCATGAACTGGACCTGATTTCTAAAATATCAATTTAGAACTTTGATTATTCATGACAAAAGAGAACATTATTTGGATTCTAGGGTTTAAATTCCTGGTAATGGAGGTATTCCCCTAAGACCTTTACTGGGATTCCGAATAGAAGGAGGAGGTGGAGGAAGAGGAGGAAACAGTTGTTTAAGCGCAGAAGGAGGGGGACTGTGAGTTATCGTGGGGGTGCCTCCGGGTTCCCACTGACTCCCTGCCAGCTGCAGTGAGGCATGAGTTCCTTGGTTAAATTTTAACTCCCTGCTCACAATGAAGCAACAAAGCCCCGCACAGATACTTCTACTATAGATGTTTATGACCATTGCTATTCTTGACTACCTTACTCTCTGGGCTGCCTTTTCAATACCTCCCGTTCATCTGCTTCGTAAAAACTACAAAATAAAATAAAGTGAAATAAAAAAAATAAAACAGAGCCAGCAAAAATATATGAGGACATGCCTATGTGTTCTTTGCTCCCCTGTGGCAGAATGGAGGCAGATGACACGTGTTCAGTAAGTGCTTTGGGACCCACAAGGGGCACATCACTGGTTCTCATTCAGAACTCCTCACTCTACTCCTCCTTGCCCTTCATATTCTGCTCCTTGCCCGCCTTTCCACTCTGATCTCCAGCTTCTCCTCTCCTCGGCCAGTGCTGCCTATTTATTTACCCAAATGCTCCTTGGCTAGATGACTTTCTCTTTTTCACAGATCACTCTTGCCTTCAAGATACAGGTCCACGGGCACCCTCCCTCACTCCCTCCCCATAGTCCTCAGTTGGAGTCTCTCTAATGATTGTTGCTATACCAGGTTTTCTGATGAGAGGCTGGTGTGTCTCAGGGGGTAAGCCCATGGACTCTGGACCCAGACAAAACTGGGTTTCAATCCTGGCACCTCAGTTCCTGGTTGTGTGATTAGGGGAAAGTCGCATCATTTCTCTCGGCTCCAATCTCAGCATTTATAAAATGGACACAATATACCGTTTCCTTCTCCAAAAATCCTGATGCCACAAGGGTTTGGGAATTTGGAAATTTGGGGATTTTTTTTTTTTAAAGTATAGGGCAGGAACACTGGGTGTGGTGCATGAACAATTAATCTTGTAACACTGAAAAAATAAAATAAAAGTATTTGAGAAAAAATAAAAATTAGCTCTGAAAATAAATAAATAAATAAAAATAAAAGTATAGGGCATGTTTTATGTCCTACAAAACACCCCCAGGGGGTCTGGGATAGGGCTTCAAAGCAAACACCTTAGTATATATTTTTTTTAAGATTTTATTTATTTGACAGAGAGAGAGAGATCACAAGATCACAAGTAGGCAGAGAGGCAGGCAGAGTGGGGGTGAGGGTGGGGTGGGAAGCAGGCTCCCTGCCGAGCCGAGAGCCAGATGCAGGGCTCGATCCCAGGACCCTGAGATCATGACCTGAGTGGAAGGCAGAGCTTTAACCCACTGAGCCACCCCACCCCACACCTTAGTATTTCTACAGGGAAACAAATGAATAATTACATTAAATGGGATAAAATGACAAATAGCCTCACGTCAGTTCGTGAAAAAGTTCTGGTCAACTGTTGCTGCCAAATTAGTTATGAAAAAAATCCTATGAATCCACTAGGGGTTTTTAAAGCTTTGCATTTTAGAACTGCAGATAAAGGATGGTATCCCCATGAGGATTCAATGTAATACATATAACACTTAACATGGCAGCAGCACCTACTGAATGCTTAAAGAAAGGCAGCCATCATTATCATGGCCATTTACTCCTTATGGGCAGTGAGGTCTTGGAGAGGCAGACATCGTGTCCTAAGTGGCTAAGCCCTCCCGCTACACTGTACTTTGTAGGTGCTCAGTACATGATGTTTCAATGAAAAACATCATCTCCCTGCTTAAATACACTTCTGTTCACAGAAACCTATAACCTTAGAAGTAGGTAAATAATCGAAAGACGGACCTGAATTCCTCCAAATGAAGTTTCCAACCTGGGCCACCATGAGGCAAGACAGATCACGATGAAGTTGTGGGGATTTTCTACAGGGAAGGTGAGATGGCTTCATTTGTAATGGCCGTCCAACAGACAGGACCAGCTTTCACACAGAGGGGGAAAGAATGCCGTTGGGAGACACAGCATTATCCACGACCTGGCAGGAGCGAAAGCCGGGGCTAGAAAGACGCATTTGACCCAGGGGTCATGTGAAGCTGGAGCGGGAACTGAGGGAAAGCCCTGGACTCCTGGGTGGGATGAGCACTTTGGTGGCACGAGTTGGTGGTCTGAGGGTAGTCACCTTCCAAATGCAGCCGGGACAATCAAGACTAATTGGTCTTTGTCGGCCGTCTCAATGCAGGCCCCAGTCTGAATAGGTCTCCTTCCCTCAGGCTGACACCCCTAAGAGGATTCAGCACTTGTGAGTAATTTGGCCAAGCCTAACTCGAAGCCATAAAACCTTCAGAGCCCTTCCAAGATCTTTCTACAAGGAAGAAAGATCCTGCAGGCAGGTTAGAGGAGCTTGTCTTCCCTCAGCAGGCGTAAAGGCCTCAGTGGACCTCATTTGGGATATTCACACAGACCAAGGGAGAAGAGCTCCCTAAGGAGAAAAATGAGCTGTCTTCTAAATTGGCTGAGATATGGTTTATTGAATGGCAGGTCACTTTGCTTGGATGACCAGCCATTCGTCATACGTGACTGGAGGCCTCTGGGAATCGGGGACTGGACGTGTGAATGAAATCAATGGGAGTTCTGGCCCAAGGGAAATGTTTTCCAGCATGAATTCATTCATTAACTCCTCTAAAGTCTGCTTTTGTCCTTTAACCTCAAGGCCATTCCTGAGTTCAAGATGATCCCTAAGTGTGAACTAGTCCTATTAGCAGGCCACAGGGTCTACCCAGAGCTGACAAGTGTAGGGTTTTTGCTCCTGCAATATTTCCTACAAAGATGGTCTTAGTCAAAGAGGCTCTGTACATGCATGAGGCAAGTTGGATTCATTTTGAAATGATGGTGTCGTATCTAAAAATATGCCTGGAAAATCATGGGCCTAGATGCCGATGCTATAGTTTTCACAAATGTGGGGGAACCTAGCCAGCTGACAGGGGTCTGGTCCATCACCTCACTGGTGTTGTCACTGTGTAAACATTGTAAAACCCATTCTGGGGGGACTAGCTCCTGAGTTTGTACCACATTCTCAAGAGTTTCTACAACGGTGACAAAACTGTCTATTCGGAGGGTGAATTTGATGTTTAGAAAGAAGCCATGAATTATTTTTACCAATAATTTTTAACCGAAAATTAAATAGGTAGCCCAGCAAATTATCATTTAAAAATAGAGTAATGAAGAAGTAATGCTTTTCTTTAGTGGCTAACCCTGAAGGGAAAAGAAGGAACTTTCACTGAGTTCCCACTATGTGCCAGGTAATTTTACATGAGCTTAGTTTCGTTTCATCTTTAAATTAACCACATTGGAGTAGGGATTATGACTCTTACGTAGAAAATGGGGCTCAGAGAAGTCAAGCAATTTCTGCAAGGTCACATAGCTTGTCAGTGGGACAGCTGAGATTAACAGCCATTCTATTTATCTGCAAAGCCAGTGAGAGCTCTTTCTATGATAGCACCCTGCTTCCTTTTGAAAGTCATTATCATGGGGGGAAAGGAATGGCACTTTCAACCTTGATACACTCACAAAATTTCCTTATCATTTTCGCATCAAATAAAGGAAGGTGTAAATATGCATAAATTATTTGTTTTCAGAGAGAAGAATGCCAGGAACATCAGGAATAAACCAGGCATGAGTAAATCAAATACTTTTAGATGCTGAAGAAGAGCCTGTTATTTACAGAAGCTGAGAATTATTTAACACATGTAATAAGCCTGATGGAAATGACTTATTGTTTCTAAATTAATTTATATTTTAACTTCCAAGTACCACTTCCAGTGGTAGTGGCCCCCACGAAGTTTACATTCTAGCTGGGAAGACAGACTCCCCCTGCCCTATTAAATTCCAATAAATGTATAAAAAAGCAAGTAATTGTGATGCAACCTATGAAGAAAAGAGGTAAGAAGTTGAGAAAGTAAAAAACCTACTTTAGGCTTCTCTAAGGTAGTGACAGGATGATAGGTCAGACACAGGAAGTGTGAGGTCAAAGAGCATTCCAGCCACAGGAAACAGCCCGTGCAAAGGCACTGGGGCTAGAAAGAGTGTCGTATGTTGAAGGGGCAGAAAAAAGGCCACTGCTGCAAGAATATGATAAATAAGAGGAAGCAGAGGCATGAGATGAGGTGGAAGAGAAAATTAGAAGCAGATCATGAAGATTTTCTAAACTGTGGTAAAGACGTTGAATTCTATTCAAGATGAAACAGTGAGCTATTGGAGGGTTTTAGGCAGAGGGCTGACATGATTTGATGATATTCACTGAAGGTAGATGACTGATCACACTTGCGGAGACTGGACTGGAGGGAAGCAAGAGCAAAAGGGGGAATGCCTTCTTGCAGGTAGAAAGGAAAGTGATGATTGGGACGTGGACTAGGCTGATCGCGGTGGATATGGAGAAAAGATGGTGGACTCTGGGATATATTTACTGATAGAGACAATGGGCTTCCTAATGAAATGGATGGGGTCTGAGGGAAAGGGAGGCTTCAGTGACTTGACGAATAATGGTACCATTCACTGAGCCAAGGAAGACTGGAAAAGGAAAGACCGGAAAACTATTGGGGGGAAAGTCAACAGTTCAGTCTTGCACTTGCTATGTTCATATCCACATGGAGATGTCAGCCTAAAAATATAAGTTTAGAAGTCATCAAACTATGTTATTATCTATAGTCATGGGACGTGATGAGATTACCTAGGGAGAATGTGTATATAGCAAAAAGAAGATGGAAACCGACCAAACCCTGAGGTTCTCCAAAATTATGAGGCTGAACATAAGAGAGGGAGTCAGCAAAGAAGGCTGGGAATCACGTAGAAGGAAGAACAGACAGCATTGGTTTTTCTGACCTCCTAAATTACATGACTCCCAGGCCTCTAGATAAAGGGGGATTGGTAATATCATCCACCATTACTGCATTGGACCTTGATGGTTCTTGTTAAGTCACAGTGCCTCGTTTTTGTGCTTGATAATTAGTACTAGACCCTATCCTCAGATTACTCGTCCTTGAGTCCTCCTTGCCAAATAACCTGAGAAGCTCTCTAGACAGTTAGTATACTTTGCTGGCACTCAGAGCACCACCGAGCCAGGACTGGAAGCTGCCTTCACTGCCCACAGGCAATGCTCATGACCGTAGCCAAAGCCACTGCCTTGGGACTTATAGCCAAGGAAGACCCAGCAGCCACGGGTAGCACAGAAAGTGGGTATTTGAAACACACGCAGGAGCTTGCCCTCTAACTTCCTTCAGGAGTTCATTACATAATCAAATAAATTGTGTAATATTCACTTAATGCTTGTCTCACATATTAAACCTGCCCCCCTTGAAGGAGGAAGCACGTTCGGACGTGTTCCCTGCCTTATCCCCAGTGGCCAGCATAGTGCGTGCTCGTGTTGACTGACTTATGGGCCGTCTCAGCAATGGGGTTGGAATGGGGGATAGCTGAGCTCACCGGAGCAAAGGCCACGTCTATACAACTCCTGGCTGCCTGGGGACCACGATTATCAGGGTCTCTCGGTGAGCACCAGAACACATTTATTCATAACGTTTAGCAAAAGGTAGGTGAAGCCATAGTGCTGTAGAATGCGGGGCGATCTGGTACCATCACACCTACGTGTTTCCCGGTGGGTCGCAGCCCAGCTACTCACATGGAATGAAGCTAGGTTTGCCCATGTGACAGCAGAGTCTGCCGTCTGTAGTCACACTTGACTGGGGAGAGCAGAATGGGGTTCTTTCAGTTGCTTGCGCTCCTGCCCTGCTTCCAAACCAGCTCAGCCCGCATGAAGAAGGATTTGCCAGCCACCAGATATGGCAAGTGGTTAGCTGGCTTCGGATGTGTACACAGCAGGCCCCAGGTTGGGCCTGGCTTCCCCTCGGTGAGACGAGAGCTGCTCCTCAGTGTAGGGACTGCACGGGAGCCCACCTCAAAGCTGGCCAAGCCCTCACCAGCAGAGGTGAGGTAGCTCCCGTGGGAGATTTCAAGATCCCTCCCCATTTTCCTCCAGTCATTGCCTAATCACCTATACGGAATTACCAGTCTCCACTGCCATAGTCACTTAGGGAAACGTAAAGTACCATTAGATCCACCTCACATGAGAGTTCCCAGTCCCTGAGGGGTCATGGAAGTGTCTAGATGAAGAAGCAGCCCCTCGTGGTTAAGAGCATAGGCTTTAGAGCCAGACAGAACCGGGTTCCGATTCTGACTGTACTAGCCATCAGGCTGTGTGACTGTGGTATGCTTGTTTAGTCTCTCTAGCTTCAATAGCTTTGTGACAGCAGAAGACAAGAGTAGCCGGTCCTCCCAGTGCCACTGAGAGGGTGACTGGCATAGTGCATCGGCACCTGCCACAAAGTAAATGCGATACCTGTTTTAGTTCTTGTTATTGTCATAAAAGCAGCAGTAGGCATAGGGGTCAAAAGCCAGTCTGGCGTCAGTTTGCCAGGATGAAATCCTGGCTCTGCCTCTTACTTGTTGTGTGACCTTGGGCAAGTCACTGGATCTCTCTGAGCCTCAGTTTTCCTGTCTATAAAACAGGGGGAGTAAACATCCCTACCTCAGAGGCTTAAAGAAGTATGTGCCGGGTAGATTTGAATAGGTGTGCAGAGGTTGGGGGAAAACAAACGAAAACCCAGGAACAGCCAAATGGAAAGTAAGTTTGGGAATCAGGGCATACTAGCTGCCCTTAGAAAGTCACAGTGCAGCCAGGCCTGTAACAAAAGGCGCTAACAGGCCCTTCAGTGAAGCAATCCTTTTAATGTTACATAACTCCATGTGTCTCCAAGTTACATGATCTACAACACCTTCGCATGTCATATGTTAACACCCAGGAGCTACGCAGAGCAATGCCCAACACAAAGTAATTTTTCAAGAACTGTTAGCAACCAGTAATTATTGCTATATATGAATTCACTGAGAGGATGGTGCCACAAATGAGGCGGGGGTCAAGGTCTTCCTTTTTCTCTGTCGGAGGTTCTATGGGCGTCTCCAGGCTATGTGGGGGAGGGGACGTGGGGCTCCCTCAATAGCATATCCCTGTAGGCACTGAAATGAAGGCGCTGTGGACAACCACAAAGTCAGGAATAAATCAGAGGCCTGAGACGCCGATGCTTCTTTTCCTTAACTCTCGGTTAAACAGGCTTTGAAGCACCCGTAATTTGCATCTAAGGTCAGTGGGAAAGACAACAAAGCTAGCAGTGGGCAGAGATGGTCATTCCCACTTTTTAGAAGAGGAAACGGGTCTAGAAAGAGTAAGTGACTTTCTTAAGATCGCACTAATAGTCAGTGGCAGATCGAAAAGCAGACAACGTCTCCTGACTTGCAGCTTCCGGCCAGAGAGCCGCAATAGTCTCCTGAGAGCTCCGCTGTTCTAAGAACTGTACACACTGGCTGCGCCAACACATCCTTTAAAAAAAAAACACACTGAAACCAAAAAACCAGAACATGCATTCTCTCAGTCATAAGGCATCCTCTGGCCACACAGGTTCGTTTCCTGGTCTGCATTTACCCTCTCACATTTGTGCCTCTTCTCTATGTTGGATCCCTTCTCACCTCTTCCTGTTTCTTAATGGGCTTTATATGTTTATCTCATCTATTACCTAATCCCCACTTCGTCCCAAGGCCCAAAACTAGAGGAAAATAAAAAAAAAACAAAGACTTTCATGTTGTTCGTGCTGTTCCAAGGAAGAAGGTAAGCTAAAAGACCTTTTACCTGGGTCTCACACCTGAACTTGAACAACCCTCCCTGTCTTTTGACTCATTGTCTCATTTTCTCTAATATAGTGGTTTTTAAACTTGGGTATGCATTCAGAATCACCTCCAAGGCCTGGTGGAAAACCCATTATCGGTCCCATGCCACATTTTCTGATTCAGTGCATCTGGGATGGGGCCCAAGATTCTGCATTTTTCCCAAGCTCCCCGGTGATGGCAATAGCGCTGATCCAGGGACCATACTTTGAGAACCACGGCTCTAATGCAAGCATTCAAAACTGCCACCTTCATGCTCCTACCAGCTCAGTGCCCATGGAAAGTCAGCCACACAGGGCCCTAGCTCTAAAGAAGACTTTTACTTTGAATCAGAAACAAACAAACAAAAATCCTTGCTATTTCTTTGGGGAAAACTTCATCCAAATGTGATTCGCTTTGATTGTGCTGATTGACAGGCATCATTTTCAGGGCACATTACTGATTCCAGAGCTAATGAGTGTCCTGGAGCTTCAGTAATGAGCCAGTGATGGGCACTTATTTGTTTATAAGCGATGACATCTAGGAAAGTTTCCTGTGGCATTTTCCTACTCTCCGATCAAGAATTCTCCCTGTTGTTTGGTTTGCGGTTTGCACTCAAATCACTTAGGGATGAAGCAAGCTGAGAGTCTGTAGAGTGTCTGTGGCGTGGAAGGGGTCTTGCACTCAGGGAGGCCAAGTTTTAGTTCCGGCTCTCCCAGTATCCAGCTGCATGACTTTGGTAAGTCCCTTCCCCTCTCTGGGCCCTACTCTTAGAGCTGTAAGATGAACTCACTTAAAGCATGGGTTCCGTGTAGATTTCTAAGAGGTGTAGCTACTTAGGGAGAAAAAAAATAACAAAGCAATTTAGTGTAAAATAGGTCTGGGAATCACTTCATTCTCTAACACCCTCCTTAGAACGTCACAATGTTCCTTGGCATAGTAAAGGCTCTGGGAAGTCCTGAAGTAACACAACCCTTGAATGTTTAATTCAACATTTCCTCTAAGTATATGACCACGAGACACCTTTTCATGAGATTAGAGAACGTCTGCTACATGGGGGCAGTAGGCACTCCTAGCCCCACATCGGGGTTCTCTTAGTGTCTGGAACTTAGGCCAAGCTTTCTGCAGGCATGAGCCTAAAGTACCTGGGGTTTTCTCACTCACTCTCCACCTTTGCTGTGGCTTCCACCCATTTCCACGGGCCCTTCAACCCAATGCAGCTTTGACTTTTACCTCTCTAGCACGAGTGACTTTGATATTTCATCCAGCTGTAAGTTGAGACTCCCAGGTGGGGAGAACCTCACATGAGTACAGTATTCTATAAACTATGCATTGCTTTTCAATGTAGTATCTTACAATATTCTTCCAAGTTCATAAATAATTGTAATTGAGGTATGTTTGACACATAAGGAAACTGGTGTCCAGGGTAAACTAATGATTTGCCCAGTGTTATAGTCAGTGAGTAGCAGAGCTAGAACCTGTTCCCAAATCTTCTTACTCCCAAGACCATGTTTTCTTCCTTAAGAATGTCCATACATTGCATTTTGAGTGCCTAGAGCACTCAAGCACTTAGATCAATCCTTCACTGTCTTGACTGATTTACCTTTGGAGTAAGTCTTGACATTGGGTAGTGTAAGTCTCCCAACATAATTCTTCCTTCTAAAGAGTTTCTCTTGTGTGGAGGGGCACCTGGTTGGCTCAGTTGGTAGAGTATGCAACTCTTGATCTCAGGGTTGTGAGTTTCAGCCCCACGTTGGGTGCAGAGATTACTTAAAAATGAAATCTTTAAAAATAATAAAAATAAGAAGTTGTTCTTGGATATTCCAGGTCCTTTTGCATTTACAATAGATTTTACAATCAGCTTGTCAATTTCTAGAAAGTCAAACCTATAGTGATTTTAAATAGGATCGCATTAAATCTGTAGGTCAGTCTGTCCATAAATAATATCTTAACAATACTGAGTATTCTAATCCACAAACATGTTATATCTATTTATTTTGATATTTAAAATTTTCTCCCAGTGATACTATGTAGCTTTTAGTTGGACATTCTTTATAAATTTATTCTTAAGTACTTTATGTTTTTGGTGCTATGGTGAATTGTATCACTTTAAAAACTTAATCTTCAAAATGTTTGTTGCTAGTATATAAAAATACAATAGATTTTTGTATCTTGACCTGGCAACTTTATTAAGTTTATTTATTCATTTGTATAGCTATTTTGTAGACTCCTTAGGCTTTTCTACACTCACAATCCTGCCATATCAAATAAAGACAGTTCTACTTCTTTGTTTCTAATCTGTACATCTTTTGTTTCTTTTTCTCGCATTTTTTCACTAGTTAGAACTTTAATGCAATGTCAACTGGAAGTGATGCTAACAGATATCCTTGCTTTTTTCTCATTGTTAAGAAGATAATATTCAATATTTTGCCAGTCAAATTTATATTCACTTTAAGTTTTGGGCTTGAAGCCCTTTACCAAATTTAGGAAGTTCTCTTCCATTCTTAATTTGCTGGAATGGCTTTTTTTTCAACACTCAAAAAACAGATAATCACGTCAAAAAATGGGCAGAAGATATGAACAGACACTTCTCCAAAGAAGACATACAAATGGCCAACAGACACATGAAAAAATGTTCATCATCTTTGGCCATCAGGGAGATTCAAATCAAAACCACACTGAGATACCACCTTACACCAGTTAGAATGGCCAAAATCAACAAGACAGTAAACAACAAATGTTGGAGAGGATGTGGAGAAAGGGGAACCCTCTTCCACTGTTGGTGGGAATGTAAGTTGGTGCAGCCACTTTGGAAAACAGTTTGGAGATTCCTCAAGAAATTAAAAGTATGCCTCCATCAGAAAGGATGAATATCCAACTTTTGTATCAACATGGATGGGACTAGAAGAGATTATGGGGAGTGAAATAAGTCAAGCAGAGAGAGTCAATTATCTTATGGTCTCACTTACGTGGAGTATAAAGAAAATCATGGAGGGCATCGTGAGAAGGAAGGGAAGGGTGAATGGGGGAAATCGGAGGGGGCGATGAACCAGGAGAGACTGTGGACTCTGAGCAACAAACTGAGGGTTTTGGAGGGGAGGGGGTGGGGGGGGTGGGTGAGCCTGGTGGTGGGTATCGAGAAGGGCACGTACTGCATGGAGCACTGGGTGTGGTGCATGAACAATCAATCTTGTAACACTGAAAAAATAAAATAAATGTATTTGGGGGAAAATTAATGAAAAAAAGACTTTATTTACTTGTCAGAGAGAGAGAGAGAGTGGCAGGCAGAGGGAGAAACAGGCTCCCTTCTGAGCAAGAAGCCCAACACAGGATTCGATCCCAGGACTTTGGGATCATGACCTGAGCTGAAGGCAGATGCTCATCTGACTGAGCAACCCAGGCGTCCCTACTGAAATGTTTTCATCATGAATGGTAAATGGTAAATTTAATCATGAATGGCGAATGGTCTTATATTAGTTTTCTACTACCATGTAACAAATTACTATAACCTAGGGGCTCACAACGATACACACTTATTAGCTCTATTAGAACTAAAGGTTATAAGTCTGGCATGGAGTGGCTGGGTTCTCTGGCCAAATTCTCACAAGGCTATAATCCAAGTGTTGGCAGTTAGAGTCTCCACTGGAACTTGGGATTGTCTTCCAAGCTTTGGGGATGTTGGCAGAATTGAGTTCCCTGTTGCTATCGGGCTGAGGCCACTCACAATAGGCAGTTTACATCACAGCAGCTTACCCTACTTTTGATTTTCATTATCTTGTGCCTGGGCTATTGAAATAGTGACCTATTTGGCCTCTTCATATTAGTCCAACCCCGGGTCTTCTCTTACTCATGCTAAAATTTACGTCTGATTATGTCACTCTTAAAAAAATCTCTGATGACTTCCCACTACCCACAGAAAGAGTTCTAAACTTCTTCATTTGGTACTAAAAGCTTTTCTTCTCTAGCCCTGACCACCCTCTCCAGTTGCCAGCCATAACCAGCCCATCTTTGAAGTGCTACGATGTGCCATGAACTTTGACATGTTTGTCTCAGCTCATGTTATTTCCTCTACCTGGAATATTAGAAGTCATTTCCCTGCCCCCCTGCCCCTGTACCACACATCGTTTTTCCATCTGGAGAGTTATTATTCATATGTTCAGGCTAAGTTCAGATATCCCCTCCTCTGTAAGGCTTCTCCCTGGATCGCCATAGGTGGGACCAATCATTTTCTTCCCCAGGGCCCACATATCTAAGTGTCTAATTTGGGGCACATGCTCTTGTAGTTAGTTGAGTGTCTATCTCCTCCTAATAATCTCCTAGAAATCCTGAGAGATGGGACCTTACTATATTCATTTTCTGAGGAAGATTATTCTAGATTAGGTTCTTTGGAGGGGCTGTAGGTACAGAAATGAGGACAATAGTCAAGAGGGAAATTTGGAGCACTAAGGAGACAATCACAATACAACTATGATATGGACTGGGCTGAGAGGATGCATGAAGAGCTGTTGGATACTGAGAAGGGAGCATTTAATTGTTCAAGGGTGAGGAGAGAGGTGGAAAGAGTTAGGGGAGGTTTCACAGAGGGAGGAGAAATGGCAATAACATTCTAGCAGAAGCAAAGGCCCTGAGGTCTCTATGTATAATATATAGCTAGAGGGAAATCTCAACCCAAGCACAGGTAGAATTAAAAAGGTAACAACAAACTTCAAATCTGATGAATGTTAGTTCCACTAGGCATGGTTTCCTAGAATGCTGTGTTAAGAATGATTTGAAAAAGTTGAGATATAATCCATATACCAAACAATTCACCCTTTTAAAGCGTGTGATTGAATGCCTTTAGTATATTCACAGAGTTATGTATTGATCACCACAATCTAATTTCAGGACATTTTCATCACCCTCAAAAGCAAAAAAGCAAAACCAAAAAACAAACAAACAACAACAACAAAAACACCCTGTACCCATTAAGCAGTCACTCCCTGTTCTTTCCTCCTCTCAGCCCCTGGCAATCACCAATGGCCTTTCTGCCTCTGTGGATTTGCCTCCCAGACATTTCACACAGATGGAATCACAGACTCTCTGGTCTTTTGTGGCTTCTTTTATTCAGCACCATGCTGTCAAAGTTCACCCATGCTGCAGCATGTATTGGTACTCTGTTCCTTTCTGTGGCTGAGTAATATTCTATTGTATGGGCACATCACATTTGGTAGATTCATCCATCAGTTCTGAGAAGGATTTCGAGGCCACCTCTGATTTCTGTGGCTGTGGGGGCTCCTGATACAAGGCTGTGTGCCTCCCACGCGCCACGAACGTGCCATCCCGCAAGTCCAGGAGTGGGTTCTTTGCAACCACTGCCCTATCCCCGGTGGGATTCACGGAGTCTAAAAAATGGATAAAACTGTATACTTGAGGAAACCTGGCACCTAACAGCACATCTTCTAGGAGCTATCTAGATATGCGCAGGATCCTAAAAAGTCAGAGCTAGAAGAGTGGGCGGAGATCATCTGCCTCCCCTCCCCTCCCCAACTTTGTTTTCTCTCAAAAACGTAATTAATGCCACCAGGAGCCTTTCTAAAATTTCATTATTTCTTTTTTACACAGTGGCCTGGGGACTTCTGAACACGGGGAGACATTTTATACAGACCAGGGGAGAATGTCTGAGAAAGCCCTGTTGGAAGTAGAGGCCTAAGTAGATGTGGCTTTCCACTTCCTGCTGCAGAGTTCTGTGAGACTCCTAGAATCCTCACAGCGCTAGCTCAAGGGAGCGGCCATTATTCGCAACAAGATGCCAGAAACTCCTGGGAACGTTTCTCTGGCCCCAATTTTTCAGGCTGAGGAAAGTCCTCCCTCCTTAGAATCGAGTATGTGTTTAGCCAAATGAGCCCGAGGGACAGGGATTCAGATGCATATTCAGAGATGCTTATCAACGGTATGTAGAGAATGTTGTTCCCCACTTACGAGACCCAGAAATCCTGATTAAATATCCATGTTTACCCATGTACCCTTCACTGACCACCCTTAACCTTCCCTTGGAGGGCTTATGATGACTAGAAATGTTATGATATTTGGATGGAGGAAAGTGAATATAATGTAAATGTGTTATTTGAAGAGCCAAACTACAAATTAACCCAACAGTGCAAACGATACACTAATGTAGAAATGCAAGATATTAAACAACTGGGAATACCTTGGGGAAAGTAATCTCCATTATAAAAAGGCCCAGTCCAACTGGCCTGAAGGCAAAAAGCCTATAAACTGATTCTGGTTGTGTGTGTCTGATTAAAATAAGAGGTAAATAAAGACACACAGAAACATAAACTGACTTTCCAAAACTCAGACCGAAAATGGTGAAAGAAACAAAACTACAGTTAAAAAGAAATAATCTTTATTTTAGTGCTAATAAAGTTGGTTTTCTTTTGCTCTGAGCATTTTCAAATGAGGGTGGGAATAGGGCAGAACCCAGGCAAACTTTCTCAAAAACAAAACATGCACAGGCCTTCTTCCCTTCTTTGAAAGAAGAATCAGTCTGACTCTATGCAGACACCTGCTACCTGGCACTCAGCCAACTTGCTAACCAACCCTGTGTTTCAGCCCAATTAGCTAAGCACGCGTCATCCAGAATGCGTTAATTATTCCTGGTGATTTCCCAAAGTTTTCGACGCGATTATGCAAGGAAAGGTAGACATAACCTTCTTTCACAGGGATCTTTACTAAGGAAACTCCACTGGATGCATTCTTGAAAATCCCAGAGACATCCCTAAAAACGCATAATGTCAGAGCTGGAAGGAACCTCTGAGAGTCTCATTATGCAAGCCCCTCATCAAAGGGAGAAACCAGGGTGCTCCACAAAGCCTCCCATAAACTAGGAGCAGAGAGAAGATAAATACAGAAGTGGAAAACATCTAAATGAAGCTGCTGTTTCAGACACACTGCAAGGGGCAGAAAATGTTTGTCACAGAATTTTTGCAAATTAAGTGAAAAGAATCCACTTTTTACCCTGATTTACTGGGCACAAAGAAGCAGAATTAGAGAAGACAGGGACTGATCATTTCAAATCCTTGCCTGCTAAATCTTCTCAGTAGCGTTCCTGTGCCTCACTTGGGTACAAGGACATCATGACTGCGAGCAGTGGCAGCTTTGAATCTGTCTTTGCCCCAGACATAAAGGCACATTTGGCAGGAGGACACGGCTGGTTTGGTTTTGTGTTTTTTTTTTTTTTTTAATGTCAAGTCACAAAGATGAGTAATATGGTTCAAAATAGCCTAATTTTCCTTCCTAACAGAAAGATAATGACAGCTAAACAACTAGAAAAGATACTAGAAATTTTATCCTGATTTTCCTCTCTGAATATTAATACTAGCGGTTATTTCACTTCCACTTACAGAGCACCTCTAAGTGCAAGACACGGGATAAGGCATGTTCCCTGCTTTACTTCAGTGAATCCTCCCCACCACATGCGGTGAATTCTAGAATTATTTTCATCCTACAGGTGAGGAAAATGTAGCAGAGAGAGGTGAGATGACTTGCCTAAGGACAAATGTCTTCTGAGTGGCACACCAGGATGAATTTTTAAGAACTTACAATTTGTTGCTCTGGATTCCATGTGAGACTCTTTGAGATCTCCAACATATGACATTTTAAAAATGCGTTAACACAGAATATTGGTTCAGCAATCTTCAAAAGAGTGAGAATGTCAGAGTTACTTAACGAAGGTTCAAGGTTGATGGAGGTCGAGGAGTTACACCTAATGAGGAAGGAAAGATGAGTCTTAACATTCATTCATCCCTTATGTACTAAGCTACAGACATGCCCTCAGTAGATTCGTGAGGCTCTCATGGGCATTATCTCACTTAATCACCAGCAGAACCAGATAAAATGTCATTATTCACACGCTGCAGATGAAGAAATAGGATCAGAGACTTTATGTAACCTGCCTAAGGTCACACAGGAAGTTAAGAGGCAGAGTGGTGACTGGAACCCAGATTTCTGACTATGAGTTCAAGTTCTTTCCATTACACCATGTTGCCTTTTGTAGACTCAGATAAACTCCACATTCTGTGCCATATGCCCCACAGCACTGCCGACACATAGTAGGTACTTAATCCAGCAGCTGCTTGAATAGAGAAGCAACAATTACTGTGATATAGGCAGTGTTTTAAGTACTTTACAGGTTTCAAACTATTTTTAGTCTCACAATCCTGTGAAGTTGGTTCTATTATCTCAATTTTACAAATGAAGAAAGGAAGACTTACAGATGTTGAATAACTTCTGCAAGGTCATCCTACCAGGAAATGGCTACTGCCAAGTTCTGACTCTTAAATTTTGGTATTCTATTCAAGTGGTGATAAGGAATCTCTCTTCCTTTGGTATCTTCCTAGGTGGTCAGTAGGAAGACAAGGAGGAGAAGTCAGTAAATACAGAAGGTGCAGTTCTGCTCTTAACACAATGGGGAGTGGGGGTGGACCAAGGCAGAGGGAGCCTAGCACCTGGGAGGTAAGTCAGTCAAACCAAAGTTCCACAGGGAGCGCCTTCCATGGCAGACTAGAGACCCTTCGAGCCACTTTCACCAGCAACAGAGAGTGGTCTAATCCAACCATACCCTTCTTTGTGGCCTTCATTGTTAACTTTAGCAAACAAAAGGTCTGGTTCTTCAAGTTAACATGGATTTCATTGAAAGGCACAAGAGAAGACCTTCCGCAAGTAGCAGATGGGTTACTTATTGTTTGACTAATCATAGAAGTGTGCCTACAATTCAGAAATGAATTTGAGGTGATTCCCCTTTGCATTCCTATCACTTCCTTCAGTCTCATTTTTGTCTTTCCAAAATCTGTTGGAGAGAAAGCAAGAAATGGGCAAACCTGTGGTCTTACAAATATTGGCCAGAGAGTGAGCACAGTGTCTGCTTGGCTCCCCGCTAGCCCAGGACCAGGCACACAGCGGGTGCACAGTAAACATCGCTCTTGCCTACCTGCCTGCCTGCCCAAGCCCTCACCCTTGGCGCTGACGGACAACTAAATCTTTAGCCCTCCACATCATGGCGGGGGAATCTGCACTTTATACACCACGGAGTTTCCTAAAAGTGTCAGACTATGAAGATGTGCTGTTTTCAACTGATAGCATCATTGAGTTCAAGATCAACTCAACCTGACAGAGGAGAGAGTTGGCTTACAGATCTCAAAGACAACACACAACACTGTCCTCATCAAATTGATCAAAGTGTTGGATTTAATTATACAAATATAACAACTTGGTGGCCTTTCGTAATGCTTTCCCTAAGGAGTATCGGGTCGGAAAGCCAATTCATTCTGTTGCTTGATTGCCTTAGACTATTAGGAACTGTTCCCTTGGGAAGAGCAGGAAATCAGTTATGATCTTTTGTCTCTCATCTGAGGTACAGGGAAGTCACTATTCTAGTGAATGAGCTGCAGATTTCCCCCTGATTTCACTCTCAATTCCTCAATTAGGTGATTATTACCATGAAAGCTGCTGAGACTTAACAGATGGAGGCTGCCCTCAGAAGAGGCCAAGGGACCACGGAGGTTTGTAAATGGTGGCACTGCCCCCCTAACATCTGGATGGGCAGTTAGCTCCTAATTCTTATTATGGCCCAGCTTCCCTTGGCTTTCTGGCCAGGAACCAATGCACAAGTATGCCTTCTGGAAAACAGAGATGTTCACTGGGCTCTAATAACTCTTTTCCAATGGCTGGTCATGGACACTTCTGTTCTGCCTACAAAGATCACAGCCATACCTTGGATAACCAACCACTCTCCCTGTGTGCCCAATTCACAGCTCTGCAGATATGATCTCTTTGTGCCCACTGTCCATGTGGAGCTAAATGCACCAAGTAATGGTGCATCCTCCTTTGCCTGTAGAGACTAAGAGTGAGTCTGAGACTTGCCTAGCCCTTGGGGTGGTTTAGGCTACAGGGGATAGAAGCATCTTTCTATTTTTTTTTTCATTTGAGTAGAGTTCACACACAAGGTTACATTAGTTTCAGGTGTACAATGCAGTGATTTAACATGTTTATATATTATGCTATATTCACCCGCGAGTGTAGCTACCGTCTGGCCTGATACATTACTATGACAGTATCATTGCCTAGAGTCCTTACGCTGTATCTTGTATCACCATGACTTATTCATTCTATAGCTGGAAGCCTGTATCTCCCACCCATTTCACCCATTTCGCCCATCCCCCCACCCACTTTCCCTCTGGCAGCCATCAGTTTGTTCTCTGTGTTCATGGGTCTCATTGGCTTCTATTTAATGTGTCTCATATTCCTCCCATGGGAGCAGAAGGCTCATTTATTTTTCTTATTTTTAAACTTTCAATTAATTTGTTTTTAAGGATGCACTGTGATGGTTTTTTAATGCATTAGCAGAGTTGTACAATCATCACCGTGATTCGATTTTAGAGTCTATCACCCCCAAAACGTCTCTTACGCCTGTTTGCCATCATTCCCCATTCCCACTCCCACTAGTCTGTTCTTGTTTCTCTGTAGATTTGCTATTTCTTACATGTAAATGGAATCCCATAACACATGGCCTTTTCTGACTGGTTTTCATCACTTCCAATAATATTTTAAGGCTATAGCGTATATATCAGTAGTCCATTCCTTTTAATTGCCGAAGAGTCTTTGAAATAGATTTTGTAGTTCTTCTTCCCCCAATCGCCCCCACATAAAAAAGTGAGTTCCTGTGCCATCCAGCAACTGCTCACTTCTCCAAACTCATCTCTCACGACTCCTGATACCTTTCCATTCCCCATGCTGCAAACACGGTGGCCTGCTTTCAGATCCTCAAACGTGTCCTGACCTAGTCTGCTACAGAGCTATAGAAAATGCTGTCCCGTTTCCCTAAACATGATGCTCTCCGGCACACGCACGTGGATTCCACTTGGTTAATTCCCACACACCCTTTGGATCTCTGTTTAAACCGTATTCCCTCAAAAGAGCCTGCCATGGGCCTTTGGACCGGGTCCGACTTTTCTCTTATGGGCTCTCTTGGCATGTCCATCAGAGAGCTCTTACTATATGTGTAATTGGTTCATCACATATGTAAGTACTTCTTTAAGGCTCACCCCACCCCCCTTCTCCACCCCTTCTCCACTTCCACCTCCACTCCTCACGGGTTCCCACAGCTGTAAAGGTCACAAGGGCCAGCACCATGTCGGCTTGGCTCCCCATTAGCCCAGGACCAGGCACACAGCGGGTGCACAGTGAACATCGCTCTTGCCTACCTGCCTGCCTGCCCAAGCCCTCGCCCTTGGCGCTGACGGACAACTAAATCTTCAGCCCTGTGCATCGTGGCGGGGGAATCTGTACTTTATATGCATGCCATGGAGTTTCCTAAATGTGTCAGACTATGAAGATGTACTGTTTTCAACTGATAGCATCATTGAGTTGAAGATCAACTCAACCTGACAGCTAGAATGTAGTTGGTACAAAGTGTTCGGGGGGCCGGCTACACAGCCTGGAATGGAGGGAATGTGGCTGTGTGATGAGAACTCCCATACACTTCTCAACTTTTCAAGTAGCTCCTGGGGAAGAGCCGGGGGCGACCTTGTTCACTGAGGGGCTCATGAACACTTTCATGTAATGCCCATTCCAGTGCGCTGAGCGGCACTTTGACTGACTGTGTGTTCGACTCTGCTTTCAACACCTCTCTTGAAAATATGACAAACGTCAGAATGAATTCAAGTAGCCTTCTCTCCAGCTTTCACGGCCGCACAAAGCCCTCCGCCCGTTGGGCACACTGAAAGACACTCGATGCTGTTTGAGAACACTCCTCTTAATCTGCTGATAACCTTTTCTGTCTGGCTGGCAAGACTGAAGAAAACGTTTCTTTTCATTTGGGCTCATTTAAAAGAAAACCACCCCAAACCATCAACTGTTAAAAATGTGTCTCTTTGTACTTGTGAGGCTTTACTTTTGGGTCTTGGCAGGATATGCTTAAGGGGCAAATGGGCTAAATGAATGAATGCCAATCACAGCGACAGGGGAGGACAGTAATAATTCAATTCCACAAGCAGTTATTAAGTGCTTACGATGTGCAGGGCCCTGCGCACAGTCCGTGGGGGATAGAGATGAATAAACTACAGCTTCTGCCCTCCAGGAGCTCATGATCTGGGAGAGGAGACAGACGTGCCCAGAAATACTGCTAATAAGGATGACTCCGGGAAACACTGGAATAGAAGTGTAAGCGAAGGGCTATGTGGGAGCACGAGGAGGGTGAAATTAATCTCAACATCAGGAGAGATTTCTTGGCAGAGGAGGAGATAAATATGACATACTGTTTCATTCTAACAACTTCAGAGGGAAAGAATGCCATCAAGATTTTAGACTATTCTGCCTGTATCTAGATGGGGCCACTCGATTGTCTTGGAGGCCCAAGTTCTACTTCAGTACAGTTAATGGGTCCCAAGGGAGGAAGACAGAAGGAGATTCCCTGCGACCCAACAAACCCCGGAATGAGCAGTTCTACTTTACCCATCGGAATACAGATCCCAACCACCAGCCAAACAGTCACACAATCTGATAAGATGCAGCATAGGTCGGTCCCTTGGCGCTGAATTAAAGTCACCTCCCCCTTTTAAATTGCCTTAGAACCACCTGGTTGGGGGGTGAGGCACACAAATGAAGGAGCATGGGCTCCTGGCTGGGGCCAGCCTGCTTCCAAGGTTCTCATGGTCACTGGTACAAATATGACTTTATCCCCACACATACCTGACCCTGGAAAAGATCAGAAACTCCTACAACCTAGGATTGCAAAGATCTGACAGCATTCTGCAGGGACAGGGACATCTGTATTTAAACCTCTACCACTGGGAGAATGGAGTCCTGATAGGGTCCACCGCACGGGGCTCTACCTAAACCTGGGCTGACTCCTGCTTATTTAGCCTGAGGGTGGAAAACAGTTTGCAGCTTGGTGTGAAACGTTGGTTGTCTCATTTACGAAAAAAAAAAAAAAAACACAACCTTTAAAGATTTAAGGATGAAAACACTTGACAAACTGGGAACAACGGCTAATCAACATTTCAAAGAGGTGGGCACCGGTAATAAATACTGTGACTCCCAGAACCCCAGGATGTGACCTCGGATTAACACTCTCTGGCCCCCACACACACCTCTCTGCCATACCTGCTCAGGGCAGCGCAGGGATGGAGGAGGGTGCAGGCTTTGGGGTCTGGGGGGAACCAGGCTGGGTTACTGACTGTACCACTCAGTAGCTAGATGTATGAATTTGGGCAGGTGGTTTAGACTCTTTGTGCCTGTTCCTCATCTTTACAGATGGGTCCAACAACTGCTGCCTCACAGAGCTGTTGGGAGGATTCATTATGGAGCTACTGCACATACAGAGCTGAGCACAGTGCTTGGTACAGAATGGGAAGGTAACATGACTTCCCCCCTTTTCTTTTTTTTTTAAAGATTTATTTATTTTAGAGAGAGAGCGTGAGTGTGCACGTGAGTAGGAGGAGCAAAGGGAGAGAGCAGACTCTGCACACAGTGTGGAGCCCGATGTGGGGCTCAATCTCACGACCCTGAGAGCATCACCTGAGCCAAAGCCAAGACTCTGAGACTTAACGGACTTCGCAACCCAGGTGCCCCTGTCCCTCACCTTTTCTTCTGCTCTGTGTGGGGAAACGTATCACTTCTACCCTGTTGCTTCTTTTCCCTCTAAAACTAGTCATGAAAAGATAGTGAAGCATAATTTTAATATTTTCTTTGGTTATTCATTGACGTTCCCTCATATTGAAAAAGCAGATTGGTTGAACAGTTGATTTTCTCTAAAGTGCTTTTTTTGTGAAGTTTTTCCCTCTAGAGGTCATGCTTTTGCAACAACAATAAAAGTTCTAGCTTCTTATTAAAAAGCTCTGATCACCAAGACAGCAAGGTACTGGCACAAAAACAGACACATAGACCAGTGGAACTAAGTAGAGAGCCCAGATATGGACCCTCAACTCTATGATCAAATAATCTTCGACAAAGCCAGAAAAAATATCCAATGGAAGACAGTCTCTTCAATAAATGGTGCTGGGAAAATTGGACAGCTATGTATAGAAGAATGAAACTTGACCATTCTCTTACACCATATACAAAGATAAACTCAAAATGGATGAAAGACCTCAACATGAGACAGGAATCCATTAAAATCTGGAGGACAACATAGGCAGTAACCTCTTCGACATCGGCCACAGCAATTTCTTTTAAGACATGTCTCCAAAGGCAAAGGAAACAAAAGTGAAAATGAACTTCACTTCATTAAGTGAAGTGACTTCTGGGACTGGGACTTCATTAAGATAAAAAGCTTCTGCATAGCAAAGGAAATAGTCAACTAAACAAAGAGGCCACCCACGGAATGGGAGAAGACATTCGCAAATGACACAATAGACAAAGGTCCGATATCTAAGATCTATAAAGAACTTCTCAAACTCAACACCCAAAAAACAGATAATCACGTCAAAAAATGGGCAGAAGACATGAACAGACACTTCTCCAAAGAACACATACAAATGGCTAACAGACACATAAAAAATTTTCATCATCATTGGCCATCAGGGAAATTCAAATCAAAACCACATTGAGATACCACCTTACACCAATTAGAATGGCAAAGATTAACAAGGCAGGAAACAACAAATGTTGGAGAGGATGTGGAGAAAGGGGAACCCTCTTCCACTGTTGGTGGGAATGTAAGTTGGTGCAGCCACTTTGGAAAACAGTGTGGAGATCCCTCAGAAAATTAAAAATTGAGCTACCCTATGACCCAGCAATTGCACTACTCGGTGTTTACCCCAAAGATACAGATGTACTGGGGCGCCTGAGTGTCCCAGTTGGTTAAGCGACAGCCTTCGGCTCAGGTCATGATCCCAGAGTCCTGGGATCGAGTCCCACATCGGGCTCCCGGCTCCGCAGGGAGTCTGCTTCTCCCTCTGACCTTCTCCCCTCTCATGCTCTCTCTCGCTGTCTCTATCTCAAATAGATAAAATCTTAAAAAAAAAAAAAAAGATACAGATGTAGTGAAAAGAAGGGCCATATGTATCCCAATGTTCATAGCAGCAATGTCCACAGTTGTCAAACTGTGGAAAGAGCTGAGATGCCCTTCAACGGACAAATGGATAAAGAAGATGTGGTACATCTATACAATGGAATATTATGCCTCCATCAGAAAGGATGAATACCCAACTTTTGCATCAACATGGATAGGACTGGAGGAGATTATGCTGAGTGAAATAAGTTAAGCAGAGAGAGTCAATTTTATGTGGTTTCACTTATTTGTGGAACATAAGGAATAACATGGAGGACATTGGAAGGAAAGGAAAAGTGAACTGGGGCAAATCAGAGGGAGAGATGAACCATGAGAGACTGTGGACTCTGGGAAACAATCTGAAGGTTTTAGAGGAGAGGGGGTGGGGGAATGGGTGAGGCTGGTGATGGGTATTAAGGAAGGCACGTATTGCATGGAGCACTGGGTGTTGTACATAAACAATGAATCTTGGAACACTGCATCAAACACTAATGATGTATTTTATGGTGACTAACATAACACAGTAAAAAAAAAAAAAAGTTCCAGTTTCACTAAAGGAATGATTGGGGGATTCTGCCAGCAGCTAAGGTAGCTACTGCAGGGTGGGGGTAATAGATTTTCTCAGAATCCTCAAATACATGCCTTGGAAGTGGCTGCTTGCTTTGCCTGTATTCAATACCTGTTTTCCATGCCTACCAGAGCCCCTATGTTTTTTTTGTCATATGAAGGTCAAAGGACTGGAACTACTCTGTTCTCTAACCCAGAGGTCTCCAAGCAGAGCATATTGAAAAAGTGCAGGAAATATGTCCAAGCGATGAGTTATCTCTCTGTTCCAGGAGCAGGGCAAGCAGGTGTGAGGGAGGCAGGGGAAAGGGAAGGGGGATGGTGGTGGTAAGAAAAGCCTAGTTAGCAGCCCTGTTCACTTGTTTCTCTTTAAATATATATATGCTGGGAATTCCAAAATTTATTCTCTAAACAAGACCATGCCCCTAAATTCCACACTCATGTATTTACCTCCAACTCAACATCTCTACTTGAATATCCAATAGATATCTTTTTCTATCTCTCTTTTTTAAATTGTAGTTGACATACAATGTTACATTACTTTCAGGTGTACAAAATAGCGAATCGACAACTCTACACATTATGTGGTGCTTATCACAAGTGTAGCTACCATTGGTTACCATACAATGTTATTATAGTACCAGTGACTATACTCTTTATGCTGTATATTTTAACCCCATAACTTATTCATTCTGGAAGGCCAGACCTTCCATTCCCCTTCACCAATTTTGCCTATCCCCCCATACCCCTCCTTCTCCTCTGGCAACGATCAATTTGTTCTCTGTATTTATAGGTCTGTTTCTGCTTTTCATTTGTTTGTTCTTTTGTTTTGTTTCTAGATTGCACATACAAGTGAAATCATAGGGTATTTGTCTTCTCCGAGTTATTTCACTAATACCCTCTAGATCCATCTATGTTGTCACAAATAGCAAAATTTCACTCTTTTTTATGGCTGAGTAATATTCCGTTGTGATGCACACACATCTATACATACACACACACACCTTGCATCTTTACCCATTTATCTATTGATAGATAGACATTTAGGTTCTTCTGTATCTTAGCAATTATAATAATACTGCAATAAACACAAGGGTGCATTATCTTTTTGAATTAGTGTTTTTTTCCCCTTTGGATAAATACCCAGTAATGGAATTACTGAGTCATATGGTATTTCTATTTTTAATTTTTGGAGGAACCTCCATACTGTTTTCCACAGTGGCTGTACCAATTTACATTCCTAACAATAGTGTACTAGGGTTCCCCTTTTCTCCACATCCTCACCAACACTTGTAATTTCTTGTCTTTTTGATATTAGCCATTCTGACAGGTGTAAGGTGATATCTGATTGTGCTTTTGATTTGCATTTCTCTGATGATGAGTGATGTTGAGCATCTTTTCATGTGTCTCTTGGCCATTTGGATGTCTTCTTTGGTGGATATCTTAAACTTAGTACGTCTAAATCTCAATCTTGAACCCCACTCTCTTAAGACATGACCCTCCCTCAGTTATTCCCATCTCAATAAATGGAATCATCTACTTGCTCAGACCAAACACTGTGGAGTTATCCTTGGCTTTTATTCCTTCCTCCTCCCTCCCTCCCTCTCTCTCTTTCTCTCTTTCTCCCTTCCTCCTTCCCTCTCTTCCTCCCTCTCTCCCTCCCTCCCTCCCTCTTTCTCTTTCTCCCTCCCTCCCTCCCTCTCTTCCTCCCTCCCTCTCTTCCTCCCTCCCTCCCTCTCTTCCTTCCTTTCTTCCTTTCTTTCTTTTCAACTAGCCAACATATAGTACATCATTAGTTTTTGATGTAGTGTTCAACGATTCATTAGTTGCTCTGATTGATTTATTTTACTTAGCATAATCCCCTCCAGCTCCAGCCACGTTGATGCAAACGGTGGGTATTCATCCTTTCTGACGGCTAACTAATATTCCATTGTCTATATGGACCACATCTTCTTTATCCATTCATCTGCTGAAGGGCATCTCAGCTCCTTCTACAGTTTGGCTATTGTGGACATTGCTGCTATGAACATTGGGGAGCATATGCTCCTTTCTTTCACTACTTCTGTATCTTTTCTCTCTTTCTTAACAACTTTTATCTACCCCATCAAAAATCTTATTGACTCTGCTTTCAACATATAACTAGAATGTAACCCTTTTTCCCCAGCCCTGTCACTGACACTTCAGTCTGAGCCATAAACATCTCTTACCTCTATTACTAGAGTTACCTCCACAGTGGTCGGCCTTGCTTGCATTCTTGTCCCCAATCATCTATTCAACACAGCAGCCAGAGTGATACTGATAAATCACAAGTCACTTCACGCCACTTCTCTGCTCAAGACCTTGCAATAATGATCCATCTCAGAATAAAAGTCAAAGTTCTTGTTATAGCTTATGAGGCCCTCTATGATCTGGCTCTCCTCTACCTTTCTGAGCTTATCTCCTACTATTCACCCTGTACTTGGAACTAGTGCCACTCACTTCACTGCTATTTCTTAAAGATGCCAAGCATATCTCCACATCAGAGCCTTTGTATTTTTGGAATTGTCTGCCTGAAATGGCCAGATATTTACAGAGCTTGCCCTCACACTTCATTCATGTGTCTTCCCAATTGTTTCCTTGGCACCACAGCAGAAAGAACACATATATATACCCACTCCTGTTGGTTACTCTCTGCCCTCTTACCCCACTTTGGTCTTTTTATCAATTATCACCATCTGACATATTTCTCTGGTTACTGTTTGCCCCCTTCCACTAAAAAAAAGGCTTCTTCTCACTAAAAAAAATTCATGTTTAAAAATCTGAGTTTCTTTATGAAGGCACATAATGCATGGAGCAATACACATCCTCTGGCTGACTTAAGAATTTTCCCACATTTTCCTCTATGCAGATGATGTATAGTTGCAGTCAGAGTGGCATTTCAGAGAGCTTCCCAACCCTCTTGAATTGTCTTCTTATAGAGTCTCATGCTATGGACTCGGATATCAGACTTTTCTCAGCCATCCCTCTTCTGTAGGTCAAAGACTTTCACTCATTTTTTCTTTAGGGTTTTATCAATTCTACTTCCCAAAAGATTCCCCCTGTTGGTTAGAATTAGGTGTAAAGCCACAGTCCTTCTAGTTTTTCCTCTAGGCTTGGGAAATTGGCAGCACAATTTTAATAACTTTCTAGCCGCTCTATGGTCAGGTGGCCTATAACATCTCATATAGAATACCTATAATACATACTCTTGGATTTAAAGATTTCCAAACCCATGCATTTCTTAAAAATAATATTTCTTGAAAAATACTATATCATAAAAATATATAAATATGTGCATATATTTCTTAAAATATAAAATATTATAGAAATATAATAAAATTGTAATATTAAGATAATATTTATTTGAAATAATACATGCATGTGGTATAAAATCAACTAGTATAAATGCAAATTGAGTAAAAACTGAGATTCCCTCTGCTTTTTTTACTAGTTCTCCAGTTACTCTCCAGAGGCAATCACTTTCAGTTTTCTGCTGACCCTTTTATTTTTTATTTATTTATATTTTAAAGATTTTATTTATTTATTTGACAGAGAGAGAGAGAGAGATCACAAGTGGGCAGAGAGGCAGGCAGAGAGAGAGGGGGAAGCAGGCTCCCCGCTGAGCAGAGAGCCCTATGCGGGGCTCAATCCCAAGACCCATAGATCATGACCTGAGCTGAAGGCAGAGGCTTAACCCACTGAGCCACCCAGGCACTCCTTTGCTGACCCTTTTAAAGAAAACTCCATTATTTGGGGGAAATGATCCACACCCATTGTTTTAAAAGAAAACCAAACAATTCAGAAATAAAAAGAACTTTTAAAAAATTTAAAAGGATACCATCTAGAGATAACCATATTAATATTAAAATCCCTCTAGACTCAAAACATCTCTCTCTCTCTCTCTCTTTCTCTCTCCAATAGTGTATAAATGGAACTTACTGTACGTGTTATTCCATTTCTTGCCTTTTTCACTTAATGGAATGCCATGGACTTCTTTCCATATCAGTACCTATAAATCTAAGTGAATGTCAATTTAATATACACTATGACTTTATCTACTCTTCTAGAAGATATGCTCCTCTTTTTAAAAAAAGATTTTATCTATTTAGAGAGAGAGCGCACATGAGCCAGAGTAGGGGCAGAGGGAAAGGGAGAGAGAGAGAGAATCAAGCAGACTGTGCTGAGCACAGAGCCCAGTGGAGGGCTTGATATCATGAGCCTGAGATCATGACCTGGGCTGAAATCCAGAGTCAGAGGCTTAATCAAATAAGCAACCCAGGCACCCCAAGATATGCTCCTTTTAGAGAGGGCAGCCCCTTCTGCTTCCAGGATTTAAGCTTGTCTCACTAAATTCCGATAAGTACTGTGATCCCACATGTATCGCCCCACATTAGACCTTCAGGTTAGGTTTGTATATCACATGGATCAAGTCATAGAAATTCCAGGATCTAAGTTTTATTTCTAGTCACTTTTAAAAAAATATTTATTTATTCATTCATTCATTCATTTATTCATTTATGAGAGAGCGAGAGTGAGAATGAGCTTAAGACTGAAAAGGTTAGAAAAAAAACTTTAGTGAGAAGCAGCAGAAGCCCAAAATTGAGAATGTAAGAGAATGCACAGATGCTACATAAATGAGTTTGAAACTCCTTACTCAGATGACTGTGTCCCTAGTGGAGAGGAATCAGAGCAAATAAGAGAGGATCTGTAATCAAGGAAATAGAACTTATTTTGATTTTCAAAAATGGCAGAAAGTTAGATTCTGGACATGATAAATTTGTGATGATGTTTATATCAAATAAGACCATCAAATGGAAAATTAAAGGGCTGGTTTAGGTAAACCGAGTAGAATTTGTAGTCGTTGCCAGGGCCAGTAATGATCTTTGGGACCCAACATGGGTTCACTGAGAACAAGGCATGTCTAACTTTAAGGCCTTATTTGACAGGGTTTCCAGACTGGTAAATATGGATACATGGTGGGCAGAAATCGGGAAGGCATCATGGCATTTGTAGGGACTCACTTGGATACTGAGTTGGAAGTAATCTGCTGGTGGTATGCTATAGAAGTCTGTCTGATCAATGGTTTTATTGATGATTTGTATATATAGAAAGCCCACTTACTAGACTTAGATATGACATAAAGCTAGGAAGACTAGCAAGTATCTTGGATGGCTAAACTGAGATCCTAAAATAAATTGACTTAATAAAATGATAGACAGAATTTAACCCAATGAAACTTAATAAAGTAAACACATGATTTTGCACTTGAGCACAAAAAGAATTCATGATATGGAGCTTTAAGTTCAGACTATAAATTCTCCAGTGTGATGTGTGATATGGCTGCCCTAAGAGCAAATGTGACCTTAAGACCTCATCATGCTGGAAGGACATCTGTAAGATACTAGACAGGGAGTTCTCTGGAGGCAGGAACTTGTTAAATTGAACTTGTTCACTGTCATATGTCCAGGACCTAGCATGGTGTTTGCTGCATGGTGTATACTCACTGAGTGAATAATGTGTTTTTTCTGCATTATTCTGCCTTGGTCAGCTTATAGCTAGATTTCTTTTCTTAAAAGATTTATTTATTTATTTATTTATTTGAGAGCAAGCGAGCAAGAGAGAGAGAAAGAGAGGTGGGGGGGGGCAGAGATAGAGGGAGAGAGGGAATCCTAAGCAGACCCCTTGCTGAGCACAGAACCCAACACAGGGCTTGATCTTTCAATCACAAAACCATGACCTGAGACAAAATCAAGAGTTGCACACCCAGCTGAGTGAGCCACCCAGGTGCTCCTCATAGCTAGATTTCTATTGTCAGTTTGGGCCATTCCACTTTGAGAGGGATACTGAAAGTCAAGAGAGTGACCAGGATAGTGAAAGGAATAAAAAACATATTGTATTGAGTCAACCAATAAGTGTTTACTGAGCGCCTACTATGTGCAAGATGAAACATCAACAGTCCCTGTCCTCATGGTGCTTACATTCAGCTGGAGAGACAGACAAACTTAAAAACAGATATATAATCATTTTCAGGAAGTGATGTGCATGAAGAAAACAAATGAATCAGGGTAAAAGGATAGTGATGGAGACGGGGTCAGGGAAGGCCTCTCTAAGGAACTTATACCTGAACAAAACGAAGGAAACAAATCTTGCTATTATCTGAGGGAAGAGCATCTCTGGTAGTGGGAAGAGAAAGGATAAAGACCCTGAGACAGGAATATGCTGTTCGTGTTTGAGGAAAAGAAGGAGGCCATGTAGAGGAGATTAGGTTAGAGAAGCAGCCAGGGGCTTCTTACAAGAAAATTCACAAAAGCTAGGAACATTTAGACTGAATGGTGGGGGAGAGAGAGGGGTGGAGCTATAGAAAAAGGAGGAAGGGGTAATTTATAGGTATGTGATACATAAGAGAGTTCAGACCCATTCTGGAAGGCACCTCTAGATCCCATTGGATCAATTGAGGTTGAATCTACTAGAAGAAAAAATTCCATTCAATAAAAAGCCTTTCTGTCTATCAGAATTATTCAAGATGGACTGGGATGTCTTATATAACAGTGATCTCCATGTCACTGGAGAGACTAGTGCTGACAAGAGGCTACCTCCGCACTTGGAGGGAGTTAAGGGGCAGGGAAAGACCTGGAAGGGATATTCCAGGCTCAGCGGGGGATTAGATTAGATGAACTTTAAGGCCTAAGAATCTCGTGGTCTAAACCTGTTTCCTGAAATAACACTCCTTTGATACAAATTATGGTCAAGGTAAATACACGCTCACTGGTGGATCCAAGATTGCACACAAAACTCAAGCTGAATTTCATAGTCAAGACACTGAATCAGAATGTAAGAAAGCATTTGAGGGTATTTTCCACAATATATGAATGAAAAGGGTCTAGGAGGCATCGGATTTACTGAGGTTAATACTGTTTGTCTACAGGGATGCCTGGGTGGCTCAGTTGTTTAATCATCTGCCTTCAGCTCAGGTCATGATCCCAAGATCCTGGGATCTAGACCCACATCGGGCTCCTTGCTCAGCGGGGAGCCTGCTTCTTCCTCTGCCTGCCGCTCCCCCTGCTTGTGGGCTCTCTCTGACAAATAAATAAATAAAATCTTTAAAAAGAATACTATGTTTGGCTACAGAAAGGTCCCTAAGCCTCTGTTACTAGTGACAACTAAGGATAGGATAGTTCCCCCACCCATGCCTTTTTTCTTTAAACAACTGAAGTATCGTTTGGGAGAAATGGAACTGAACTAAATTGTCACTAAGCCAGACTTTTAATCAGCTTGGGCTGGCCTCTCTGCTACCCAACAATTAGCATGTTACTCATGCAAAGGGAAAATGGGAGCAAGGACACTTAGGAAAGGCCACTGCCACTGTGGACTCTTTGCAATGGCCATCCCCGGCTCCAATCACAGGAGGATTTCGAGCCATTCTAGCTCACATTCCCTTGATGGCAGCATTGTAAATAATCAGCACTATTTGCTTCTGTTTCAAAACATGTCCTCCTCATCATTCAAAAACTCATTATTCTTCAATGCTGAGCCTACAGGGGCAGCTCAATTATGAGGTCATTCTGAAAGAATTCTGAAAGAAAAAAATGCATCTGTCTGAACAGTTAGAATGGGTTGTTAGAATAGGCCTGAATATATCAAATAACTGTGCAGCCCTCCACTTCCTTCTCGATCAACCTCAAAGACGGCTTTTTAAAAAAAACAAACTATAGAATTATTGACTTAAATTTTAAAAGTTTAGTCTTCAGTGACTTAGACAAATGTGTTAGAGGTCCATAGTGCATTTGAAATGATCAAATAGCATCTTCTAACTATGGAGGTGCCAGGAATGAAAAGAGGATCAGTTAATATGAGGTTGAGAAAGGCAGAATTAAGCAGGTAAAATTTTTCCCTGGCCCTCTTCCCCAAAAAGAGACTCAACAAAATATATATATTTACATTCTCCTTTCTTTTGGATTGAGCAAACGCTTTCCTCTGCTAGCACGGTTGATGAAGAATGGAGCACAAGTTTACTTAAAGAATAGAAAACATTTTTCTTTCTTTTTAAATACAGAGAAGTATAAATAGAAAAGAAAAGAACTCACAGAAAAGTACTCGAGCAAGCAATTCACAGTTGAGGAAATGCAAAGGACCTATGTACATATGAAAATATGCTCACCCTCAGCAGTGATCAAAGAAATACAAATTATAGCCCTAATAAGATACCATAGTGCCTAAAAGGTAGGAAAATTTTTAAAGATTGATAATATCCAGAATGGATGAAGCTCTGAGGAAAATGGCATTCTAATGTATTGGTCAACTAGTACAACTTCTTTGGAGGGGAAATTGGAAATCTCTGTCCTTGTTATCAACATGTCCTTTGACTAAATTTCACTCCTAGGAATCTGTCCTACGAAGATACTCATATAAGTGCAGAAAAATATATGTATAAGGTCAGAATCTCTGCAGTAGTATTTGAGAATAAGCCAAAGATTCATTAGTGAGGAAATGGTTAAATAAAATATAATACCTGCTCTAGAACGCTAATGCTGCCATTATAAAAAATTAGTAGGTCTGCATTACTGATGTACAAGAATGTCCACAATATATTGATACATTGCTGAGTGAATACAGCAAGTTGTTTAATTGTGTTCATCATAAACCTCACGTGTGCGTGTGTATATACATATATACAAAATGCCTGTGTATATACAAGTAAAAATGTACAAAATGAGTAAAAAATAAACCTTAATTTTACAAGTGTATACACATCAATAAATAGCTAACATTTATTGAGCACTTACTATATACTAGAAACTCTTACAAATGTTTTATAAGTATTAACTAATTTAATCTCCATAACAACCCTAGGAGGTCAATACTACTGTTATCCATATTTTATAGATGAGATAACAGGAGCACAGAGAGGCTAGAGAAGTTGCCCAAGGTCAATGTGGCTAGTCTACAGTCCTGCTCCAGAGCCAGTATTACAGTGCATTATTGTTTTTTAATAATTCACACGCATTTCTTTTATACATTTTAATCTCCTGCAATTCCTACACCCAGAAGTAACCATAATAACATGTTGACATCTTTTATTCCAATTTTTTTCTACACACTTGTAATGAGATCACACAGTATATATAGTTTTATATTCTCATTTTTTTCAACTTATATTATTTCACAAACTCTTCATATGATACTTTCATGATAATCCAAAGAAAATTCCTGATCTTTAGAAATATATTTATAAATATATATTTATAAATCAAATATATCTGTATATTTTATAAATATAAATATATAAACATATTTATACATTTATATATAATATAATAAATTATATAATATATAATATAAAAATAAATATATAAAAATATAAAAATTATAAAAATATATAAATATATAAAAATTTATAAATATATATATATTTTTATATATAAAAATATATTTTTATTTTATATTATTTATATATTTTATAAATATAAATGTCACATCATTTGCATGTATTGTACATTTACTTACGTATTCCCCCACCATTATTTCTAACATTTATCATAAAAGATAACATGACAAACAATTCTATGCATGATTTTTAGTCTACTTCCCTTTAGACAAACTCTCTCAGAAGTGAAGTTACTGGATCAAAGGAACACACATTTTTAAGGCTTTTGTTACATATTGCCAAATTTATTTTCTTTTTCTAAAAAGAAGCCCTTTCTGGAACCTCAGTACTTCTTTCCTGTAATGTCCTGGTGCACTTACTTGCTATAGTAGGCTTTCCACATACATACTTTATTTGTATTGGATAGACATACATATTGTGAAATGACTACCACGATAAGATTAGTTTATACATACATCACCTCACATGGTTACCATTTCAGGTACATATTTTTTTAACAATTCAAGAAGGGCAAGGCTTAACCTGAAGACCTAAATCTCTAATGGTAGCATTGAAATTTTTTTATCAAAACATTAAAAAACTCCTTCACTGTCCATTTTAAGTGTAGAGGAGAATGAACAAATTGTGAAACTAGTATTTGTTCATTATACTGTAATTTAAAACATTAGAAATGTTGACAGTGTTTTATTTCTTTATAAAAAAAAAAAACATACCAGGCGCCTGGGTGGCTCAGTCGTTGGGCACTGGCCTTCGGCCCAGTTCATGATCCCAGGGTCCTGGGATCGAGCCCCACATCCGGCTCCACAGGAAACCTGCTTCTCATTCTCACACTCCCCCTGCTTATACTCCCTCTCTCGCTGTGTCTCTCTCTTTCGGATAAATAAATAAAATCTTAAAAAAAAAAAAACCATACCAAGGGTAGTTTGAACAGTACTTGCCTTCTCCTCATAACTTCTAATATCAAGAGAACATCTTTTCATGCCTGGTGAACTGCCATACTCCTTTTTAAGTTTGGATCAGCTTCCAACATTTTATCCTTTGCACACTCAATATTGTGAAATATCTCCATGGATTCCTTCAGTGTAAGATTTTGCTAGTGTCACGCCCTTTGGGATATCTATTCTTCTTGTCACAACTTTCCTCATTTATGTTAGAAGCTTCACCTTCATGAAGTTCCTCTGTGTAATTCAACATAAGTTCGTCGGCATATCTAGGGTCTCTTGAATGGTGACTGTGTCAACACTGCCATGATCCCAGCCAGAAATGTCTTCTATAACCCTATATAACTTTGATTTGAATTTCACTTTCAGCATCGGATGTTTTGGTTTCCTTGCTGTGCTTTCATCTTTGTTGGCCAGTTCCCCCTTTTCTGAGTATCCATTTTTGTCAAACATTATGTGGGTTTATCGCTGTGAAGCGAGAAGGTGACACACAAGACTAGGCTTTGATCTCTGCATGAACCCAGTAACATGACTCACCAAGGCCAATCACCAACAGACTTTGAAAGAAGTGATGTGAATGGTCACTGATCCTTGCAGGCATCCATCGTTTACGTAGTGAGTTGCAGACTGACAAGAGCCATCGGCACAATCTGTACTTCGTGCAATTGCACGGCTAGTATGTGATGATAATTGAAATTTGAAGTGTGTTATTGGGTGGTGCTCTTACTTAACTAAATTCTGGTAAATCCATGGGGATGGAAACCATACCTTCCACTTGTTTTCAGTTTATTCTGAACAAAGCAGCCACAGCAATATTTTAAAAACAGAAATCAGATCCAACGTGCCCCCGCTCAAAACACATCAATGGCTCTCATGTTCCTCAAAGTCAAAGCCAAAGCACTTCCAGTGATCTACAAGGCCTTCGCGATCTGCCCCTCCTCTACTACTACTCTTGATGTCACTCCCTCCCCTCCAGCCACACTGGCCTCCCTGCTATTCTGTGAACACACCAACCATTCTCCTGTCTCAAAGCCTTCCCATTAGCTGTCCCATAGGCTGTCCCCTTGGCCTCAGTCTCTCTCATCCCAGATGTCCACCTTTCTTCACCTTTTTTTTAAGTTTTCGAACAAAACTCATTTTTTCATAGAGACCTTATACTAACCACCCTACTTAATCCTGCAATCTACTTTCTGCTCCCAGCCCAGCATGCCTGATCCACCTTGCCTGTTCTGCCTTCTCTTTTTCCACTAGCACTTATTACTATCTAACATACTACACAATTTACTTAGTTTTAAATACCTACTGCTTATCATTTCTCTCCCCTCACATTCAGACAAGTTCCATGAAGGCAGAAAACTTTTTTTTTTTCTTTTTTTTTTTTCTTTTTTCCCCAAATTTATTTTAATTTTTCAGTGTTACAAGATTGATTGTTCATGCACCACACCCAGTGCTCCATGCAGTACGTGCCCCTCTCGATACCCACCACCAGGCTAACCCCCCCCACCCCC
>CM052801.1:92174103-92230813 GCA_028533885.1 Nasua narica | reverse complement strand
ACTGCATCTGCTTCTTTGGGGTAAATACCGAGTAGTGCAATTGCAGGGTCGTAGGGTAGCTGTATATTTAATTTCCTGAGGAATCTCCATACTGTTTTCCAAAGTGGCTGCACCAACTTGCATCCCCACCAACAGAAGGCAGAAAACTTTTATGTGTGACTCACTGCTATGTTCCAAATAGCAGGATAGTGCTTAGCATACAGTAGGTACAGAGTAAATAATTATTGACTGTATAAATAGGATAAGCCATACCACTATTCTCAAGCATGTTTTTCTCAAACCATATGTTGCAAATATTTTTCAGAAAATACAAGGATTGATTTGGGGTGAAAAAAACCTCAAGTAGATAAAATGTCAAGTTGTATGTCTTGTAGAATCACCTAAGATTAGGTTAACCCCAGGAAATTTATTCAATTGAGAACATGAAACTTATCACAGTTGCTTTTAAGAGCAACAAAACTCATCATTCTCTCTTCTAAGAGTTCCAGATATTTCCTAAATGAACACACCTGTAATTTAAATCTTTCACCAGCTAAAATAGATTTTGGGAAGAGATGTGAATCTTTTCTTAAGCTGGGTCTACTGATTCCAATCCCCAAAGGTACCCAGAGTTCCTTTCTAGTTTACTTCAACCCTTAGTGAGGGTGATAGACACCACCATTATGCTTAAAAAGAGTGCTCCAAGAGTCTTTGACTATCATCTTCCACATATAAACAGATGATGCTTATTTTACGTTTAAGCAAAGGGACTCCTAATCCTCTTCCATTGCTCGTTGTTCTAATTATCAGAGAGCATTTCCTCATTCATAATCTGCCCTCAAGTGAAGGTCACTTATCTTCTCTTCCTCCTACAGAGATTAACTGATCTTCATCTTGATTCATATATTCAACTCTAATTCATTATTTTCATCCCCAAACTGAATAACATCAACTCATTTTACTTTCTTCATATAGGTCTTATTTTTGAGCCCTTTAAAATGTCTTTTTTAAAAAGTTCTCCATCTACTGGGTGGGATGATCTTTTTGATGCAGGCCAGGCCAACTCTTCCGCCCACTAAGCTGATTTCTTGTGGCAGCAATACTTCCCAACTTGTGTAAGTATCAGAAGTGTAGATACTGTTCCCCAGTATCTACATTCAGCAATGCCTATTTTTGTCTTAGATCAAACTCTCTCTTTCTTGGTGTTAGAAGACTCCTAGTTTTGCACCTAAAATATTTCTGAAAATATATACTGAAGTCCAGTGCTTTCCCCACTTGAAATTCCAGAAATGATTCTGGGAGATGAGGTCTCCATGAGAATATTTTAATTTTATGTTATTTTGATGCTTATCTAAACAAGACCTTTATGTAGGCATGCTATGAATCATCTGGATGGCCACCTTATAAGAGGATTGACATATGATTCCTGGGCTTGACTCTGCTTTTGATTTAAGATCAAGGAGATTCCAAGCAGTGATACATGGATTGTATTGGGCTTATGGGTAAAGAAGAGAAATAAAGGCCAGATGTGTGTTGTAAAAGCAAAGGTTTCATGCTAGTACAAGTGGGCAAAAGGAGGGAAGGCTGAGTTACCACTCAGTAGTAAGTGTCCCATTTTTTGTTTAAGCTAATTTAAATCAAATACCTGCCACTTACAACCTAAAGAGTCTAGACTAATGCAACTTCTAAATAAAACTTGTAAAAGTTTAAAAGTAGACCCACAAATAGAAAAGACTGGAAACAACTCTAGGGTCTACCAAACAGAAGAGGTGAAATAAACAATGGCATGTATATTCCCACCATAGGATGCTCGTCAGCTGTAAAAGAGAATGAGGACACTCTTACTACACTGATATAGAAAATTCACCAGGATATGCTATTAAGTGGAAAGTGCATGGTGCAAAACACTATACATAGTATGTTGTCATTTGTTTAAGAAAGGGGTAAAAAACAGATGTTTGCTTTCATCTTATGAAGAATCGCTGCCTATAGGGTTGGGGGGGCAGGGTAAATGGTACTACAGGTGAGACTAAGACTTTTCTGGGGATTCCTTATTATATCACTTTGACTTGAACCACGTAAACACATTACCTATTCAAAACCACAATAATAGCAAATATATCAACAGATTATTAGAGAGAGGCATCTGTTTCCAGTGAGCTAGGAAATATAACCCCTCATTACACTTTTCCCTTAGACACTCTCTTCTGTGATCTATTTCTAGTATTTGGTATTTTTTCCCTTTAAAATTGAATACAGTTTTCTACCTGATTATGCCCAGAACAGCTGGTTGCCTCAACAAACACATCTCTTCTGAGAACAGTTTGAATAAATCCAACCAGAAAGTAAATTATGTATGTTTTCAACATTGAGTTGGAATTAGAGTGAATTAGAATATTTAGATAAAATTTGAATCCCATTAGTCCAGTTATTAAAAAGATAGTAATATTATATCTTTGTTGATCACATTTGAATAGGAAGGGACTACCAAAATACTTTTCTACACTGAAATAGTTGTCCCCAACCAAGGTAGGTAACAGTTAAGTCTAACTCAGCTGTCATCATTTCAACATTACTTTTACCTTTTTGTTGATTACTCAACATTTGGATTTCATGAGTAAATCTTGCTTGGTTAATAATACCTTAGAACAAAATTTTACAGTATTCTTATTCATTTCGAGCTTTGATTTTATCTATAGCAGGGGTTCTTAACCTAGGATCCACAGGTAAAATTCAGAGAATCTATTAACTTGGGTAGGAAAAAACTACTTTACTTCTACTAACCTCTAACTGAAATGTAGCAGTTCCTTTTGTTATTCTGTAAGCAACAGACCAAATTAACATCAGCAACACTTATGATTTGATCACCAATAGAAATCACAGATACTTTCTATCACATTAGACTTACAGATATCTCAAAATATCATCATGCTCATTACTACTTCAAAATTATAGACCTATCAATAAATCTTATTTACTAAGTTCATAAAGATACATCTATATCTATGTAAAACTATATTACAGATTTTCAAATAGTTGGATAACTTTTTCCATGTGATGATAATCTCAGTAATCCTATGTATTTTACTTGTGAAATAAGTGTAAATCTCCATGACTTTGGATTAGGCAATGGTTTCAAAGGCATGATACCAAAAGTCTAAACAGCTATTAAAAAAGTAGATAAATTGGACTTCATTAAAATTAAAAACCTTTATGATTCAAATGACAACATTAAGAAAGTAAAAAGATAACCCCACAACATGGAAGAAAATATTTGCAAATCATATATCTGACAAGAGATCTGTTTCTACAACATACAAAGAACTCTTACACACCAATAATAAAACTATGACCCCGGGCGCCTGGGTGGCTCAGTTGGTTAAGCAACTGCCTTCGGCTCAGGTCATGATCCCGGAGTCCCGGGATCGAGTCCCATATCGGACTCCCGGCTCTGCGGGAAGTCTGCTTCTCCCTCTGACCTTCTCCCCTCTCATTCTCAGTCTCTCGCTCTCTAATGAATAAATAAATAAAAAATCTTTAAAAAAAAAAAAAAAACTATGACCCAATTTAAAAATGGGCAAAGAATTTGAATATACATTTCTCTAAAGATATAAAAGTGACCAATAAGCACATGGAAGGGTGCTCAAAAGCATTAGTCATAGGGAAATGAAAACCACAACCACACTGAAATACTACTTCACACCCACTAGGATTGCAATAATTTTTTAAAAGTCAATAGCAAGTACTGGCATGGATGACAGAAATCGGAAGCCCACATTGCTGGTGGGAATGTGAATTGATGCAGTCACTTTGGAAAACAGTTTGGCAGCTCTTCAAAAGGTTAAACATAGAGTTATCTTGTGACCTGGCAATTTCTACATAAATGCCCAAGAGGAATGGAAACATATGTCCATGCAAGAACTTGTACACAGGTGTTCACTGCAGCAGTTTTCATAATAGCCCAGAGATGGAAATAACCCAATGTCCATCACCTGGTGAATAGGTAAACAAAATGTGGTATCTCCACACACTAGACTATGATTCTGCTTAATAAGCCAGACACAAAAAGACAAATATTGTGTGACTGCACAAACATGAGGTAACCTCCACGGTCAAATTCATAGAGACAGAAGTAGAATAGTGGTTACCAGGGATGGGGGGGAGAGGGGAATCGGGCATTATTGTGTAATGTACAGATGATAAAAAATTCTGGAGATAGTTAGTAGTGATGGTTGCACAACAATATGAATGTACTTAATGCCACTGAACCGTATGCTTAAAAATGGTTCAATCAGTCAATTCTACGTTATGCATATTTTACCACAATGAAAAAAAGGAATGAAGTACTGATACATGCTATAGTGTGAATGAACCTGGAAGACATTATGCTAAGTGAAAGAAGCCAGACACAAAATCTACATATCACACCACCCTATTTATATGCCATGTCCAGAAGAGGCACATCTATAGTGCTGGAAAGGAGACTCGTGGTCGCTCAGGGTGGGACAGTGGTCCGTTTCTCTCCAAGTGAGAGAGAGAAAGAGAAAGAGCATGTGCGAGCAGGGGAAAGGCAGAGGAAGAGAGAGAATCCCAAGCAGACTCTGTGCTGAGCACAGAGCCCAAAATGGGGCTGGGTCTCACAACCCGAAGATCACAACCCCAGCAGAAACCAAGAGTCACACACTTAACCAACTGAACCACACAGGCGCCCCGGAGCCTGCCTTTCTGATTGTGAAACAGTAGCCCTGAACTAGGATCTGAGACAGAGGGAGCCCTCATCTTCTTAGCCACACCTAAGGATGGAGCTGCTATCACTAACCTGGGGTAAGGTGGGGGATGGGAGCAGGTTTGGCTTAAATGACACAGACTCTCATTTTCTTACCAAGATTTAGTAGATTTTCTTGAATAAATATTTCTCCATTTTCTTTATGCCTTGAGACAATTTCCAGAGACTTTAAATGTTTATGGTTTTTTTAAAAAATAATTTTTACCCATTAAATAGTTGTTTTGCTGGGGGAATGTTCTAAGATTCTCTCATTGTCTTTCCAGAAGTCTCTCTTCCAATTTTTTTTAAACTCTTATTTTTCTCTTGCCTAATTACATCATCCAGTATGTCCAGAATAGTAATAGTAAACATCCGGGTCTTGCTCCATACTTTCAAGAGAAAGGAAGGTTTAATTTTAACAACTCTGTCATTAAAGCTTAATGTCATCGAAAAGTTCTAAGGAACAGAATTTTGAGCTCCCTGCCTTAATGAGCCATACTAAGAGCCCGTAAATCAGGCAAGGTACCCTGCACACTGAGAAGAGTAGCTCCTTATTTAGGGTGGCTTGTTCACAAGTATAGGCAAACAGTTCTAGTATGATTTCTTGCTTCTGGTTTGACCTCAGGTGACTTCACTTGGCTTAAACTTTGGTCCTCCACTAAGCACATTTTTAAAGATTTTATTATTATTATTATTTGTTTGAGAGAGAGAGAGAGAGAGCGAGAGAGAGCATGAGAGGGGAGAAGGTCAGAGGGAGAAGCAGACTCCCCATGGAGCTGGGAGCCCGATGCGGGACTCGATCCCAGGACCCAGGGACCATGACCTGAGCTGAAGGCAGTCGCCCAACCAACTGAGCCACCCAGGCGCCCCACATCTTTAAAGTAACCATAGCCTGGGGCTTAATCCTCTCACTAATTCTATAAGGCAGATATTACTGCCCTAGATCTATAGATATGGAAAACAAGAATCAAGGGAGAAGTTTCTTACAAAAGCCAAACCCGCGCATTTCCAATCTCTATCATCATGCTCTTTTTGAAAACGCATCACTACAAGTTATGGGCAATATGTTCTAAAACTAAACTCATGACTCCCCCCACTCTAAAACCAGTTATTCCTCCAGCTTTTTAATATTTCTGCTGATGATGCCATCATTGCTCCATTAAGCCACACTGGAAATTTTAGAGTCCTTCTCAACTTCTTTCTCTTTTCTGCCCACATCCAACCAGTGCTCCTGTCCGGCACTGCCTTTTCATTTTCTCCCATCTGCCCTTCTCTTTTGTAGATCGATTTTTATCACCCTAATCTAGGCACCTCTACTGGCTACTGAACTGATTTTGTGGTATCTAGTTTCACTTACCTTCCATTAGTGCTGTCCAATACATTTGTCCATCTCCCTCTAAGGCAAGTTCCATCTGTCTCTAGGCTCTGTTTTCCCATCTGTAGATGAAAGGATTAGCTGGATTATAATAGAGGTTCCCAACTTTTTCACGATCCAAAACTCCTTTTGTTTTTAACTCGTGGAGTCCATGATTAGAAAAAATTTCTGATGTTACAATTTTCATTTGCTAAGAAACAATTAACTTGTTTTCCCACTAAATAAATAATTAGGGGCACCTGAGTAGCTACATCAGTTGGGCATCCAAACTCTTGGTTTCAGCTCAGGTCCCGATTTTAGGATTGTGGGATCAAGCCCTGCATCATCGTCGTCATAGGGGCTCTCCACTCACCAGGGAGTCTGCTGGAGATTCTCTCCCATTGCCCCTCCACCCACTCACACACACACTCTCTCTAAAATAATAAATAAACCTTTAAAAATAAAAATAATCAGACTTTCATAACTGCCAATCAATGCTTCTGATCACTATCTCAGTTTGATTAGTTCTAGCCCAAAACGAACATTGATATTGTAGTTGAAATGTACAGCCTTATTATGGAGAAATGCATGACACCTTTAGTCTTTCCAAAATCTTGACAATCCCTCCAGAACCTTCAGTGTGGTTGCCAGTGGCCCCTGGATGGTGACCATTGGGTAAGTAATCTCTAAGGAATCTTTCAGCCCTACAAGTCTGTGATTCCTAAAGTAAAGCACTGATCATGTATCTTCCTTGTTGATTATTCTGTAAGGGCTCCCCATTGCCTCCTAAATTAACTACAAACTACTTAGCCTGGAATTCAAAGCCTGCCACGCTCCAGCCCTAACATAATGTTTTTTTTTAAATTGTGAGCTGACAGCCGTGCTTGCATGAGCAGCAAACTATTAAGTGCAAGCATACATGCAGAGTTTACTGTTCTAATCACAAATAAAACTGACAACAAAGTTAATCTGACACATACTTAATGATATACCTAATGGTTATTGTGTTGGGTGGTAATTAGTCATAAATGGTAAGCAGTTCGCATAAATGATTGTAATTAGTATTACTTTTCCACACTCAGACCAATTTTTCCAGTTTCCTTCCATACTATTAGTTCTTCAGCATCCCTAATCAGCATCCGTGCTGACAATTTTCGCTGATACCATGTACCATTTAATCATCATCATCACATACATGCACACACTCTTCCATACATTATGAGACAAAAGGTCCTGGCTCTCCCTCTCCAGCAGCTGAGGTTTTGCTGTGCTCCCCCCCCCCACTGCCTCCTGCTGCCTGGGACTGAGGTCCCCACGATAGGGTCACGTGCTTTGTCTCCTTTCTCCCGCCCAGCCCCCAAGCCCAAGCCCAAAGCCTCTTCTACTCATCCCTATAGTTGGGGTGCTCTGAGTGGCTCATCTCTATTTCAACACCAGAAGGCTCGAAGCTGCAGAAATTCAGTCCTTTACAATTATATTGTTTCGGAGAGCAGAGGAAAGGCTACATTACATTTCCTGGATTGTGTTGATGGAGGGGAAAGGTCAAGAAGAGAAGGGCCTTTCAGGGTTGTCAATCTCGGCTAGAAAGCATAATAAAGGGAGGTGGCAGACACTGGGGGCTCAGAGAGGAGAGATGTATTTACATCAGAATATGGTCAGGGCAAAACTAGAATTCCAAACACAGGTATTAAAATGAAGGCAAATGAGATCTCAATTATACAGTTATTTGAAAATATTCGTGTGATTTCTTAAAGTCAGTAGTCATATTTGCTGTATTATGTGCAAAGGCTCCTGAACCAGGACTCAGAAGAGCAGGAGAGCAGCACTGGGCATATTTCCCTTACTGGCTCACTGGGACAATGGGCAAGCCAATGGCCTCTCTAGTGTGCATCTGTAAAATGGGTTTTAACCCCAATTGTGCTGCTGTTTGACTAGGTGCCCAGCCTTAATGCCTGTTACGCATACTCATCTCACTGTCCACCGAGTCCTGCAAATACTGGTTCCTGAATAACTTGAGTTAATCTGCTTCTCTCTATCCCTATTGCCAGCACCTTAATTGAGGCCACCATCACCCTCATCTGGATCACTGTGATAGCCTTCTAACTGGTCTCATTTCCATTCATGCTATTTTCAAATCCATTCTGCTCATGGCACCTAGAGTGATCATTTTTAAAATTTATTTAAAATTTGCATAACATAAAATTACACATTTTAAGCATGCAATTCAAAGGCATTTAGTACATTCCCAATGTTATGCAACCATAACTTCTATTTAATTACAAAATGTCTTCATCACTCCAAAAGGAAATCCCATATCCATTAAGCAGTCACTATCCATTCTCCCTTCCCCCAGCCCCTGGAAACCACTAATCTGCTTTCTATCTCTATAGATTTACCAATTCTAGATTATTTCATATAAATCGATTCATAAAATATGTGACCTTTTCTGTTTGGTTACTTTTGATTAGCATGTTTTTGAGGTTCATCCATGTTGTAACATGTATCAGTACATCATTTCTTTTCATGGCCAAATAATATTCCATTGTATGGATATACCACATTGTTTATCCACTCATCAGTTGATAGAATTTATTATTTTTTTCCACCTTGAGGCTAAAGTGAATAGTGCTGGTATGGACATCTGTATCCATGCATTTGTTTACATACATGTTTTCGATTCTTTGTAGGAATGGAATTACTGGTTCATATGGTGATTCTATGTTTAACATTTTGGACCCAAAGTGTTTTCCAAAGTGACTGCACCATTTCACATTCCCACTGCCAGCATGTTGGACATTTATTTATTTATATTCATTGGAGAAATATCTATTTAAGTGTTCTGACTACTCTTGAATCAAGTTGTTTGCTGTTGAGTTATAAGAGTTTTTATATATTATGGATAGACAAACCATAAAAGACTCTTAATCTCAGGAAACAAACTGAGGGTTCCTGGGGTGGGGTGGAGAGGGATAGGGTAGCTGGGTTATAGACATTAGGGAGGGTATGTGCTATGGTGAGTGCTGTGAATTGTGTAAGACTGATGATTCACAGACCTGTACCCCTGAAACAAATAATATATTAATAAAAAAAAACAATAAATAAATAAAAATAAAATTTAAAAAACCTTAATAGATAAATGATTTGCAAATATTTTCTCCTATTCTTTAGTTCCTCTTTTAACTATCTTGATAGTGCCCTCTGAAGCACAAAAATTTTGAATTTTGGGGCGCCTGGGTGGCTCAGTTGGTTAAGCAACTGCCTTTGGCTCAGGTCATGATCCTGGAGTCCGGGATCGAGTCCCGCATCGGGCTCCCAGCTCCTCGGGAAGTCTGCTTCTCCCTCTGACTTGCTTTCTCTCACTTTCTCTCTCTCTCTCTCAAATAAATAAATTAAATTAAATTTAAAAAAAAAAGAGGAAAGTGTTTTAAAAAAAATTTGAATTTTAATGAATTCCATTTTATCTACTTTTTCCTTTTGTTGCCTGTGTTTTGATGTCATACCTAAGAATCCATTGCCAAATCAAATGACATGAAGATATATTCCTATGTTTTCTTCTTAAGAGTTTTATACTATTAGTTCTTACATTTAAGTCTTTGATCCATTTTTAGTTAATTTTTGTATGTGGTCTGAACTAGGGGTCCAACTTCAACATTTTGCATGTGGCTATTCAGTTTTGCAAGAAACATTTGTTGAAAAGACTATTATTTCCTAATTGAATGGTCTTAGCACCATTGTAAAAAAATCAGTTGACAATAGATACATGAATCTATTTCTGGACTCCCAATTCTATCCTACCGATCTATCTGTCCATCCATTTGTCAGTACCACACTGCTTTGATTACTGTAAGTTTGTAGTAAGTTTGAGTCATCCAATGCTATTTTTGTTTTTCAAAACTGTTTTGATTTTTGGGGTCCCTTGTATTCCACATGACTTTTAGGGCCTGTTTTTCCATTTCTGCAAAAAAAAAAAAAAAAAGCGCATTGAGGTTTTGATAGGGATTGCATTGAATTTGTAGATTGCCTTGCATAGTGTTGCCATTATAACAATATTAAGTCTCCCAATCCATGAACATGAGGCATCTCCATTTATTTAGGTCTTTATAATTTCTTTTGAATATGTTTTGTAGTTTTAAGAGTATAAGTCTTACATTTTTTTAATTAAATTTATTCCTAAACATGTTCTTCTTTTTGACACTATTGTAAATGAAATTGCCTTCATACTTTCATTTTAAGATGACTAATCACTAGAGTATGAAAATTCAACATATTTTTGGGTGTTGATTTGGTGTACTACAACTTTGTTGAATTAATTTATTAGCTTTAATTTTTTGTGGATTCTTTAGGATTTTTTTATATAATTTCATAGCATCTGAAAATTGAGTTTCCTTTCTTCCTTTCCAATATAGACTCTTTTTTTTTTTCTTGCCCAATTGCCCTAGCTAAAACTTCCAGTACAATGTTAAACAGAACTGGTGATAGCGGACATCCTTGTTCCTGACCTTAGGGGAAAAGCTTTTAGTCTTTCACCATTGAATATTATATTAGCTATGCATTTTTCATATAGGGCTTTTATACTGAGGAACTTTCCTCTATTTCTAGTTTGTAAGTGTTTTTATCATGAAAGGATATTGGGTTCTGTCAAATGTCTTTCTGTGTTAATTGAGATGTGCTTTTTCCCTTTTGTCTATTAATGTGGTGTATTATACCAAATGATTTTCATATGTTGAACTATCCTTGCATTCTTAGGACCAACCCCACATGGTTACCGTGTATAAAACTTTTAAGATGCTGGTGGATTCAGTTTGCTGGTATTTTGTTGTGTGTATTTTGTTGAGGATTTTTACATCTATATTCATAAGGGATATTGGTATATAGTTTTATTTTCTTGTGATGTCCTTTTTTAAAGTTTTATTTGAACTCCAGTTAGTTAGCATACAGTGTAATACTGGTTTCAGATGTACAATCAGTGATTCAACACTACCATACAACACCCAGTGCTCATGACAACAAGTGCACTCCTTAACCTCCAACCTCTATTTAACCCATCCCCCCACCCACTTCCTTTTCTGGTAACCATTAGTTTGTTCTCTATAATTAAGAGTCTGTTTCTTGATTTGCCTCTCTCTCTCTTTTTTTATCCTTTTGCTCATTTGTTTTGTTTCTTAAATTCCACATAGGAGTGAAATCATATGGTACTCATCTTTATCTAACTACTTATTTCATTTAGCATAATACTCTCTAGCACTACCCATTTCATTGCAAATGGTAAGATTTCATTCTTTTTTATGGCTGAGTAATATTCCACTATATGTGGACATATATGTATATATACATACACATACATATATACATACATATGTGTATATATGGTATATATGTATATATACATGACATCTTCATCCATTAATCGGTCAATGGACACTTGGGTTGTTTCCACGATTTGGCTGTTATAGATAATGTTGCTATAAACATCATGGTGCATGTATCCCTTTGAATTAGTATTTTGTATTCTTTGGGGAAATAGCTAGTAGTGCAATTGCTGGAACGTATGGTAGTTCTATTTTTAAAGATATTTATTTGTTTATTTATTTTTAAAAAAGATTTTATTTATTTATTTGACAGAGAGAGGTCACAAGTAGGCAGAAAGGCAGGCAGAGGGAGAGGAGGAAGCAGGTTCCCTGCTGAGCAGAGAGCCCTATGTGGGGCTCGATCCCAGGACCCTGAGATCATGACCTGAGCTGAAGGCAGAGGCTTTAACCCACTGAGCCACCCAGGCACCCCTTAATTTATTTATTTTAGAGAAAGAGAGCATGTCTATTTTGTCTGTCTGATATTAGTATAGCCACACTGGCTCTTTTGGTTACTATTTGCATGGAATGTCTTTCACCTTCCTTTTATTTTCAACCTACTTGTGTCTTTGGATCTAACATTTCTCTTCTATGGATGGATAGTTGATTATGTTCAGTTATCCATTCTGCCAATGCCTGCCTTTTAATTGGAAAGTTTAAACCATTTTATCTGAAGTGATTACTGGGGCATCTGGCTGGCTCAGTTGGTGGAGCATGCGACTCTTGATCATAGGGTTGTGAGTTTAAGCTCCATCATGATCATAGAGATTACTTTTAAAAAGCTTTTAAAATGAATAAAGTAATTACCGGGATAAGAAAGGACTTAACTTTTGCCATTTTGTTAATTGTTTTCTATACGTCTTATACTTTTTTTTTTCCACTCCTTAGTTTCTCCATTAGTGCCTTCTGTTGTGACTAATTTTTCTTTCTGGTGTACCATTTTGATTCTCTGTTATTTTCTGTACACTTTTTAGGTTTTTTTCTTAGTGGTTACCCTGAGGATTATTATTACTATCTTAACTTTGCAACAATTGAGTTTAAATTAGGACCAACCTCCTTTTAACAGTATGCAAAATTTTGTTCCTTTACATCTCCTTCCACCTTTTATGTTATTGTCACAAACTTCATCTACAGACATTGTGTGTCCATTAACAAAGATTTATAATTATCATTTTAAATATTTGCCTTTTAAATCATATTTAAAAAGAAGTTAAAACCAAAAATGCAATACTACTCTCTTTTCCATTTTTCTTTATGGCTATCTTTACTACTCCTCCTTATTTCTTTGGCTTCTAGTTATTGTCCAGTGTCCTTTCATTTCAGACTAGGGGACTCCCTGTAGCATTTCTTATAAGGTAGATCTACTAGTGACAAACCCAGCTTTTGTTTATCTTGTGATATCTTAATTTTTTCTTCATTTGTGAAGGATAGTTTTGTGGGATATAGAACATTTCATTTACAATTCTTTCTTTTAGCACTTTATTTTTTTTTAATTTTTTATTAACATATAATGTATTATTTGCCCCAGGGTACATGTCTGTGAATCATCAGGCTTACACATTTCACAGCATTTGCCATAGCACATACCCTCCCCAATGTCCATATCCCTATCTTTTAGCACTTTAAATATGCCTTCTGCCCATCATGGTTTCTGAGGATAAACTGGCTGTTAATCCTATTAGTATCCTTTATATGTGATGAGTTATTTCTCTCTTGCTGACTTTAAGATTTACTCTTTCGCTTTTATTTTGACAATCTGACTATAATGTGGCTTGGTATGGATCTCTTTGAGTTTATACTTTCAATTCTTCCTGCTCCTTTCTTTCTCTCTTCCTCTGAGACTCTCATTAACAATATATTCATTTGTTTGAAGGTCTCCCTCAGGTTTCCTAGCCTCTGTATATTTTTCACTATTTTTTCTTTATGATCCTCAGATTTGATAATCTCAATTGACCTATCTTCATGTTTGATAATTACTTTTTTGTGCCTGATTAAATCTGCTGTGGAACCCCCTACTGACTTTTTCATTTTAGTTTTTATAATTTTCAGTTCCAGAATTTCTATTTCCTTCATTTTTGTAATTTCTATCTCTTTATGGATAGTTTTGATTTGGTGAGACATTGTTCTCCTGGTTTCCTTTAGTTCTTTTTCCATGGCTTCCTTTAGATCTTTGAGCATATTTAAGACAGTTGATTTAAAGTCTTTATATAGGAAGTCTGATATTAAACTTCCTTAGGGACAGTTTCTTTTTTTTTTAAGATTTATTTTATTTAATTGAGAGAGAGAATGAGAGAGGGAGAGAGAGAGAGAATGAGAGGGGAGGTCAGAGGGAGAAGCAGGTTCCCCATAGAGCAGGGAGCCCGATGCGGGACTCGATCCCGGGAATCCAGGATCATGACCTGAGCTGAAGGCAGTCCCAACCAACTGAGCCACCCAGGCGCCTCTCAGGGGCAGTTTCTGATCATTTATTTTTTTCCTGTACATGCAGCCACTAATCTGTTCATTTTTAAAAATTATTATTCCAAAATATTATATAAATGAAATCACTCAGCACATTTTTCTCTAAAAAGAAAGATCTTAGTTAAAAAAAATAAAAATATACCATTGAGAGAATGATAGCCAAAGTAAATGGCTATAAAGGTCACCTGGAGTATAAAAGTTGGGAAGTCCCTCAGATGCCTAAATAGATGATGTATTTACCGTGGATGATGGCAAAGGAGAGGGGAAAATCATGCAGGGGCAAGTGGTCTTTGAGGTGGGTGGGGAAATAATATTGATAGTAGCCACTATGTATTGAGCAATATTTTGTGCCAGGCATTGGTCCACAGGTTTTATGTATACTATTTCTTTCCTTCCTCCTAACAACCGTGTCTGGTAAGTTCTATTATTGTCCTTCTTTTAAAAATGAAGAAACTGAGTTTCAGAAAGGTTAAGTAACCTGTCCAGTTTTACATAACTAGTAAGGTTTAGAGCCAGAAACCAAACCTGTTTTGTGTGACCATTGTGTAGGTTGTCCACATGAAGCCACTGTTTCACTGTAGAGGCTTGAATCAAGAAGGGGGAGGGAGTGGGTTTCTATAAGGGCTGCGGACTTCTATAAGTAGTGCCAGGAGACAGAGGGACAATAGCCTAGAAAAAGCAAAGAGGGGCACCTGGTTGGCTTAGTCGATAGAGCATGCCATTCATGATCTTGGGGTTGTAAGCTTGAGCCCTGCATTGGATGCAGAGATTACTTAAAAATAAAATCTTAAAAAAAAAGGGAAAAAAGAAAAATCAAAGAAAGACAAGAAGGGGTCTCAACCCTTCAACAGTGAAGTCTTTATTACTTAGAATCTCTGGGGCAACTATGCAGCAAAGCAACGAGCCACTCTGCTGTTCTGATGATCAGTGCACAAGCTCTGGTTCAGATAAAACCCAGTATAAATCTGCACTCTGCTAGCTTCTCTCACTGTATGACCTGGGGAAGGTTAATTAAACTGCTCTGGGCCTTAGTTTTCTCATCTGTAAAATGGAAGTGATAGAGATGATAATGATGATGGTGATGATAAAATAATAACTATGATAATATTAACAATGTAATGCATGCCCTATCAGAGCACCCATGGGAACTAAGTGAGCTAATGTATGTAAGAACTCACCAGAGTGCTTGGCGATAGTAAGTGCTTGATATTGGTGTGTATGTGTGTGTGTGTGTGTGTACACATGTGTGCATGTGGACAGAGAAAGAGAGAGAGCATGAATGCGCATGTGTCCCTTGTGTCTCTTTACTGCAGTCTGGGGCTCTCCAGAAGCATGGATTCATGTACAGAACACATTGTGATACTAGACTCACCTTTGTGTACCTCTTCAGGGCTGAGAAGGATAAGTCAAAGCAGGAGATGGAAGAAAGAACATCTGAGAAAATGAATGGGGTTGAATCCCAGGAAAGAAATGAGCTGAACAAATACCCCATGGTGGGGTCTGGGAAATCTGAGTTACAGACAAAGGGAAATGTTAGGAGATGAGTTTCAACTGGAGCCCAAGAGTCAGGCCTGAAGAACCAATCAGAAAGGATATTCTCTCCATAAAGAGCAAGAACAACAGATAATATATAGCAATCCATGATTCAAAACCTTAAAAGCCTACCTCAGAAAAAGATGATGTTATGGAAGAATATGAAAACTAGGGGAAGAAAGCTAAGTGAATAAGTTCGGGTCTGAAGGTCTTACATAATGCTCAAGTTCAGCTGTAAATTAGGAACTATGCTTCCTAAGCGGGGAGAGGGTGAGAAAGTAAGCAAAAGGAACCTCTTTATGAGTGTAGCTTGATAATTCTTCATGACCATGCTTTGCTGACCTATCCTCCATTTGTGTTTATTTTCCTGAAACCATAGAAATTTCTTATGCTCTAAAACCAGGGTTGGCAAACTATGGAAACTATGGGTCAATTCAGGTTTGAATTGCCTATTTATTTAGGCACTTCCTATTTATTGTAGCATTATTTAAAATAGCCAAGACTTGGGATGCCTGGGTGGCTCAGTCGGTTAAGCATCTGACTTCATCTTAGGTCATGATCCCAGGGTGCTGGGATCGAGTCCCACATTGGGCTCCCCACTCAGCAGGAGCTTCTCCCTCTGCTTGTCACTTTCCCTGCTTGTGTGCATGTGCTCTTTCTCTGACAAATAAAATCTTTAAAAAATTTTAAAAATAAAAAATAAACAAAATAAAGTATCCAAGAAATGGAAGCAACCTAAGTGTCTATCAATAGATGAATGGAGGGCACCGAGGTGGCTCAGTGGGTTAAGCCTCTGCTTCGGCTCAGGTCATGATCTCAGGGTCCTGGGATCGAGTCCCACATCAGGCTCTCTGCTCAGCAGGGAGCCTGCTTCCCCCTCTCTCTCTGCCTGCCTCTCTGCCTACTTGTGATCTCTCTCTCTGTCAAATATATAAATAAAATCTTTTAAAAAAATAGATGAATGGATAAGAAAAATGTGGTATGTATACACAGTGGAATATTGTATAGCCATAAAAAGGATGTAAATACACTTTTATCGAAACATAGACATACTCATTGATTTATGTATTATTGATGGCGGCTTTTGTGTAATAAGGTGGCATTGAGTCAGACACTGGATGGCCAACAAAGCTAAAAATACTATCTGGCCCTTTTTTACAGAAAAAGTATCCTAGCCCCTGGTCTAAGAGCACTGGCAAAATGTGATACTTTTCATGGCTTATGACTAAGAAAGGGTACTTAAGAAATTAGAGCTACATCACTAAGGCCATCATCTAAAGAGATCCTTCTTCTTACTTAGATGAGGATAGTCAGTAATATCAGGAGGTGTGTGTGTGTGTGTGTGTGTGTGTGTGTGTGAAAATCTCAAACAATGGTTAACTTAAAATCAAAGCAAAAAGATAGATTTTACCTTTCTTGGTCTACTATAGAACTTTTGATACCAAATTTCACTAATTTTGGTTTGTTCAATATTAAGATTACCAGGCTTATGAACTACTGACCTCATTCAAAACAAGCAAATAGTTGTGATGTTTACCAGGGAGCCAAATTTCATTGAAGTCTATTTCCCAACTGCTGCAGAACTACTTCTTTGAAAATACCAGGCTTTATTGGATTGCAGGATGCAGACCTGAAAAATCAATATTAAGTTGTACTTAGATACCATTCAACAGTATCCCAAATTTGGTAAAAACCAGTATGCACCTGGTTTTCAGAAATTACCAAGACCTAAACAGACATGGTCACCGACTATGATCAAAAGATTCATATTCCTTGCATACACCCTGGCCTTCAGTAATAAGGGATAATAGAAACCAATGTGGAATTACAACCAACCTCAGGAGCCCCATAAACCTTGCTTGGAATTATTTGTTCAGTGATTGCTTTCTCCACTAGAAGGCTCATTGGCCATTGGATCCTAAGCACCTAGCCTTGTCTCTGGCATATAGCATATGCCCAATAAATATTTGTTAATGGGGGGCGCCTGGGTGGCTCAGTGGGTTAAAGCCTCTGCCTTCAGCTCAGGTCATGATCTCAGGGTCCTGGGATCGAGTCCGGCATCGGGCTCTCTGCTCGGCAGGGAGCCTGCTTCCTCCTCTCTCTCTGCCTGCCTCTCTGCCTACTTGTGATCTCTCTGTGTCAAATAAATAAATAAAATCTTTAAAAAAAATAAAAAATAAATAAAAATATTTGTTAATGGAATGAATTATTAAATAAATACAGAACTCAGAATTTCCCATAAAGATTTTATATATCCTCATTAAGTTAGACTGGTAGATTGATAGTGAAGCCAGTATAAAGAAGGGAATGCATTTTCTTTTTTTTTTTTAATTTATTTTATTTTAGAGAGATAGGGTGAGCATGTGAGAGTGGTGGGAGGAGCAAGGGGAGAGAATCTTCAAGCAGACTCCCCGCTGAAGCCTGAGCCCCAGGCAGGGCTCCATCTCATGACCCATGAGATCATGACCTGAGCCTAAACCAAGAGGTGGTTGCTCAACCGACTGGGCCGCCCAGATGCCCCAGGGAATGCATTTTCAATATTGTTTAATTACTGTTGTGTAGAATAATTCGCAGCACAGAAGTATACCCAGAGCGACCACACCATTCCATGGACCAGAATGACTTCCAATTTGTACACAGATTGTTTATGTTTAAATGTCACTTCTGAAATACATGAGCAATTTATTCTTTTACGGTTAAACTCATCCTATACCCATCCTTCCATACTGTCTCTCCAAAAACTAGTAAACTGTTTGCTTAGTCAAGTGTTGTTCACAGCGGGAGCTAAGGGAACCATCCACCCAATCCCACCCAAACGCTCACGTGCCCAGATGAGCGAGGTCAGATGCCTGATGTTTGCCTAACTTGAAACGGGGGCAACTAGGTTCTAGCAAGCGACCTAGGTGGCAAATGGTGAAAAGAAGAGATGCCAGGGGGTAGGACTCTTCAAGAAGGCTCTGGCAGGATGGATTTGACATGGCAAGGCTGTAGGGCACAAACCAGGATGGCAGTTCCTACAATGAGATAAATGAAGACACCCACGCAGGAGGGAACCACAATGGCTCCTGCCCAGGGTGACTGCGGCCGGCCCACCGGACAGGGGGAGTGCCTGACTAATTGTTTCGCTCCCTGTCTCTATATGGCACCGTTTGTTTATTGAAGGTCCCCTTCTTTGTCCTGAACAAATTGACCCATTTGCTTCACTTTGTGCACTTAATTTTCATCTGTACGTTTGCAAAATACCCCATCGGTGTTCATTATGGTAAATTAATATTAGTGTTTCTGTAAGACAACCATCAGCCCTCATTTTCCCTAACTCTTACCCACCTCTCCCCCCATCCTTGACTAATAGATATCATTTCAACAGTTTGACTAACTGCCGTGTTATAAAAAAAGGCAGTAATTTATACTGATGTAATGGCCGTGATAAAAATCATTTGTGTGCTGATTTTATAAATTAGGGTGGAAATGTGAGTGCCTCTGAAAAATGAAGTGCTACCACATGGATTCCACTGTTGCTAATGCTTCATACCTTTCTGCTTCATTAAACCAATTTCACGGGGAGATGAGTTAGAGGAAGAAGCTGTGCTGCTTATGAGATGCAACAATGGTTTATTGAAAGAAATGGGGCTAAGATTAAATTAAGTGCTACTCGAGAAATATGGAAATACAAAAATACTCGGGCTTCTAGATGAGTAATTCAAAAATACGATAAGTTAGTTCTTTCATACTCCAAAAACTGGCTCATCATAATTGCACAGAACTGAATTCACAGCTTACTAATTAATATTGAAGAGCTTCTTGAAACTACTCTTAGGAGTGGGAGGACCCAAGAATGCATTGATCCCATTTCCATTTTGAAATCATGTGAACTCAGAGTTTTCTTTTGGATCTATTCTGGGAGAGTTGGATCTTTAAAATGCTTATTCGGTGGTTTACTGATTCTGGGGAAGTAAAGGCCGATCTTAGATATAAGAGGAGGGAGCAAGATGAAGGCACATGGCAGAAAGTGGTCAAGCCATTCACTGGCAATTGCCAATTACCAAACCTCTCTGGTTGACCTGTTCCTTTTCGCCTGATTTCAGGTGAGCACATCACCAAGTCAATACAGATTTATGCTCGTCAATATCTTGCTGCCCTTTTTTGGAGAATGCCCTAGAGTGGAGGTGGAGACACTGAATAAGATAGCACTGGTTGGCATGCCCTTAGGAGCAGGTACCAAGAAACTGGGATGGAGCCATTTCCACTGTTAATCTAAATTGCCTACTATTTCCCCCATTCTGATGAGCTTGAAGTTTTCACTTTCTAGCAACTAAACCCTATTTGTTCCCTGAGTTGTGAAGGATATAAACACAAAGGGATTCATTCATTAAATAAGAGGCTTATGAATACTTAGCGTTTTTTTTTTAATGCAGAATTTCAAAGTGCAGCTGAGGAACTGCCATTTTCCTCCCCCCTCACAATGAGATCTCTGTGTGTAATTGACCCAAGTCCTGGGGTTGAGTCCAGCTCTCAGATTAGCACAGAAAACACGTACAGACGCGACTTTCAACCCACCCCCTCCCACAGATGATAAAAGGAGTTCCAAAAAGTGTGCCTCCAGGATGGGAGGAAAAGATTTCAAGATTACAGTCCTGAGGACCATGTATCAAGAGTCAGAGCCATATCACCACTCGAATGGGGAAGTCATTGATGTGGGGTCTGCTGTTACCATCCTACTTTGGGGTTCAATAGACTTGGTTCAAACAGTTAACATAGCATGTTTACAGTTATAGTAAACACTAGTCATCACACTTTTGCAGAGGGACTTGCAGCAATTCCCTTCTAAGACTCACCCCTGCTAGTAGGTGATGTTCATAATCATTAGGAAGAGAAGGCTTACAGCCCAAATGCCCCTCAGCCTGATTGTAGTTTGCAAAGCCAGTGTCATGGTTTTGAGCATTACAAAAGGCATGTATTGAACTCACAAGTAAAGAATGAACTTGAGGCAAACTAGGTTTTAGAGAAGTGTCTGTATTTGGGTTAGATGCTTCCAGAACAGGGCATGGTTAAGAACTTGGTCTTCAAATAACTGATGATTTTAAGCTTTACCTTTCTGGTCCATAAAGTGGGATCTCCAAAGTTTATACTAGCCAGAAATTTCTATTGTCTTTATTGCCTTTTTTTGGTAGAAAATGTCTAGAGGAGGCCCCCAACAAGCCTGATGTTAAAAGTTACAAAGGAGTTATTCCTTGTCTATGGCTCATAAAAATTACATCAAAGTCTAACGTGTTTTATGTAAATGGCACAAAACAGGTTTGAATGCTCAGAATCACAAAGTTTTAAGGACCAAAAGCATGCATGTGTTTTTGGCCGGGGGAAAAAAGAGAATCTTAAAAGATAAAGATGGCTGCATTCATGTCCTTCCCTTGTCTGTTTCCCCCCCACCACACCCAACGATCTAAGATTCTCGAGTCCCAGACTCAGGGTCCCTCTGGATCCAGGAATACTGGGAGTTCAAATACACTGCTGGCTTGCCCAGCAGCAGTCTACCTCATCTCCACTATGGCTAGAGCTCTGGAGAGGATGAGCAGTTCCAGGAAGACTCAGGAGACATACTCCCCTGGGCAGACTATGGGAATAGTCTAGGCTCATATCTTTCACATACTGAAATTGGGGAAAACTGCAAGCCCCTTAGGAGATTTGCCTAAAAGTTATACCGAGTCCTGGAGAGCAGATGACTGGGAATTAGGTCCCACAATTCCTAGACTTCATCCAGGCTAGGGTGTGGCCCAAAATGTGGCATGATGAAGTGGCTAAGAACCACTGATTGGTAGAAACCGACCAGGCTTGGGGATCCACCCATATCATGTAAACAGTATGGTTGTTCCCAGCTCCTTCTGTTCATCTTCTACTAAGCATTACTCCTTCAAGTCTATTTTAATTTATCTCTGAGCTTATACTTCAAACTAAACTTTCAGTTTAGTCTTTACCTCTTCTGCTCCTTTCTTCCCTAACTTTCAGTGCTACTTTTTCTTCCCTAACTTTCAGCGCTACAAGGGGACTTGTGTGTGTGTGTGTGTGTGTGTGTGTGTGTGTGTGAGAGAGAGAGAGAGAGAGAGAGAGAGAGAAAGCATGGTAGCAAAAAAGTAGTGAAGGCATTTTATAAGCTTGCTATAGCTTATATATAACTTCATTTAGTCTGGCACATATATCTGTGTTTCTTGTGATTACTACTAAGGATATTAAATCAATATCAGAACCATGTACACTCATAGGACTACCATCTTGAAAAAATAGAAATTGCCAAGGAAGTTTAAGAAGCCCACCTTCAGATGAACATTTAGCATCTCAGTCCTAAATGAGTGGTTCTCAAACTTGAGCAAGCATTAGAATCATCCGAATGGTTTATTAAAAAGCAGACTGCTAGAATGTCCGTAATAGCCAAACTATGGAAAGAACCTAGATGTCCATCAACAGATGAATGGATAAAGAAAATGTGGTGTGTGTGTATGTATACACACACACACACACACACACACACAAAATGGAATACTATACAGCCATTAAGAGAAACGAAATCCTGCCATTTGCAATGACGTGGATAGAACTAGAGGTTATTACTCTAAGTGAAATAAGTCAATCAGAGAAAGACAATCATATGATCTCTCTGATATGAGGAATTTGAGAGTCAGGGCAGGGGGTGGGTCATGGGGGGAAGGGAGGGGAAAAAATGAAACAAGATGGGACCAGGGAGGGAGACAAACCATAACAGACTCTTAATCTCAGGAAACAAAGTGAGGGTTGCTGGGGGGTGGGGGGGAGGGATGGGGTGGCTAGGTGATGAACATTGGGGAGGGTATGTGCTATGGGGAGTGCTGTGAATTGCATAAGACAGAGGATTCACAGACTTGTACCCCTGAAACAAATAACACATTATATGTCAATAAAAAAAAGCAGATTACTGGGCCTCACCCCATCCAGAGATCTGGATGCTTAGGTCTGGGTGAGCTCTCAGATTTTGCTTTTCTGACAAGTTCTCAAGTTATGTTGATACTGCTGGTCTGGGAACACAAAATCAGTAAGCCCCACTGCTTCAGCCAGTTGTAGTCAAACACTGTGAACATTCGAATCACCTGGGGCTCTTTTGAAAACCCAAAAGCCCATTCTGCAGCTTATATCAATTAAGTAAAAACGTCTGGGGGTAGGACCATGCATCAGTGTTTTTTCAGTTTCCCAGCTGATCCAAACATGCAGCCACATTTGAGAACCAGTGCTGTAGAAAGCAAAGGTGGTTTTTTTACATTTTTGTTTTGGTTTTATTTTAGCAAGAGGAGAGAATATAATTACCTCGCGTAGAGTGTTGATTTTTTCACCTGCTTTCACATCCAAGTAATATCAGCAGATGACTTGCCACAGTTCCAAATATTTGTACTTGGTGTCAAGTAGAAGGTGTGGGTGACAGGGAAAATTTAAAGTATAGTCAGCCCAAGAGGGACCAGAAATTTGACACTTCAAAGTCAGGCTTTGGAGCTTCCAGAAATCTTCAATCAGAACATCCAAGAGAGGGCCTTGGAAGTAGCTCTTCTGATAACTGCTTAAGAGTTTATGATTTCTTTTAAGCCAACAAAGGTTCCTTAGGTTCATCCGCTTGGCTCCACCTGCCCAGTTCATTTTTTGGAGCTACAGAAATGTTTTTTGTTCTTGCCTAGGTGCTCTCAGCGCCAGTATTGGCACTAGAACAGTGCTTCCCCAAATGGTCTGCATGGAAGTATCACAGGCGGAGCTTCAATGATCCCAATGCCCATTTCCGCCCCACCCACCCTGCAGTGATTGGGATTTAATTAGTCTTGGTGGGCACAGGCTCTGGAATTTTTAAAAAGATCTCTTGGTGATGATAATGTGCAGACAATTTGGAAACTACAGGGGTAGAGCAATGAATCCTGTTATTGCTCCATTATGGTGGAGTTTCTGCTTGCCTTGTCCACCCAGTTTGGGCTCCAAATTCTTCACCTGCTCTATGCACCTCTAGACATCATCTGCAACACCACGGAAGACATTCTTTCACTTGGGGTTTGCGGTAATGATGGAGGAGTTAGGTGGTAATAATGGAACTTTTACTGTGGAATGAGAAAGGCGCCTCAATAGTAACTGACACTACTATCTAGCCCCTTGCTATTTAATGTATGGTCTGCGGCCAACATCATTAGCATCACCTGGGAACATTTTAGAACATCATGTGCTTGAGGCCCATCCCATACCGGCTGACTTCTCAGGTGATTTATATGCACATTAAACGCTGAGAATTACTTAAAAAAACTTTTTTTAAAGGGGTGTCTAGGTGGTTCAGTCAGTTAAGTGTCTGACTCAGGTCTTGATCTCAGCTCAGGTCTTGATCTCAGGGTCATGAATTCAAGCCCCACATTGGGGCCTACTTAAAAGAAAAAAGCCTGAGAATTCGTAGTCCCCTTACTCAAGTCCTGTCTCCGGACCTATTTGGCAAATAAGAATACAGGATGATCATTTAATATGTAGTATACGTATTTCCCATGAAGTATTGTCATCTTGTATTTTATTTGGCAAACTTCTAGCCCCTCACACTCAATGACTGATACTACAAAGATACTATTATGGTTTTCCTCTGGGACCATGACAATGTTCTCTTGCATTTCATGTGCTTCAGGTCGTTCCAGATAGACACCGGTCTGATACAGACTGGGTCCTGAGACCCAACCCCAACACAGGCCTTTGAGGTCTAGTTGTCCTGCCAGGCTAACTCAAGCCTCATAAATGCCAACTGGTCAGCCCTTACATCATCTCTAATACCTCCTATCTTTGGAGCTATGCAATTCCTTATCCAAATGTGGCTAAAGAAATTGCTTAGCTCCCAGTTTTGCCCAAATCTTCTTCTTTCATCACCTGGATTCTGAGTCATTCACTGAGCTTCTTCTGTGCTCCTTACAATGTGTTGCTTGGTCCAGACCAATTTTGTGGTGTAAAGGTCACTTCAATGGGGGGAGGGGGTGGCTTTTACAGCAATGGCAGAGACTTCATAGTCCCTATGTTGTCAGTTGTGCCATGGTAACACTCCAAGCACAGAATCCTCTTAGTTCAACAAAGCCAGCTATCCCAGTTCCTAATTGGCTAATGTACAGACCTGTTCAAAATGGAAACTTAAGGAGGATTGTTTCATCTGTAAAATGCCTGAAGCTTCCTATCCAGGTATACACACTGTCTTGTGAACATGCTTCCTGCTAAGCTCAGTTCAAGTGGGAAGTAGCATATAGGCCATTCAAGTCTGGAGATAAGAAAATAAATTGTCTTCAAATTGGCTACACCTGACAAAGCCACTTCAGTATGCAGAAGTCAGTAACTGTGTGCTATTTCCTATATCACATGGTCAGACATTCCTGTTTTATTTATTCATTCACTCAGCTAGTCAGTTCTAAATACTCTTTGGTAGGAGATACTAAGTCTCCCTCCCCCAAATGCACCTTCTCATATTGTCTACACATAGTCTCAGAGAAGCCTACCATGAGGTCTGTGGCCTCAAGGCTGGAAACATTTGCTCTACATGATGGACAAGGGCCTTGGATAATAGAAAAACATTAGCATCACCTCCATTATCATAATAATAATCCCATATATTTATATAGTGCTTGATGGCAAAAACACTTCCAGATCCCTTATCTCAGTGCTACAAATCTTTGGGGTAGGTATTTTGGTTGTACAGATACTACCCACCCTAAGACACTTAGCCATTAAACTCCACGTTATTATAATCAAACTAATTCTCCGATATTGTGTGGCCTCCAAAAATCCATATAATCTGAATTAAGATTCTAAAAATTAAATATCAAATTGATATAGGTATCTAAACATCATCATAGAAAAGCAGGAATAAGAGGGACATTGGATAACTGGTTGCCTGCTTGCTTTTCTAGGACATGGTCCCATTCTACCTTTTATTCCTCATATCCTCACCAGTTTTTTTCATTTGTAACTCTATAGTGGAAAGAGCTTTCAAGATGGAAGGACCAAAATTCAAATCCCATCTTTGCCAAGTGAAATCAGGCAAGTCACTTAAACTCTCTGGTCTCAGGTTTCTCATATTTAAAACAGGGTTAATAACAGTAGCAACTTCAAAGGGTATTGAGAGGATTAGACCAATTATGTATGTAAAGCACTCAGTGAGGGAGTGAGCAATAGGTACTCAAGAAGTAATAACTTCCTGTCCCCAGACAAAAATAACTGTGCACCTCTTCATGCAGCAGTATTCCCCAAATACCTCAAATATGGGAAAATGCTTCAAAAACTATGAGCTAATTAAAAGAACTGAAATCTGGGGCACCTGGATAACTCAGTTGGTTAGGCATCTGACTCTTGATTTTGACTCAGGTCATGATCTCAGGGTCATGAGATTGGGCCCCACACCAGGCTCCGTGCTGGATATGGAGCCTGCTTGGCATTCTCTCCCCGCTTCTCTCTCTACCCCTCCCCACCACCACCACTTGCGTGCTTTCTCTCTCCCCCCTCTCAAAAAAACGGGAAAAAAGTACTGAAATCACTCGGAGTATGTACTCTGACCACAGTGAGACCAAACTAGAAATCAATAACAGAAAGATAATGGAAGATCTTCCAAACATTTAGAAATTAAGCAATGTACTTCTAAATAATCCATGGATCATAGAGGAAGTTTCAAATAAAAATTTTTTAAGTATAGAGAACTGAATGATAATGAAAATACAACCTATTAAAAATATGTGAGATTCAGCTACACCAGTGTGGAAAGGCAAATGTATAGCACTATAGGCTAACATAAGAAAGGAAGATACATCTCAAATCAATAATCTAAATTCCTATCCCCTAATAAAAGAAGAGCAAAATAAACCCAAAACAAGCAGAAAGAGGGAAGAAAATGATACAGGTGCAAACAAATCAATAAAACTGAAAACAGAAAAACAGGAGAGAAAAATCAATGAAACAAAGTACTGGTTCTTTGAAAAAAAATCAATAAAAGACCGAGAAAGATGAAAGAGAGAAGACACAAACAACATCAGGCACAAAGCAGGGATATCATTATACATTAAAGGGAAAATAAGGGAACGCTACAAACAACTGTAGGCTCATTAATTTGACAACTTAGGTAAAGTAGAAACAAATCCTTGAAAACCACGAATTACCAAACCTCAATGGAGTTGAAATAGGTATCCTGAATGGTCATATGACCATTAAAGGAATTGTATTTGTAATTTTTCTGCCAAACATTTAAAGAAGTAACTCCAATCTTACACAAATGCTTTTAGAAAATAAAATAGGAATCATTTTCCAACTCATTTTCTGTGGCAAGCATTACCTTGATCCTAAAACCAGACTCAGTACAAAAAAAGAAAGAAAAAAGAAAACTAAGACCAATACCTATTAAGAACTTTGATTCAAAAATCCTCAGAAAGTATTAGCAACTCAAATACAACAATATAGAAAAATATTAGCAACTCACATACAGCAATGTGTAAAAAGAATTATAAACAATGACCAAATGAGATTTATTTATTTATTTATTTATTTATTTTTAAAATTTTATTTATTTATTTGACAGAGAGAGATCACAAGTAGGCAGAGAGACAGGCAGAGAGAGAGAAGGGGAAGCAGGCTCCCCGCTGAGCAGAGAGCCCGATGTGGGGCTCGATCCCAGGACCCTGAGATCATGACCTGAGCTGAAGGCAGAGGCTTAACCCACTGAGTCACCCAGGCACCCCCAAATGAGATTTATTAATAAAGGCTGGTTCACTATCCAAAAATCAAATCAATGGAAAAAAAATCAAATGATGTAATCTCCATATCAACAGTGTAAAGAAAAATCAAATGATCATATTAATAGATACAAAACAAAAACAAAATTCACAACCATTGACAAAATTCAACAACCATCATAATTTAAAAAACAAAACACAATGTCTTAGCAAATTAAGAATGGAGAAGAACCACCTCAACTTGATGAAGAGCTTCTACAAACCTACAGCTAACATCATTCATAATGGTGAAAGATTGAAGGCTTTTCCCCAAAAATCCAAAACAAAGCAATGATGTCAGCTTTCAGTCCTCTTACTCGACACTGTACTAGAAGTTCTAGCCCTGCAGCAGGCAAGAAGAAACAAAAGGCATATAGACTCAAAAGGAAGAAATAAAACCCTATTAGCAGATGACATGACTGTATAAATACAAAATCCCAAGAAATTGGCAAGAAAACTCTTGCAACTTATAAATTAATTCATTAAGGTTGCAAGAGAGATATATAAATATCAGCTGCATTCATTATGCTGACACTGAACATCTGAAAACCAAAATGGAAAAACAATATAATTTGCAATCACTTTAAGAAAAATCACTTTAAATGCAATCACTTTAAACAAGACATTTTGTTTTGTTTTTTTAGGTACATATCTAAAAAAACATGTACAGGCTCATATGCTTGAATTACAAAACACTGATGAAAGAAATCAAAGAACACCTAAATAAATGGAGGAATATATTGTGTTCATGGATTGGAAGACTCACCATAGTAAAGATATCAATTCTTTCCTAACTGATCTATAGATTTCATGCAATTCCTATCAAAATGTCAGCAAGGATTTTGGTAGATAGAAACAAGCTTATTCTAAAATTTAGATGGAAAGTCATAGACCCTAGAGTAGCTAAAATACTCTTGAATATAGAGAAGAAAAAAGAGAGAGGAATCACTCCCCCTGATATTAAGGGTTCCTCTATACCTATAGTTATCAAGACAGTGTGGTATTGGCCAAAGAATAGACACATAGATCAACGGAACAGAATAGAGAACTCAGGAATAGAGTCACACCAAGGTGCCCAACTGATGTCTCACAGAGATGCAAAGCAATTCATTGGAGGTAATATAGTGTTTTCAACAAGTGATGCTGGAGCACGTGGACATACATAAGCAAAAGAATGAACCTCGATCTATGTCTCACATCTTATACAAAAATGGGTAACAGACTTAAATGTCAAATATATGACTTTCAGGAGAAGATAACACATAGGGGAAAATCTTTGGGAGCAGGGGATTTTATACTTGACACCAGAAGCACAAACCATAAAAGGAAACAAGTTGAAAAATGGGACCTTATCAAAATTAAAATATTTTGCTCTGAAAATGCTATGAGCTAGTTTAAAACATCATTCCTGTATAATATACAAAACGTTAACATAATCAGGAGCTTCCAGGCATAGGAAATAGAGCCTGGTTCGGTTTACATGAGTGGTGGGTCCACGGGCCTACTTTCCTTGGAGGTTAAGTGTGCGGGATATGTGCTATTGTAGTGCCCGAGTCACTTCCAGGGCATGCATTTCCTGTGGCTCTGACTTTTCTAAAGGGTAAGTCAGCTGGAAACAACATATAATGAACATGCACACAGAATGCTGGGCTTTGGAAAAGAAACACATTTGGATAAAAGTAAAGAACTTTATAATGGCCTCACTTTTTTGCAGTTCTGACCTTAGAGTTGGTTGCAATTCCAAAAACATGGATAAAAATATCCCTGGGTATTTAAAAACCCACTGATAGAAAGAAAGAAAGAAATGGCTTTGATTTTAACTACACTTAAATCTCCCACTGCAGTCAAGGAGGAGACCAACACTCAGTGGCAAAATTTGAAACCCAAGGCTGGCCTCTTTATGATAGACAAAGTTGATTGCAGTGAACATTCTTGGCACCAGCTCAAAAAGTTTTGAGTTTCTAGATCCTGAAAGGGAAATTCTCTTAGGAGCCTTTGAGATCACTGACGGGGTGGTATGGAGGGGGTTGCGGTATGGAAGGGGACAGTAAGGGGAGAAGACTGGCTGCCTGGCCTCTAGAGTTGATCTTAACTAACATCTATTAAACCTACTGTAGCTGGTGGGTTTGCTAGTTTTGTTTGTTCGGTGTAATCCTCACCACAGTCTTGGAAAGAGTAAACACAGGAGGATAATTCAAAACTCAGGGAAGGGAACTCACATCTACTGAGTGCCTGTCGTATACCGGGCACTCTTCTATGCACTTGATACCATGGAACGACGCTATAAAGTAGATACTATTATCATTTCCATTTTACAGATGAGGTAACAGAGGCTTTGAGAGGAACTTGTCAGCTCACTCTCACGTTCTCCCTCTTTCTCCCCCCTCCCTCTGTGTGTGTGTGTGTGTGTGTGTGTGTGTGTGTGTGTGTTGTATCTTGTAACAAAATATTCCCAATACAAATACTCCCCACGATTCATCATACAGCAGTTAAAAGGAGAGATGAGCTGCTAGCCATCAAGCACCCACCAAGGGCAGACAGCTGGAACCGGTGGTGGTCCCAGGAAGCCCAGTGACAGGCCTTGCTGTTGCTCTGAAGCAGGGAAAGCAGCACGAGATTGGCACGGTGTCAAGGGGTGAGGGAAGGGAGGACAGAACCAGAGCCCTAACTAGCATTTTTGGCGCCCGGGGCAAGCAGCGTGAAACTTGCCTTCTCTTCAATGGAAGCTGCTCTTGGAAGGGGGAGGGGCGGCCCTGTGCACAAAAGGTCCCCTGGCTGGTGCGCTCCCAGCCCTTGACCTCGGGCCTCTCGCTCCATCCATCTCTGCAACTGCCAAGGGGGCTGGCCTGGGGCCAGGGTGAGGCTTCCAACAGAGACCAGAGAGGTGGTGGGAGAAAAATGTGGTTCGCTCTAAATTTCTGTGCCCCAGTGACCCCACCCTAGCCAGACCTCTGGAAAGAACAGAACAGAATGCTGAGCTGAGAAGGGAGGTGAGGGAAGTCAGAGAGGGACTGACTGGAAGAATAGGGAGAGGTCGGGGGCCATCAGTCACAGCAATGGAGTTGAACAAGTCTGCCAAAAGATGCAAAGTTTTGGTAACTGGAAGGCATTTCAGAGTTCAAGATCTCATAGGTGAAGCAGGCAATTCCAAGTGATAGCACTAGTTGGTGAAGTAGACAGGAGGTCCAAATCACAGGGTCGAAGAGGTCAATGAAGTGGGAGGGCTAGTATTTGGTTCTGCAAGCTTTTATTGAGCATCTACTATGCACAAGGCTCTGCACCAGGCACTTGGGGTACAGTGGTGAAAAAGACACAGTTCTTACCCTGCTTCAAATGTGGGGGGCTGGGGGAAGCGGGTGAAAGACAAGCAGACAAATACAATATAAGGTAGAGATCTTCTAGGACCTTTCCAGATGCTGCAGAGGACACAGCTCTTACGCTTGAGGAACTTTCCATTTCTGGAGATTTATTCTACTTCTAAGAAGAATGATAAATTTAATTTAAGGAAAGAAGTACAAGCAAGTACTTTTGTAACATGGAAGAAGAAATGATTTGTTCTGATTTCCGAGGGAGCAGGTAGGAAAAGAAAAATCAAGAAAGATTTCATGAAGGCATGGCATATGACAATGAGCAGGGTTTTAAAAGATAGAGGGGGGAATGAGGTGAGAATTTCAGGCTGGAAGAACAAAGTGAGTACACGAGGAAGCAGAAAAGCACAGGTAGATTTGAAGAATGGGGAGTAACTGGGCATGTTTAGAGGTGAAGCTACCAATGGTGTTAACAATGGTGAGAAGGTGAGTTGGGGAAGTGGTTTAGAAGGTATTTCCTGGTGCAGGGTCTGGGAAATGGCAGTGAGAGAAGAGAGGCAGAAAGATCTATTTAGAAGCTATTACAGAGGGGTGCCTGGGTGGCTCAGTTGGTTAAGTGACCAATCACTTGAATCACGATCTCACGGTCCTGGGTTTGAGCCCCGCATTGGCATCCACACTCAGCACAAAGTCTCCTTGACGTTCTAATCCTCTACTCCCTCCCCCTCCCCCTGCTTGCACTCTATTTCTCTCTCTAAATAAGTAAAATCTTAAAAAAAAGAAGCTATTACAGAGGCTCAAGTGCAAACAGAGGTCCAGATGTAAGACAACGGGAATGGAAAAGGATGGGGAATAGTGGATACAAGAGGCACTTGAGATGGTGCTCACAGGACTTACCAAGGAAAGAAAATGTAGGAGGAATGAGAGAAGACATATATATGTCAGACCTTTCTTTCTAACTCCGAATTTCTTCTTATTGATTTCTGAGTTAAAATGGAAGCCACCTTCCTCATTTAAATACATAAGAAACCACAAAGATCAAGAGATGCAATGACATTGAAAACCAGCAACATATCCCAACCACCTGCCATGGTTCTGGCAGAAATGTCCTTAAACAAAGCATGGGTAGGTTCTGAAGCAGCACAGCTAGGCCAGGAAAAAAGAAGTTGTTTGTAAGTAATAATAATTTTTAAAATAATAAAATATAAAGAAAATGTGGTAAACGAACATACAATGGAATATTATTCAGCCATAAAAAAGGAAACCTTGCCATTTGTGACAACATGGATGGAGCTGGAGGGCATTATTCTAGGTGAAATAAATCAGACAGAGAAGACAAATACCATACAATCTCACATATACCGCCCTGAACTCAGATACAGAGAACAGACCGGTGGTGTGAAATGGGTGAAGGAGACTCAAAGATACTAACTTCTGGTTATAAAAGAAGCAAGTCACAGGGAGCCTGGGCGGCCCAGTCGGTTAAGTGTCCAACTCTTGATTTTGGCTCAGGTCATCATCTCAGGGTCCTGAGATGGAGCCCTAGGCCAGGCTCCGTGCATGCTGGTCGCGGAGCCTGCTGAAGATTTTCCTTCTCCCTCTGCTCCTCCCCCGCCTCAAAAGAGTACATAAATAAAATTTTTTAAAAAATAAGGGGATGACTTAGTACAGCATCGTGACTATAGTTAATAATATTGTATTGTATATTTGAAAGCTGCTGAGAGAGTAGATCTTAAAAATTCTCATCATAAGAAAAAAATTTGTTATTACATGTGGTGATGGATATTAACAAGACTTACCGTGGTGACCATTTTGTAGTATATACAAATACTACATCATTATGTTGTACACTTGAAACTGACATAATGTTATATGTCAATTATATCAACACAAAAAGATAAAAAATAATACTACTTAACATTTCTTGAGCTTGTTCTTTGTGCTAACTCCCAGGGAGGTGTTTTATATGCAATATCTCACTTAATACTTCTATCTCAGGAAAACGTCCTCCATGAGGTTTAGTCCACACGGGGTTGAGATCACACAGCTGGTATGTGGCTATTGGAGATTTGAACTCAGGGTGATCTGCCATGCCATTAACACTGCTTTGGAAACAAGCCCACTGAGCTACGCTGTCAGAAACGAGGACCTATCTCCAAACCAGAAGGCAGGCAGCCCTCTCTTTGAGTTAGCCAGAGTTTTGTTTTGTTATGCACCTGTTCCTTGTAAAATTTGGAGCCATAACTACCAGAGGACAGGCACCAATTCAACCCAGAATCTGTTAGAAATAGCAAGAGCAAAGAAAAGAAAAGAAAAGAAAAGAAAAGAAAAGAAAAGAAAAGAAAAGAAAAGAAAAGAAAAGAAAAGAAATAGCAAGAGCTTAAAGTACTCAGACACGAAGTAAATATACAAAAAAGCAAGAGCTTTCTTATCTATCAGCAATATCTTATTAGAAAATAATAAAAACAAAACAATAAAAACAAATCCCATTCCCAGCAGCAACCGTAAATTTAAAACTAGCACAATCTTACCAAGAAATGTGTGTAGGGAATGGCCTATATGAAAAAGTTATAAATAAAGTAGTACTGTAAAATAGACCATAAATGCTGAAACCATGCAAAGCAATTTTAATGATCAATGGGGAAAATTGTTCTGTGACCTTTAAACATTTTTATCAAAACACTAAAAATTCTCTTATTGTTCATTCTGATATAAATTTATAAGGGAATGGAAAAAAATTAAATTACTATTTTTTTAGTACACTGTCATTTAAACATTGGAAACATTGAGAATTAAAGTGTTGCATTACTTTGTAAAAAAAGACTAACCAATGTTCGTTTTAACAGTACTTGTCTTCTCCTCCTATAACTTGCAATGCAAGCAAGCTATCTTTTCTACACCTTAACAGACTGTCAAACTCCTTTTAAAGTTTTGGATCAATGTTCTGTACTTTATCCTCTGCGTTTTCAGTGTGGTGAAATACCCCCAGGAGTCCCTTCAATGTGTAAGTGTTTGCTGGTGTCACTGTCTCTGGAATATCTTCATCCTTTTCATCATGACAACTTTTAAACCCCATTTACGTCAATAATTCCGCCCTCACTAAATTCCTAGGGCTGCATTTCTAGGATCTCTCGAATTCCCAAGTTTAGCTATTTCTTCTGTAACCTCATTTATGTTCTAATCTGTGTTTCACTTTTAGCAATATCACTTTTTGTCTCTTTGATGCATTTTTATCTTTGTGCACTCTTTTGATTATCCATTTTTGTAAAATGTTGCATGAGTTTGTCACTGAGAGGCAGAGACAACACAACTACACGGTTTTGCTCAGTGAATAATCACCAACAGACTGATTGCTCACTAATCACACTGTGCTTTTGTTATTTATGTAGCGAATTTGTGGACTAAGTTTGTACTCTATGCAATTACTCAGTATACCATGGTGACTGAAATTCAGCTTTGGTGTCGGTGGACTGGTGTCATTTAATTAAATCACAGTAAGTGAAAATTATTCTCTCTCTTTCTCCCTTTGCCCCTCCCCCTTTACCCCAACCTCCAAGAAGACACTGGGGCACAGAAAGATTAAGTAACTTTCTAAAAGTTCCACAGCTAGGAAATAGCAATGCCAGAATTTGAACTCAAGTAGTCTGACTCCCAAGGCTAAACACTTTACCAGTATCCTGTGCTGCCGCATGTACTAGAGTGCCAAGATGCTGATTTTTCCCATAGTAAGTTATAAGTTCAATGCTATTCCCATAACCATTCCAGCAGGATTTTTATAAGGAAAACTTGAGAGGTTCTAAGTTCATTTAGAAAGCAAGAGCCTAGAGAAACTAGTAATTATCTTTTTTTTTTTTTTTTTTGGCAATATCGGTATTTTATTTTTTATTTTTTTTCCCCAAATTTATTTTAATTTTTCAGTGTTACAAGATTGATTGTTCATGCACCACACCCAGTGCTCCATTATCTTATAATATTAAAACACAATTTAAATCTATAGTAATTAAGACAATGCAGTACCAGAACTGGAGTTGAAAGACAAATCAAAGGAATGCATGGTGGCCCAGAAAAAGACTGTTACATCTTTAAATGTTCTTTAGCCTAAGAGTAAGTTGTATCCCAAATCAGAAAGAAAATGAAATATACCGTACGAATGGTATTCAGTGAATTGGTTAACTATCATAAAATAAAATTGAATCACTTCTTCATATTTCACATAAAAATAAATTTCAGGTAGTTTAGAGGGTTAGTGGAGAAAATGAAACCATAAATGCAACGATTAAAAATAAAAGTGAATATTTTAAATACCTTGGGGCTTGAGAGGACTTTTTTTTTAAGATTTTATTTATTTGAAAAAGAGAGAGAGAGTGCACACAGCAGGAGAGAGGAAGAAGCAGACTCCCCGCTGAGCAAGGAGCCTGACACAGGGCTCAATCCCAAGACACTGGGATCATGACCTGAGCCGAAGGCAGACCCCAACCACTGAGCCACTCAGGCACCCCAAGAGGACTTTCTTAATATCAAAGAAATAGGAAAAAAACAAAAAGAAAAACACAATATAGTCAACTGTATTCAAACTGAAAACGTCTGTAGATCAAACATGCAATGAGCAAAATTAAAAGACAAACCAAAAACTGAGATTTTTGCCTTGAAATAATGTAACAGTGTTGGTAGGTATTCTGATTATGTAAAGAGATTATAGAAGGAAGTAGGGAAAACCTACAGACCAACAGAAAAAAAAAAAAAGACCAAAAGTAGATGGCATGCAAATGAAATATAAAAATCTAATCAAGATATTTAAAATGTTAAACTCTCTATGTAATAGGTGAAATACAGATTAAAATAACATATGTTTTTGGACTAGTAATTAGAAAGATGTTTTTGTATATATTTTCTCATAACATCCACATTTGGTGAGGGTGGGATGAAACAGTGACCTTTAATACTCCTGCTGGGAGTATACATTAATACACCTTTTCTGGAACGCAATCTATTGAATTTCTTTTTAATTCACAATTTTGTTTGGTCATCTATCTTCTGGGAGTCCTTCCTAAGAATACTGGTGCTATTTATAATATTGACAAACTGGGCACTAAGACAAAAATAGTTAAGCAAAATGTGCCACAGTCTTTCAATTTTGCAGCTAATCATAGTGCTGTTTTCAAAGAATATATACAGGAATGAGGAATGCTCAAATACATTCTAGAAGAATTAAGGCTAGGGCGATCCAATTCATACACTCTGATCCCAAATTTGCAAGATAAAAGTAAACCTTTGTATAGGAAAAAAAATATGGAACTATAACCAAATGTTATCCCTGGGTGATGAAGGGACTACAGGTTATTTCCATCTTCTTTTCAACTTCCTGCATTTTCCAATTTCTCTAAAACAGACATGTATTATGTTTATAATTAAAAGAATCATCAATATTGTTTAAACGTTTTTCTCTGCATCCACCCATCCATCCTCACATGCACTCATCCTTCTCCTTTCCTTCAACTCTTAAAGAAACCTGTATTCCTTCCCCTGTCCTAGGCTTGTTTCCATTGTTGCCAAGAGACATTGTTCAATTGGTTAATTACATCCCTTTTAAAGCTCTGTCTCTCCCTTCACTCGGGCTCCTTTCTCTTGACCCTTACACACGATCACATTCCTACTATCCCAAATTGCTCTCACTTCATCTTACTCTCTTTCTGCCACCACCTTTCACCATGAACATCTTATAAGTATAATCTACATTTACTTTCTCTGCCTCTTTACCAACCCCTCCTTAAACTGTCACAATCTGGCTTTCAGGGTGATTACTGGCATGCTTTTCTGAAATCTCCACTTGTAATTGCCTACTCCGAGTACTTCCCACCTGTCCTTAGCATCTCTACCTCCGAGGCAGTATTTGCCAGTGTTGATCAAGCTCTTGCACAAAACCGTGGCTTTGGTGGCAGACATCGCCCCTTTCTGCGTCCAGCTTCCCTGTCCCAACTCCCCCAACACCTTTATCCTTCCTCCTCCCATCCCTACATGATGTGATATTTACAGTCTCTGCTTCTCCTCTTTCCTTCTCTCTCTAGACTTTTGGCAATTCAGGCTTCTATTTTCACCTTTTGCAGGCCTTACTTCTCTCCCATGTTCAAGTCTCACATTTCCAAGTCCCTGCCCAACCTTTACCGCCCTCATGCCTGGCATACGTATCCAACTCCACTTGTGGACAGTCAAAAATCTCTCACCTCCTCAAGCCTACTCTTCTTCCAGACTTGTCTGTTTCTATACATGGTATCACCTAAGTTCCCCTTCAAAATATTCACATGGCTTTGAGAAACAGACTGTCTTTTCCACACCCATTCCAAAGCCTCAGCTCAGGCTCCTGTCATTTTTTTCCTGGAGAGATGAAGAAGGCTCTATCCAGCACCTTTGTATCAGACTGATTTTTTTTTTTTTTTTTGGTGCGATGAGCCTCCTTCCAGGCTGTAGGAACTGTGAGTGGGAAGCTTCCCATTACCTACTGCATGCACCTTATTAGAAATGCAGCACAGATATCTTATAACTTTTCCAGGATATATTTTCTTACTTCATTTTATTTAAAGGACAAGCCCATACAGTTTCCAGAAGCGAACCACTGAGATGGAATTTGAGGAAACAGAATGCTAGGGGTCTGAGCAATTTTGGCACAGAGGCAGAGAGGAACAACCGTCAAATCAATTCCATAATTTATGACATGACCCAGAGATGGGTTATATGTGTGACATGGGGAGAGTTTCCCACTTTAGCTAGCAATTCTTGCTAACTAATAGTGAAGCTTTGAAAAGCATTATTTAAGTGGATGGATGCACCCTCCCCATGTTCAGGGTTTTGGGTAAAACCATGGTCTCCGCATTCTAATGAAGGTTCTACTTCATAGCAACTGGAATTTTCTTCCTCAGCAAGGGAGCTTGCCTTGCATACATGCTGACAACTGCAGTCACCAGCAATAGACCTAACAATGAAGACCTTCTCTGGGGCTACACAGAAAAGAGGTTGTAGAACAGACTTCTAGACTTTTCTGGAAGAAGAAAAATACACACATACATAGGGTTTTTCTTTAGTGCAATCTTCGTATTTTCCCCTTTGTACATGGCTCACCCCTCCACCCACATCATTTACCCCCCCATCTCCCTCTCCATTCTAGCCTTCTAACCTACAGTAACAATTCAGTATGTGTCCTCTCATCTTTTTCTTCCTGGCCAAATCATCACATACAAATTACACACACACCTTAAAACACACATTTCATAAAAAAGATATTTAACACTTTTCTGCATCTTATTTTCATACATGCTAGAAGAGTTCTATGTCATTCTTGTTGATGTCTGCATAATATTCCACTGCACTGATGTGTAGTTGACCCTTGAACAACGTGGGTTTGAACTGCCAGGTGCACTTACATACAGCTTTCTTTGGATAAATACAGTATAGTAATATAAAGGTTTCTTTTTCTTTTCCTTGTGACTTTTTAAAATAACATTTTCTTTTCTCTGGCTTATGTTATTGTTAGAATACAGTATATGATACACATAGCATACAAAATATGTGTTAATAAAAATAAAGAAAAATTTTAAAAAAGGGATTCGTGGGTGGCTCAGTTGTTCAGCATCTGCCTCCGGCTCAGGTCAGGATCCCAGGGTCCTGGGATCGAGCCCCACATCGGGCTCCCTGCTCAGCGGGAAGCATGCTACTCCCACTACCACGCCCCTGCTTGTGTTCCCTTTCTCGCTGTGTCTCTCTCTCTGTCAAATAAACAAACAAACAAACAAACAAATAAATAAATAAATGTGTTAATTGACTGCTTATGTTATTAGTAAGGCTTCCAGTCAACAGTAGGCTGTTAGTAGTTAAGTTTGGGGGGGGGATTTAAAATTTATGTGTGGATTTTTGTAGGCTTGGAGGGGGTTGGTGTCCCAACCTCCACATAGTTCAAGGATCAACTGTATGACTAATTTATTCAAGCATCCTCCCTATTTACAGCATTCTCCTTGTTTTCATTTTGGGGGGAATGGAGGTGTAGGGGCTGTGTGTCCACAAACAATGCTGCAACAAACATGCTTGCATATAGAAACTTGTGTGTTGTGCTTTTATTTCCATGGGACATAGTCTCAGGACCAAGATTGCCTACGTAAAGCATATCCCAGGATCTTTCAACATCCATTCAGGAAGAAGTAATATCACTTTTAAAAATTTTCACCTGTCTGATGGATGCAACCTGATGTCACATTATCACTTTAGTCTGAGGCTCCTTGACTACTAGCAAATTTGAGCATCTGGTCATAAGTTTGCTTAGCCTTTTGGATTACCATTCTGCGAATGCGCCTCTTCACATCCTCTGCTTATTTTTTTTTAAGAGTTTATTTATTTATTTATTTATTTATTTATTTATTTATTTATTTATTTATCAGAGAGAGTGAGAAGGCACAAGCAGAGGGAAGGGCAGAAGGAGAGGGTGCAGCAGGCTCTCCGTGAGTAGGGAGCCCGACGTGGACCTGGATCCCAGGACCCTGGAATCATGACCTGAGCTGAAGGCAGACACTTAACCGACTGAGCCACCCAGACACCCCTTTTGCTGATATTTATTTTGGGGGTGTTCATCCCCTTCTATTTAATTTGCAAGACCTCTTTGTACACTGTAGACACACCTTCTATCTGTCCTTTGCATTACAAATAAGGTTATAAATCTATTACTCGTCTGTAGACGTTGTTGAGAGTTTCTTTTGCCATACAGAAGTTTTAAGCTCATACAATATCTCCTAGTTCCACCTTTTTTTCTCTAGCTTCTGAGTATCCAGTCTTGCCCCCTGTTTTCTCCATGTGGTCTCCAGGAATTTCCTGCAATATTTTTATTACTTTGTTTATATTTCAGTCTTCATCCGCAATTTATTTTAATATATGATGAAAGATAGTGTCCATGCAATGTTATTTTCCTCTAGAAAAATGTCAGATGTATTATCGTTTATTAAATCACCTTTTTCCTCAATAAATTAAAATGTCATTTTGTAGGACCAGATATCCAGACACATTATAAAGCCACTGAAATCTAATTAAATCAATATACTATTAGCATTGGACCAGACAAATTAGATAAATGGTACAGAAAAGAGAATCATATACTTGCTGCGCTGAAAGACTCAATTTTCAGAGGAGTTCTCTCTCTCGTTTGAGTCCCCAAAGAAGAACATGGGGAACCTCAAAGGGATATTATAAGGATAAAGGAAACAAGTCACGTAAAGTGCTTACTTAGCACAGTACCTGGCACATGGCACGTCTGTAATAAACAGGCCTGCTGTTATGTCCAATCTCTTGACACCCACTCCGTCCGGTATGCACTATGTCTGCCTTTTAAGCTCCTGGGGGGCAGTCACAGAGTCTTAGCTCCCTCGGAACCTAGAATGCCCCTAAGGAATCAGCCAGAATTTATCCCTGTAGACAACAGTCATGTGCTTTGGCAGTTGTCACTTCCTGTCCTTGGCAGAATATAGGCTGACAGAGTCCTCCATCTTCCGGGACCGATCCCTACCGCCGGCTGCAAGGAGTTGCTCCCATGGGTTTCTCCTCTACCAGGACGTGCTCATAGTCAGTTGTAGTTCTTTCTTATCCATTGTCTACACTGGCCACTTCCATGGATACATTTGCCTCTGCTTTGTCTCCCTAATGCTTAGCAGTCCTTGGCACAGTATAGGATACACGGTGAATTATTCTGGGTAACTTTTTCTTTATTTTTATAAAATCCGTCGGCTAGTGGGATAGGAATGTATATTTTTATGAGTTATTTTAGAATTACTTTAAAATAGCTTAGGACTTTTAATAATTTATTTTATCAAAAAAAATTTGAAAAGTATTTATTTTATGCCACCTGTTGAAGAAAAAAGATGAAAGAGGACCCCTGTATAAATTAGTTGAAAAAGCTTCTTCTTACATGGAAAAGTAAAATTTTGGTTAACGGGAATCCTACTAACTAAGCCATCAGTGAATCAACTTCTATTCTAAGCTTTGGAGGTGAAGGGGAAGTAGAAAACAGCAGTATCAAAAAACTGAAGATTACATCAAGAATTCCTTTAAAGGATAGGGATTCTAAGATATAATCTAGGACTCCCAGTTAAATTTGAGATACACAATGCAATTTTGCAGTATGTAAGTATGTCTGAAATGTTGCACAGAACAATACCTATGCTAAACAATTACTTACTTCTCTAAAATTCACATTTAACTAAGTGCTCTGTATTTTTATTTGCCAAGTCTGTCAACCCTAATAAAAATCTAGTTTCATGGGACACTTGGGGAATCACAACTGTTTCCTCCTGTTAACACTCTGAGGACTTCCTGTACACACAGTTGAGGTTCAATAAATGTTTGTTGAACTGATTACGTAATGGTGATTACTAATAGTTACTTTTTGGTTACTGAGTTGTTTAATGGCATGAAAAAGAACCCATGTAAACTAAGAAAGAATTCTACAATAAGGCAGCCACAAAAAGGAGTTTCTGATTAACTCTTTATTAACCAAATAGAAAAAGCTCCCCCATTTGGGAAAGCATCTCATGGTGCTGCCAAAAGGCACTTAAAATTTATCTCGGCTTATATATGTGAGGTTTCTAACTTTTTGGCTTGTGGCTTGAATATCGCAACTTCTCTCTCTCTCTCTCTCTCTCTGTCTCTCTCTCTGTGTGTGGATGCGTGTATGTGGGGGGAGGGTTAGAGGCAGGGGGCAGGAGAGGCAAGACAAGAAATGTAAAGCCAATGAATGGAAAACAAAACACTTGAAAACTTTTCTTCCTGCTACATTTCATGGAGAGTTAATGGCTTTTTTAAAGTACTTTCAAAATCAGAATTAGCTAGCGCAGAGTAGCAGGCACAAATATGGCTTCTAGTGTTCTATTAATGACGGGATCAAACGAAGAAGCTCTTCTACATGCTCTTTATGAAAGAGCAGGAGAACCGATGTGATGTTTAGTTTCTTGGAGGAAACTGAAAAAAAATAATCCCATATTACCACAATACAGCATGAGTTCAATGCAAATGGAAAAGACTGGTGGCTTATTAATAGGCTCTCCCTGTAGCAAGCTGGCCTTCCCGGCTTCAGTTTGAAATTGATTATTTTAATACAGAATTCCTGAATGAAAGAGGTTCTTGGCCTTTTCCTGGGCTGTTGAATAATGTATGTGGGAGAAAGCAAATAGCAGCAGAGGGTCTCAGCTGCGGGAACAATGGCGCACACCCAGAGCTGAGGGGGCACGTTAGTTTATCATCGCCTTGTCAATCCTCCTAGCCTGGGAATCGTGGGGCAGCCTGGAAAGCAGCAGCTGCCCGACGTGTGGTGAACTGACCGGGGCACTTTAAAGAGACGACTCCATTTACCCATCTGAAAACAAGATATTGATTTTCCTCCAGCTCCGGAGAGAAAAGAGCCGTCCTGAAAATATATGGGGACCACCATTTATCCAGGCTCCTCCCCCAACAAGCACACCACCCCAACTGTTTTCTTGGCTTCCTCTCCACAAAGTTCCGTTTTTTCCTTCTTCACCTGGGGTGAGAAGAAAGCAACCCCCCCTTCCTCCCTTCTGTGAATACATTGCTCAAAGTATTTTTAAGCTGAAACTGGAAAAGTACGTAATGACTGGCATCTGGGGATATAGTTTATGAATTAGAAATCAATTTTTTCCATCCACATGGAAATAACATATTACAGTAAACTTCAGGCTGGCACTTTGCAGCTCTCATCTCATGCTGTGTGCATCTTAAGTCATTAAGGCAAAAATTGTAACATCCTAGAACAATAACAACCTTCAACTCCTCAGATGTCCTTATGGTGAAATTTTCCCTTCGTACATAAAAGCCTAAAAGATCTTAGGACCCAGATCAGATGGGGGAAAAAAAGGAAGCTCGTTTTGTCATAGCAAGCATCCATAAGTACTCCTTAAACCTGCAGGAGTTTAAAAGCAATGTGCTAAGAGCATGGGGAGAAATGCAACTCTGAATTGAGGCAGCCAGAAGACCGAGCTCCCGGGAGGTGACTTGAACACATGCTTCAAAAGACTAGAACTGTGTTACTTGAGGTCAATCCCAATTTTTTTAATCGCTCATATCTTCACGGGTTCAAAACTCCTACCATGCTGACAAGACGATGGATGATGTGGCGCATCTTTCCCTAGACCAGAAAGGAACGGATAAGTGAGAGATGACCCTCCAGTCCTCCCCAAGACTCAGGCAGAGATTAGGTGGGGACGCCCAATCCTGGATTTTCAATATGGCTTTTTGTTTTTCCTGGAAAATTCCCTGTCCTGACCACGACCGTGGGAAGTCTCACAGAAATTAGGGAACATCAAGAAAAAGGATTAGGGGGATAGAAGAAAAGGAGAGAGGTAAAACAACTCTTAAAAAGCGAATAGGAAAACTCAGTCTTAATTGCTGCCAAGGTAGGTCAGCGATGGCGAGTGCTGGCCTTAACCCAGGGTGTTCACCCCACCAGGATCCAGAAAGGCGAGCTGAACCTTGTGAGCGGCCCCAGTTGTGGAGCTCTCTGTTATGCTAAACAAGCACCGGAGGTGGACTGGCCCAACCATCTGCTAGAGACATGCATAAATCGAGGGAAGGTAGAGCAGTACAGCATGTGTATAATGTGGAGTACATGGGGAAAAGCAAAAGCATGTCATTAAAAAGCAGCAGAAAGCAACCAGAGAACAGAACACGATGGGCAGAGATTAGTGTTCCAATTATTATTAATGTTAATAACCACATGCAGGGAACTTCAGGTCCTCTTATTATTCATCAGACACGATGCCTCCAACAGTGTGGGGACAGAGAGGGCTAGCGTGGCCACTGGAATTTTTATCATTTATTTGATTTCATGATACCTTCCCCACCTGAACAAGCCCGGGATGGCACAGAGTCCTTTTCCTCTCAAGTGTGGGCTTTTCCTAGCATTAACATTAACCTTTTTTAATAATGTAGAAACACAAAAATAGAGAAGAAAAAAATCCACACAGACACAATCCCTGTTAACATCCTCATCTATTTTCTGCTGTTCTTTTGTGGATTTTCTTCACTGCCTTTACTATTTGTACATGTCACTGTCCTTTCCACTTAACATATAGGCAGCTTCAGATTACTGGATGGTCTTTGAAATGTGTTCATTTGAATAGCACATATGTATTTGAAAAGTTTGAGGAGATTTTAAAATTAATTTTATGTTTTAGGATGACCTACTATGCCTTGACTATTTAGGGACATCCTTATTTTGAAGACAGGAAAGGAAGGCAGGGGGAAATAGAATGGGGAGGCGAATCACTAGTCCAAAGGAAGAGAGCATGTGCCAGAGTAGAGCCGTTCTAAGGGGCAGTCTACATCTGGGGCTTCCAACTGGCAGCTCATTTTAATCCTCTTTAAATCTGTGCTTTGTCTGGATCATAGAGATTTTTTTAATGTTGCTTCTGAATGACTCTAGATATGGCGCATACACTCTAGTTTGCCACAAGCCCCACCAGTCTTTATTGCACTGTACTCGTTTCCTTGCATTTCTATCACTGCCTGGCCCCTGTAGGGATTTACATTTAGAATCCCTGCTGTGATTTTAAGATATCCTGGAATACCTCACTTCCTCACAGAATCCTCTAAACCAGTGGTTCTTAACTGTGGGTGATTTTTCTTTCCAGGGGACATTGGACAATGTCTAGAGATATTTTTTTAATTGTTATAACTGTAAAGGGGGTTGTTGCATGACTGGCATCTAGTGAGTTGAAGCTAGAGATGCTGTTAAACATCCTGCAATGCACAGGAAAGTGCCCACAACAATTTCCCAGCCCAACAGGCTAGGAATACTGAGATTGAGAAACTCTGCTCAAAACCGGGGCTGGGCCTTACACACATTGGTTCCTTGAAAAGTGCAGATCCTACTGCTTTCTGGACATGAGTTCATTGCACCTCCCAACAATCCTATGAGACAGAGGAGGAAACCAAGGCTCAGGGACACTAAATAACCAGCTCCAAGTAACACATCTAGTGAGTAGTAAAACTAGAACTTGGAAACTTGCATTGTTGACTCCAGAGATCAAGCTCTTAGCCAAGAAGAGGGCTCAATGTTTACTGAAAATGTACCCTGAGCTAGAACACTACATTAAGTGTTTTACCCAAGTAATGTCATTTAATTGTCACAAAATCCCCTGGAGCGTATATTATCACCCCCATCAACAGGTAAGGAAGCTGAAGATTAGAGAAGTCTCACGATTAGACCTTTATCACTGTCAGCTGGACCTTTATCACCATCAGCTGGACTTTCTAAGTCTACAGTTAGTCAAAGCATGAAACTTCAGTCCCTCATGCTGTCACATTGGAGGCGGTGACATGGAATCGATAAAGCATTGAACTTAGACCAGAGAACCTACTTCGAAGTCCTGGCTGTGCCACAGTCTTAATGGGTGCCCAACCTCAGTCAAGTCCCTGGAACCAGGGGATCTACACAACTCTCAAGGGAAGAAAGAAGCCAGACCGTGACCCCCGGTTTCCTATAGTTAGCTTCAGTATATTTAGAGGAAGTCCTTCTGCCTGACAGAGCAATGAGGAAATCTGGCCAGTCTAGTAAAAACGCTTTCAATCAAAGGGGATGAACCGGAAATATTGATACTGCTCTATCTCAAAAGGCAGCCATGAGCCCTTAATGGCTTCCAAAATAGAAATATGCACATTAATCCTCTCTCGATTCTTCTTCAATTATCACATCTTGTTACCTTAATCTGAGCATCTTTCAAAGTCAACTCCTTCTACTAACAATGCCTAACAAAGTCCTGATTTTTTAAAACATAAACTGCTGATGATATCTACGTAATCTTACAGTAATACTATCTTGGGGCTTGGGGACGTTTTTTCTTGTCCAGTAATGAGAATATCCTCTGGGTCATTTTACCTATTCTAGCGGGGCCTCTTTAGTCAGTTCGGGCTAATGATAAATTGAATTATAATGGGGTGTCTTCTGGATGATCCAACAGAGTCATTTGTTAGTTTATCATAGCAACTGCCCAAAACTCAAATTTGCAAAGATATAACATCATTGAAAGGAAAGTATCATGATCTAATGCTGAAACTATGAAGTAATTTTACCTAGTAGTTTTCACAATTTCACAGTTTCTAGTATCATCATGTTTACCTTGAAATTTTAAATTATCCTCCAGTGCTTCAGGGCAACTTGGTACACAACTTGGGAACCACAGGTATACAATGAAATTTACATGTCCCTCCAAATTCAGGCTCTGAGGTCCTTATTCTTGTCTCCTATGGGTACATAGTATTAAAGTTTCTTGTGTGTAATTCCAAAAATTTCTCTGCATAATCAAATAGAAACACAATATACCTAGTGTTCTGATCTGTGTATTTTTTGCTTCATAAATCCTGAAGATCATTTCTTAGCAGTACAGTTAATTCCTTGTCTTTTTTAATAGTTGCAAGGTAAATGGTAATTTATGCAATTTCTATTGATGTACATTTTGTTGTTTAGCATTAATAGCAGCATTTTAATGAATATCCTTCTACATTTATCTTTATCCACTTGCAGGATGAATTCTAGAAACAGAATTTCTGGATCGAGTTATGTGCATTTAAAATTTTGAGAGATACTAAATTTGATGTAATTAATTTCAATTAATAGCTACAAACACATTCCTAAAAAAAGTTTAGGCAAGAGAGAGGAAACTTCCAGATGACATATTAGGAAAGGAGACAGGATGACCTAGGGCAGAGAGGCTACTTAAACAGGAATAGAAAAGACAGATATCAGGGACTAGCAAACAATGTGTCTATATCAGAGGTTTTTTATCCTTGGGGGTTTTGTGGATAGAATGCAGGGTGCCTGTGTATTTTAGGAAAGGGAAAAATCTAAATCCTTATTTTCACTAACTTCTAAATAAAATTTAACGTTTCTTTCAAGTATGCACGTAGGCAACAATCCACAGTAGTATTCAAACTACTTGTAAATCTGTCACCAAAAGCAATCACACATATTTTCATTTCACACTACTATCATGCAGATAACTGGAAATATATTTTATGCTCATCAGTTCTTTTATATTTTTAAAAATATTTATTTATTTGAGAGAGAGAGACAGAGACAGCAAGGGAAGGGCAGAGGGAAAGGGAGAAAGAGAATTTCAAGCAGACTGCGCTGAGCACAGACCCCGATGCAGGGCTCCATCTAATGACTCTGAGATCATGGTCTGAGCTGAAATCAAGAGTCAGTCACTCAGCCAACTTAGCCACCCATGCGATCTGCTCATCAGTTCTTTTAAATAATGGAAAATATTAGATTCACTGCTAGATCTTGTTATTTAATGCATTAATAAAGAAGGGCACATAATATTATATCCCAAACTTGTTTTTAAAATGTTATGATAACTGGGGTGCCTGGGCGGCTCAGTAGTTAAGCGTCTGCCTTCAGCTCTGGTCATGATCCCAGGGTCCTTAGCGGGAAGGCTGCTTTTCCCTCTCTCTCTCCCACTCCCCTTGCTTGTGTTCCCCCTCTCACTCCCTCACTGTCAAATAAATAAATAAATAAAATCTTTTATAAAAAATAAACTGTTATGATACCTGTATTCCAATATAATGTGTGATCCTATATATTTTATTTTATGCCATCATATCAGTTATTTACCACTGCGTAACAAGTGACCACAAACTCACTGGTTTCAAATGACACGCATTTATGATCTCACAGTTTCTGTAGGTCAGGGGTCATGCCATAGCTTTGCCAGATCCTCTGCTTCAGGATCTCACAAAGACTACCATCGAGGCAAGGGCTAGGGTTGTGGTTGCACCTTGAGGCTCAGCTGGGGATTCATTTGTAAGCACACGTGTTTGTTGACTGAATTCAGTTCTTTGTTGCCCTTTGGACCAAGGGTCTCAGTTTTTTGTTGCTTTATTCCTGTCACTCAGAGCTGCCCTCAGTTCCTTGAGAGTAACTGACAACATAGCCTCTTCCATAGAGTGACTGACAGCATAGCTACTCAGTCAAGTCAGCAAGGGAGAGAACTTGCTAACATAACAAAGGTTAAAATCTTATGTAAGACTTCTAGAGCGGTAGAGGGAGGAGTGCAGTGGACTGACTTCCTAATAAACAACTATGAACCTGGGAAAAAATTGTAAAAATCATCATTTAAAGTCTCCAGAAATTGTCCTAAGGGCATAGAACAGAGACAAACACATTTATGAAAATCTACTAAATCTTGCTAAGTGACTTTGTGACATTTGAATCATCATCTGCTGTGCCCTTTCTCCACCATCAGCTCCATTTTGGAAGAAATTACTCTGAGAGCTCTATTCTTGGCAGGTGCAGTCAGGAAAACAGGAATGGCTCTCCCCTCAGCTTTCAGTCTAGGGCCATGGAGTGAGTCTCTCTAGGAGGGGCAGGCCCTAGCTCTGTGTTACAGAAAATATTTTCGGCAAGCACAGCAGAGAAGTCTACAGTCCCTTCCCGCACCCAGCCAGCACTTACAGGGCAGAAGCTCTATCCCAAGCACAACCAGCCAAATATACTAGACCCTGATCTCCCCCACCTCAGTTCACTGGTGGTGTGTAGGTTCTACGTCAGGAGGAGAACCAAAAAGACTGCTACACTAGGGGACACTTTGCAACTTGGTCTATGAGGCCAATACTATTCAGATAGAAGAGCCATTAAAGAAAATTATATCTGTGTGGTACATTTGTTACATCTGAGAAACTAATATTAATACTTTATGATTAAGCAAAGTCACTAGTTTACATTAGGATTCACTTATGTGTTGCACACTTCTATGCATTTTGACAAAAGCATAATGTCAGGTATCTACCCTTATAGTATCATACACAATAATTTTACCACCCTAAAAATCCCCTATGCTCTACCTATTCAGTCCTCCCTCCTCCTGAACCCTAACAACCACTGATCTTTTTCCTGTCTCTATAGTTAGCATATTGCTAAGTGAAAGAAGCCAGTCTGAAAAGGCTGTAGGATTCCAGCTATATGACATTGGTCAATTATAGCTCAATAAAGCTGGAATAAATTATTTTAAAAAGAGTTATTCAATCAGATTTTCAAGAATGGGACCAAAGAATCCACATTTTAATATCCTCATCAGGTGATTCGTAGTATATGGGCTCTAGCTCTGGCAACTGACAGATAGATTTGAAATCTGGCTCTGAAACTTTCTAGCTGAGTAACTGTGGACAAGTTACTTAAACCCCCCACCCAAGCATTAATGCTCTCAGGTGTAAAATGGGAATATCAGTACTCCTGCCTCACAGAATGGTTTTGATGATTAAATGAGCTATTATATGTAAAGCCTTTATCACCATGCCTAGCACTCAGTAAATGCTGGCGACTATCTATAAAGCACAAGCACTGCATTTAGTTTTCCTTTATTTTGCTCATATAGTTCCCAATTAATGTTGGCTATTATTATCACAAATTAATAAGGACCACTGTGAGGCAATGTGGTACAAGTAAAATGAACACAGGAGCTGGAGTTAGATCTGGATTCAAATTTCAGCTCTTCCTTTCCAGGTTACGATCACGAACAAGGCACAATCTACAAGCTCATCTGTAAATGGGAATGAAAATGGTACCCATGGCCCAGAGTGGTGAGAAACAAATTACATAATACATTTAAAGGACATGGCATCCAGTAAACACTTATTGTATATGACGCCAAAATCAGTCTATCCACCCACTCCTCCTGATCCTTCACTGTAATAATCAAAATGATTGCCTGCCTAGGAATGATATAAATATAGCCTGTGAAAAATTCTGCTAGAAGTCTAGTTTAGTCATTTCTACCCAGTTCAGATCAATGTTTTGCCATTTATAATTTCCTGAGTGGAAACTTAGATCTTTTTACTATATGGTCCTTTCTAACCATGATTTCTGTGTTTGCAAATCTCACCATAAACCTGCTTTTTTAAAAAGATGAGAGACTGTGGTTGATAGATTATCATTGTGTCTCTCTTTTTCTAATTAATAAAAGCTAAATATATTTCTACACCAGAGCTTCAGAATGATCCAGGGTTCCATGAAACAATGAGAGCAGATAAGTCTACATCGTTAATAAACCAGAAGCTCTAAATAGATCACATCAATGTTTAGGAAGTCATTCTTCTACCTTCTCCTTTGCACATTCAGTCAACAGTAAAATGCATTTTGTACATCTCCGATGCTTCAAAAATTGCAAGTTACCAAAGAACATGGCCTCCCCTGACGAGGCAGACTTAGGTAACGTATTCCTCTCAGTTTGGGCAGCAGGATGTTTATGTGAGAGAAATGAGGAGGATTGCAAGGCTCAGACATACTTTGATCCAGATGGTCAAGGTAGTGAATGTGTTGGTAGAAGAACAATCAACTCTAGACATTTGGTTTGTCAAGACTAGGGTTCAGTAATGAATTCTTCAGAGAGTGATACTGGTCAGTTAGCATCTACCTAGGGGAGGAGGGGAAATGTGTATTCAAGTCCCCATAACACAAAGCAATGTCTTGTTAAATGTTATTTGGGTAATAGAGACCTTACATCTTATGGAAGCTGTGAGGGTTAAGAGGAAGAATCACAGGAGCTGAGAAGCATGTCAGACTCCCCAGGAGCAGATGTATTTTGAAAAAAACATTTAAGATACTTATAGGTCTTGTAATACAAATTAGAATCAAATGAAGATCCCCAAGATATTCTTGGCCGGGGCCAATATGTGGATGATAGTGTAAGAAGGTATGACTGGGCCATGAGTTGAAACAGGTCAAGAAGCCCTGGCAGAGAAGCTAAGCTTACAGGCTTGAAATCTGACAGTCATTCCATGAAGTCAACAGATACTTGCTGAGCATATATTATATGCCAGTCACTGTTCTTGGCCCTAAAGAGACAGCAGGGAACAAAGTAGTTGACACCTACCTTGGGCAAGATAGTTAACCTCTCTAAGTCTCAGTATTCTCATCCCTAAATCAGGAAAAATGTTCATTATTCCTCTCTCATAGGATTGCCGTGAGGATTAAAGGAGGGCAAAGCATATAAGGTGTTTTGCATTGTCTGCTGCAGAGTAGACACCTAATAAATGAAATAATTAGCCTGCTGGGGGATAAGTGGGTCATCAGCTCAGCTCTGAAAAATGTGTAGGGTTTTGAAAGGCAGAGACAAAAAGAAGACGTTCAAGTAGAGAGAACAGCATTAATTAATTAAGTCACTCATGCAAAGAAACTTTTTGAGTGTCTATGATATTGGCATTCATAGGCATATTTCACTTACATAAATTCAGCAATACACAGTAGGAGAGAGCTGTTTAAATAGTATGGGCAAATCCTCCCACCATTACACTCAATTAATATATACCCCAGATCAAGTGTGAGATAAGAGGCATGAATCTGTTCTTAAGACTCCTACTGCGAACAGCTTGCTTTGCTGAGTGTCATCCTTTTGTTTAAAGATATATGTTTTTCAGGGCGCCTGGGTGGCTCAGTGGGTTAAAGCCTCTGCCATCGGCTCGGGTCATGATCTCGGGGTCCTGGGATCGAGCCCCGCATCGGGCTCTCTGCTCAGCAAGGAGCCTGCTTCCCCCTCTCTCTCTCTGCCTGCCTCTCTGCCTACTTGTGATCTCTCTCTCTGTCAAGTAAATAAATAAAATCTTTAAAAAAAAAAAAAGAAAAGAAAGATATATGTTTTTCATATAGTGTGGCCAACTGGTAGTGCTAGCCAACTACTGAGACTGAGGATCAAAAAGGACAACCCAGCGATCTGTATCCACGCGGGAAAAAAAAAAAAAAACACAACAAAAACAGCTGGCCATGCTGGACTTTCTGAGAGAAGGCTGTCATTCTCCATTATGGCACCTCCCGAAGGCATCATCAAAAGTAATTCTGACCATGTGATTTTCATTTTACATACTGACTCTAGGACCCATCCCATGTATAAGGAGTGACTTCACTATTGTGTGCTAGGCATCATGCTAGATGCTGGAGATAGTGTGGTAAATAAGACACACATAGCCTCTAGCAAGATACTTACACAAAAGAAAGGGTTGCTGAGCTTGAGGTAGCGATGGACAATGAGCAGGCACTTTTGCCTGGCTTACAGGATCTAATTAGAGAAAAGTCAGGAGAAATACCCAAAAAGGTAGCTTGGTATTAGGTGGCTGAAGATGTCAAATGTAAAACTAAATGGTTTTGGAGCTCTTAATGCTATTCCTTCTTCAGGTGGATTGAGGCATGTTCAAAGCAGTAATTAAGCAGCAAAAGATGGAGCTTATGGCAGTTCTCAAGATAAAGGAGAGGTTTTTTCCTCCTAAGAAATAACTAGCAATGGCTGATATAATCTGAATAAATAAATTAAAACTATAGCCGAAAACCTGCCTCCTACCGTACATAAAAATTAACTCTAAATGGACCAGTGACCTAAAAATAAGAGATAAAACCATAAAACTCTAAGAAGAAAACAGGTATACATTTCAGGACCTTGTATTTGGTAGTAGATTGACACTGAAAGCATGAGCAATAAAAGAAAAAACTTGATAAATTGGCCTTTGTCACAATTTAAAATTGTTGTGCCTTGGAGAACACTATCAAGAATGTGAAAAGATGGGACACCTGGGTGGCTCAGTGGGTTGGGCGTCTGCCTTCGGCTCGGGTCGTGGTCTTGGGGTCCTGGGATCGAGCCCCACATCCGGCTCTCTGCTCGGCGGGGGAGCCTGCTTCCTCCTCTCTCTCTGCCTGCTTCTCTGCCTACTTGTGATCTCTCTCTCTCTGTCAAATGAATAAATAAAATCTTTAAAAAAAAAAAGAATGTGAAAAGACAGGGGCACCTAGGTGGCTCAGTCAGTTAAGTGGTTGCCTTTGGCTCAAGTCATGATCCCAGGGTTCTGGGATTGAGCCCTGCATCAAGCTCCCTGCTCAGTGAAGAGTCTGCTTCTCCCCCTCCCTATGCCTGCCACTCTGCCTACTTGTACTCTCTCCCTATCTTTCTGTCAAAATAAATAAAAACCTTAAAAAAAAAAAACAATGTGAAAAGACAAACCACAGAATGGGAGAGTATATTTGTAAATCACATACCTGATAAGGGTCTAGTAACTAGTCTATATAAAGAACTCATACAACTCAACAACAAAAAGAAAAACAACCCAATTTAAAAACAGGCAAAGGACCTGAATAAACATTTCTACAGAGAAAATATACAAATGGCCAATAAGTACATGAGATGTTTAAAATACATTAGAGAAATATCATTAATGAGAAATACAAATCAACTCACAGTGAGATATCCCTTTACATCCACCAAGATGTCAATAATAGAAAAGAGAGACAATAACAAATGTTGACAAAGATATGGAGAAATTGGACCCCTCAAACAATACTGATGAAAATGTAAAATGGTAGAAAATGGTTTGGTGATTCCTCAAAAAATCGAACATAGAGTTACCATGTGACCCAGCAATTCCATACCTATGCATGTAACAACAACAACAAGACAGTTATTCAAACAAAAACTCGCACACAAATATTCATAGATGCATTATACACAATAGTCAAAAGATGAAAACAACCTAAATTTCCATCAGCTGATGAATGGAAAAACAACATGTGGTATATTAATATACTGGACTATTATAGAGCCATAAAAAGGAATGAAGTTCTAAGACATTCTGCAGCATAGACATACCTTGATAACATTATGTTAAGTGAAAGAGGCCAGACACAAATGTCATATATGATTACATTTGTATAAAGTACTTACAGTAGCCAAGTCTATAGCAGATTAGTGGTTTCTAGGTGCTGGGGGAAGTTAATAAGTGATTGCTTAACAAGTACAGGGTTTCTGTTTGGAGTGATGAAAATAGTTTGGAAGTAGATGGAGGATTTTGGTTGCACAACATTGGAATGTACTAAATGCCACTGAATTGTACATTTTAAACTGAACAGATAATTCTGTTAAGTGAATTTTATGTCAATAAAAAATGTATACAGGCAAAGTATGGATGAAAAGATGGAAAGCTCAGAAGCTATAAAAATAATCAAATGGAAATCCTAGAACTGAAAAATACACTTCTGAATAAAAAATTCATTGGATTTTTAAAAAATTTACAGTAGATTGGAACACAAAGAAATAAGAATCAACAAACTTGAAGATAGGTAATAAATTCATCCTAAATGATGCACAAAGAGAAAAAATACTGAAAAAAAAAGTTGAGAGGCTCATTTACCTTCGGAGCAAAACCCAAGACTCCGAGATACATGACATTGTAATTCCAGAGAAAGAGACAAAGACAGGGAAAGAGTCAGAAAAAATTATTTGAACTTTGACCAAAAACAGAAGCCCACAGATCCAGGAAAATTAGTGAACCTCCAAAAGAAAAATCTCATATAAACGTAGCACCATGAACAAACTGCTGCAAACAAAGATAAGGTCTTAAAAGCATTAGAGAAAAGAGACACATAAAAAGAGAGAAACAATAAGAATTACAGATGGCTTCATATCAGCCATTGTGTCATATCAGACACAATGGAGTCCTGAAAATCAAAGAATAACATCATTAGAGTGCTAAAATATTTTAAATGCCATCAATACATAAATCTATATCCAGGAAAAATACTTTGCAAAACTCAGGGCAAAATAAAAACATTTTTAGAAAACAAAAGCTGAGAACATTTGTTGACAGCACATCCACCCTATAAAAATGCTAAGGAGAAGGAGGAGCAAGATGGCGGAGGAGTAGGAGGTGGAGATAGCGTCGGATCCCAGAAGTTCAGCTAGATAGTTATCAAACCATTCTAAAAGTCTGCAAACTTTTGGAGACAGGAGAGAGAAGGAGAGGAAGAGAGAGAGAAGAACAGGAGAGAGAAGAGAGGAAGAACAGCAATTCTAGGAGCAGAAAATTGACCACTTTCTGAAAGGTAGGACGTGTGGAAAAAAGCGATGGGAAGAGAAACTGCGAGGGGAGGGGCCAGCTCCTGGCAGCCACAAACCAGCAGAGCACAAAATCAAAACTTTTAGTCTGCTCCACTGAGGGACATCGCTTCAGAGGCTAAGCAGGAGGTGGAGCCCTCGCAGGGACAGTGTGGTCTCAGGACCTGTGGGGTCACAGAGGGACCAGGGGTGTCTCATTGCAGCAGAGCTCCTAGGTGTCGGGGCAGAAAAGCCGGCGACAGAGAAGGAGCCTCAGAGTGGGCTCTCAGGTTGGGTTTACCTTGCACTGTGATCGGAGGCACAGTTGGGCCCCTGCTTTACAAGCAGGGACCTGACAAAAGGCAGCTCCTTCCTCCTCCGGGAGGAGTGGCGTGGGAGCACCTAGCAGGAATCTGCTGGGTCTGGAGACTCCAGATGGGGTCGATTGCCAGAGATAGAGGCGCTCCATCACAGGCCAGCTGAGCTCGGAGCACGGATTGGGGACCAGGGAGATGGGAGTGATTGACTGCTTTCCTCTGAGGGCACACTGAGGAGCAGGGCCCCGAGCGCTCAGCTCCTCGGGCCAGAGACTGGGAGGCCATCATTTTTATTCCCAGCCTCCAGAGCAGTATGGAAACGCTCAGGGAACAAAGATTCCCGAGAGCGAACCTGAGCAAATTGCTTGGTCCATCCCCTGGCAAGGGCAGTGCAATTCCACCTCAGGCAAAGACACTTGAGAATCATGGCAATGGGCCCTGCACCCAGAAGATCAGTGAGAATATCCAGCCGAGACAAGTTCATCAGTCAGTGAAAACTGTGGAACTCCAGAGTATTTTTTTCTCTCACTCATCTATTCTTATCTTGATAAAATGACAAGGCGGGAAAACTCACCACAAAAAAAAGAACAAGAGGTAGTACCGACAGCTAGAGACCTGGTCAATATGGACATTAGTAATATGTCAGAAATAGAATTCAAAATGACAGTTATCGAGGTGCTAACTGACCTCAAAAAAAGCATGGAAGATATTAGAGAATCCCTTTATGGAGAAATAAAGCCCTTTTCTGGAGAAATAAAAGAACTAAAATCTAACCAAGCTGAAATCAAAAAAGCTATTACTGAGGTACAATAAAAAATGGAGGCTCTTACTACTAGAATACATGAGGCAGAAGAAAGGATTAGTAATATAGAAGACCAAATGATGGAGAGTAAAGAAGTTGAGAAAAAGAGAGACAAAAAACTATTGGACCATAAGGGGAGAGTTCGAGAGATAAGTGATACCATAAGACGCAATAATATTAGAATAATTGGGATCCCAGAAGAAGAAGAAAGAGAGAAAGGGGCATAAGGTATACTGGAGCAAATTATTGTAGAGAATTTCCCTAATCTGCTGAAGGTAACAAGCATCAAAATCCAGGAGGCACAGAGAACCCCCCTCGAAATCAATAAAAATAGGTCTACACCCCGTCATCTAATAGTAAAACTTACAAGTCTTAGTGACAAAGAGAAAATCCTGAAAGCAGCTCGGGACAAGAAGTCTATAACTTTACAAAGGCAGAAATGTTAGATTGGCAGCAGACCTACCCACAGAGACCTGGCAGGCCAGAAGGGAATGGCATGATATATTCAGAGCACTAAAAGGGAAAAATATGCAGCCAAGAATACTATACCCAGCTAGGCTGTCACTGAAAATAGATGGAGAGATAAAAAGCTTCCAGGACAAACAAAAACTAAAAGAATTTGCAAACACCAAACCAGCCCTACAGGAAATATTGAAAGGGGTCCTCTAAGCAAAGAGAGAGCCTAAAAGGAACATAGACCAGAAAGGAACAGAGATAATATACAGTTAACAGTCACCTTACAGGCAATACAAAGGCACTAAATTCATATCTGTCAATAGTTACCCTGAATGTAAATGGGCTCAATGCCCCAATCAAAAGACACAGAGTATCAGAATGGATAGAAAAACAAGACCCATTGATATGCTGTCTACAAGAAACTCATCTTAGACCCAAAGACACCTCCAGTTTTAAAGTGAGGGGGTAGAAAACAATTTACCATGCTAATGGACATCAAAAGAAAGCTGTGTGGCAATCCTTATATCAGATAAATTAGATTTTAAGCCAAAGACTATAATAAGAGATGAGGAAGGACACTATATCATACTTAAAGGTACTTTCCAACAAGAAGATCTAACAGTTGTAAAATATCTATGCCCCTAACGTGGAAGGGGCAATTATATAAACCAATTAATAACAAAGTCAAAGAAACACATCAACAATAATACAATAATAGTAGGGGATTTT
>CM052801.1:92138331-92173603 GCA_028533885.1 Nasua narica | reverse complement strand
ATATGAAAAATTTGAGAGGCAGGGCAGGGGGTTATGGGGGGTGGGGAATAGAAATGAAACAAGATGGGATGGGGAAGGAGACAAACCATAAGAGACTCCTAAACTTACGAAACAAACTAAGGGTTACTGGGAGGTGGGGGGGGTAGGGATATGGACATTGGGGAGGGTATGTGCTATGGCAAATGCTGTGAAATGTGTTAGCCTGGGTGATTCACAGACTTGTACCCTGGGGTAAATAATACATTATATGTTAATAAAAAAAATAAAAAAAAAAAGATAATTGACTCTCTCCGCTTGACTTACTTCACTCTGCATAATCTCTTCCTGTCCCGTCCATGTTGATACAAAAGTTGGATATTCATCCTTTCTGATGAAGGCATAATATTCCATTGTATATATGGACCATATCTTCTTTATCCATTCATCTGTTGAAGGGCATCTTGGCTCTTTCCACAGTTTGGTGATTGTGGTCATTGCTGCTATGAACACTGGGGTCCATGTGGCCCTTCTTTGTACTGCATCTGCTTCTTTGGGGTAAATACCCAGTAGTGCAATTGCAGGGTAGGTCTATTTTTAATTTCTTGAGGAATCTCCACACTGTTTTCCAAAGTGGCTGCACCAACTTGCATTCCCACCAACAGTGTAAGCGGGTTCCCCTTTCTCCACATCCTCTCCAATGTTTGTTGTTTCCTGTCTTGTTGATTTTGGCCATTCTAACTGGTGTAAGGTGGTATCTCAATGTTCTACCACACTCCTATTACTTTTTTTTTAATTGAAGTATAGATCTATAACATAGTGATTCAACAACCCTAAACATTATGCAGTGCTCACAGTAAGTGTGGTCACCATACAAAGTTATTACAATATTATTGACTCTATTCCCTAAGCTATACTTTTCATCCCCATGACTTATTTTATAACTGGAAGTTTGTACTTCTTAATCTCCTTTACCTATTTTTCTCATCCCTCACCCCCTTCTCTGGCAACCACCAGTTTGTTCTATGTATTCATGAGTCTATTTCTGTTTGTTTGTTCATTTGTTTTTTTCGATTCCACATATAAGTGAAATCATATGGTATTTGCCTTTCTCTGTCTAATTTATTTTACTTAGCATAATATCCTCTAGGTCCATCCATGTTGTGGTGCATGACAAGATTTCATCCTTTTTTATGGCTGAGTAATGGGAATATTGGAATATTATTCAGCCATTAAAAAGAAAAATCTTATCTATGTGTGTGTGTGTGTGTGTGTGTGTGTGTGTGTGTGTGTATCTCATATCTTCTTTATCCATTCATCAATTGATGGGACATTTAGGTTGCTTCCATATCTTTTTACCCAAAGAAAGTGAAAACACTAATTTGAAAAGATACACACACTCCTATTTTTATTGCAGCATTATTTACAATAGGCAAGATATGGAAGCAATCTTTTAAAATTTTCTCATTCTAATAGAAGAGTCACAGTGTCCCATTGTGGTTAAAAGGAGGAGGGGAGGGAGGGAGGGAGGGAAGAAGAGGGAGAGGGAGGAGATGGAGGGAGGGAGGGAAAGATCCCAGGACCCAGCGGGCTTTGCACTCACCCGTGTTGTACACGTGCAGCTCGTCCACTATCCCCTCGTTGCCGCCGCCAAACACCACGATGAATTCCTTGATGGCCACGGCTCGGTGGCCGTGGCGCGGCCGGGGCACTGGCCCCGACCAGCCCACCACTCGCTTCCAGCGCGGCTGCAGGAGAACCGCCGGCGAGTTGGCGGGCGACACGGCCGAAGCCATAGTTCCGGGAAAGGCCGCAGTGGGGAAAAGTCACCAAGCGGGAAGGGAGCCCCCCAATTCCTCTCACACACACCCCCTTTCGTCTAAGGCAGCTCTCACGGAGAAGCGGTTCCTCACACAGCGGTGGACGGCTCCATGGAGGCCGCCATCTTAACTACCCTCCTTCCCTTCGGCTCTTCCCCTTCTTCTAGCTCACCCTGTCTCTTCAAGAGCCTCCCGAAACTTTCGAGCGCCTAGCCCTGAGAAGCTGGAGGCCGCCAAGTCCTGTAAGTTAAAACTTACATTTCTATGATGACTAATGTGCTTATTTGCCAGACATATATTTTCTTCTCTTAAGTTTTGCCCTTTTTATTACATTGGCTTGTTTCCTTATTATTAGGTTTTCAAAGTTCTTTACATATTCTGGCTATAAGTTCTTTGTTGGATATGTGACTTGCAAATATTTTCTCCCAGGCTGTACCCTGTCTTTTCATACTCTTAACAATGTGTTTCTCATAACCAATATTTTTAACTTGGATGAAACCTAATTTATCATTTTTTTCTACTATGAATAGTGTTAGAGGGTCTCTGAATTTTTATAATCTCTAGATTTAGACCTTGCGCAAAATTTTGAAAGTCTTCAGTCATTATTTCTTCAAATAAGTTTCCAGCCCACACACTCCTGTGTCCCATTCTCCTCCTGAGATTCTGACAATATGAGTGTTAGACTTCTTAGAATTGTTGCACAGGTCACTAAACCCCTGTGCATATTTTTAGATATTATTTTTTTCTCTCTTGTTAAAATTGAATTATTCCTATTGATTTTTCTTCAAGAACACTTACTCTTTCCTCTCACCTTGATTCTACTTTTGAGTCTAGGCAGTGAGTTTTTATATTTTGATTTTTGTATTTCACAGATCTAAAATTTCCATTTTTTTCTTCTTTACATTTCCTACTTCTTCGTGGATATTTTTCTTTGCCTTTCCATTTATTTCAAAAACATTTGCCATTTCTTATTAGAGCATTTTATAGCGGCTTTTAAAATCTTTATCAGATAATTTCAACAACTGCATCATCTTGGCATTTGGCATTCATTGATTATCTCTTCCCATGGGAGTTGAAGTTTTTTCTGGTTCTTAATATACTGAGTAACTTTGGATTTTCTCTTGGACATTTACCCATTTGATTAATCCATTTTTGAAGAGAGGCATGCTAAAATCTACTGTAATTATGGATTTATTAAATTCTTCCTCTATATACAGCAGTTTTATTTTACATATTTCAAGGTTATGTTGTAAGGAACATACAAGTCCATCATAATATTTTAATTGGTGTGTTTTTATGCAATGTTCCTTTTTATCTTTATTAACACATTTTCTCTCAAATTCTATCTTGTTTGATATTATTTTGCTTCACCAACTTTTTTTGGTTAAAACTTAGATGGCATATATTTGTTGTATATCTTTAATTTCAATGTTCTGTTGGTTTGGCTTTAGGTATTTTACAAACAGCATATAGCTTGACTTTGTTTCATACATAATACGATAGTCTCTTCTTCTACATAGCTAAATTTAATCTGTTCACATTCATAGTGATTCCTGACATTTTTAGAAACTTCATGCTTTCTGTTTAGCATCATTTTCTTTGCTTCATTTTTTCTCCTTTTCTGCATTCAGTTGGATTTATAAAGTTTTATATATATTTTTCTCTGTAAATTTTGAAGCTATAGATATTATTTCTGTCTTTTTTAACTGGTTATCCTTAATATCTTAAGGACATACAAAGTTATATCTTTTTCTGACACAGTCTAAAATTATTTAGAATTTTTAATCCTCTACTGAATATGACAGATTTTAGCATAACTACAAACTGAAGACTCATTTTGTCTAAAGCATTAATATTACATTTATTTAAACATCAAAAAAGTTTTTATATCCAATTAATTAAATATATCAATGTATTACCTATTTCTGTTTTAACCACTTTTTTGTATCTTAACCCCCCTTCCTTCATTGCAAGTACATCTTTTAAGAGTTGCTTTAATGAGGGTCTCTGGAGTCTAAACTTAGTGAGTCTCTGCATGCCTAAAAATACTTTATTCTACCCTCACTCTTGAGAATTTTTTTCCTTAACACTTTAAAGACTCTTTTTACTATGAGTCTAATTGTCATTCTTTCATAAATAATCTTTGTGATGCCTGGGTGGTTGGTGCAGTCAGTTAAGCATACAACTCTTGGTTTCAGCTCAGGTCCTGATCTCAGGGTTGTGAGAGTGAACACTGTGTTGGGTTCCATGTTCAGTGCAGAGTCTGCTTGAGACTCTTTCTGCCTCTGCCCCTCACTCCCCCCTCAAATATATAAAAAATAAGTCTAAAAAAATCAATCTTTTCTTTCTGGTAGTTTTTAAGATATTATCTTAATCCTTAATGTTCTGCAGTTCTACTTTGATGCACCTAGCTATGTATTTATTTTCATTTATCCTGCTCAATACCCAAGGTACACTCCAGAACTAAGGACTCAAGTGTTTCTTCAATACTGGAAATTTTTTCTATGACATCAGCAAATACTCTTTCTCTGCAATCTTCTTTACCACCTCTGGAACTCCTCTCAATATAGTCCATTTCTCTTCACTTTTATTTTTAAAAATATCTTTCTCTTTTTGTGCTACATTTAGCATTCCTCAGTACTGTCACTTGACTATTTTCTCTTTGTGTCCAATCCCAAGTATTTCCTCTCTTGAGTTTGCATTTAAATGATTTTATTTTCTTTTCCAAGATTTCTAATTGTTTTTTTTTAAGATTTTATTTATTTATATGTCAGAGAGAGACACAGTGAGAAAGGGAACACAAGCAGTGGGAGTGGGAGAAGGAGAGGCAGGCTTCCTGCTGAGCAAGGAGCCCGATGTGGGGCTCGATGTGGGGCTTGATCCCAGGACACTGAGATCATGACCTGAGCCAAAGGCAGACGCTTAACCATCTGAGCCACCCAGGCGCCCCTCTAATTGGTTCTTTAATATCCATCTGGCTCATCTTTCATTTGTTTATTTTCTGTCACTTCCATATTTCCTGTTACTTTTATTTTTTAAAGATTTTATTTTTAATTAATCTCTACTTCTAATATGGGGCTCAAACTCACAACCCTGAGATCAAGAGCACACACTCCACCAGCTGAGCCAGTCAGGCACCCCTTTAATTTCCTGCTATTTTTAAATTAAAGTTGTTTTGTATAATTCTTTGAGCATCCCCAACATACTTAAAAAAAATCTTTGATAGACCTTTCCATAAAATCATTTCATCCTGAATGAATTCACATTCTGATTGTTTATTTCCATGGTGGTCTTTCTTAGTGTCAATTTTTTTATGTATTTTAAAATTTTGGTATGGAGGCTCATTTGAATAGGATATAATTTTGTTTCTCTCCCACACTGTCTATGCTCCATGCTTCCTTTTATTGGTATTCTGTGTTGATCCTACATAATTCTCAGGACTGGAGTCCAGAACCAGGTCTTACTGAAGATTTTCAGGACTTCTGTCACATATAATGATACCGAAGATATGGCAAGGCAGTGGCAACTTGATTCAGTTCTTCATAACAAAAATTTTTCTTTGGTCTTCTACCCCGCAGGTCAATAGCTTCCTATAATGTTCTAGCCCCCAACACTGAGAGAAGTGTAGTTAAATTTCCTGAGCTCTAGATGCATATATCCAACTACATACCTGACCTCTCCTCTGGGTGTTTGATAGGCATGTCAAACTTCATGTGCCTAAAGTTGAACTCTTGATTTTCACTCTCACTCCAAATCCTCCTCTAGTGTTCCTCATCACAGTAAATGGCACCACCATTTACCTAGTTGCTCAGGCAAAAACAAAAACAAAAACAAAAACCTTGGAGTCACCCTTAAACCTCTTTCCTTCATCATTCTACATCAAATCCATCAGCAAGAACTGTCAACTCTCTTCTTCATAATATATCCAGAATCCAGGCACTTCTTACCACTTCCATCACAACCTCTATGGTCAAACATACCATTTTCTTTTGTCTGGATCATTTCAATAACTACTTATTTGCCTCCGTGTTTCTGCTCCTGACCCAGTGAACATTCTACCAGATATTCAGAGAGTTCACTTCATGGTATGAATCAGATTATATCATTCCTCTGCTTAAAACCTTCCAATGACATTCACATTCAGAATGAAATCTAAATTGCTCCTGGTGGCCAACAAGTTCCTACATGATCTGGTTCCTGCTTATTTCTCCAAATCTACTCCTATTACCCTCCACCATCCTTACAATGTACTGTGGAGATTAAATGTTATCTTGTATGTAAAGTGCCTATCATAGAGACTGACACATGCACATTGTTCAATACATTCATAACTATTATCATAGTTGTGTAATGAAGTTGTTGAATGGAGTCTGGGCTAGAATGATGGGACATGAGCAGAGAACAATACAAGTAAAGTCATGGAAAGCTGAACAGGGTGAGATAATGTTAGAAGGGCCCAAGAAGAAAAGCTCATGGGGAGGAATTGAGATACTGTGCTTTTCTGCAATTACTTTTCACTCCTTCCTGCCCAACACACACACACACACACACACTCTGCATCTGGATATTGTTATGATAAGTAACCTTCCTGTCAGCCATTTCATATTAGAATCAACTGTTGGCCTGCAACAGCTTACAGATTTTGATGTTTTATTTAAAAAGCTAGTTTTTTCCCTACATTTCTAGAAGGGCCAAACTAATATGGCCAGTCACAAACACAACGCACACTTATACCAATCTGTTTCCTTCAACTAGAGTTATTTAAAGTAGGAGTTAAAAAATGTAGTTTTTGAAGGCAAAATCCTGATAGTGGATATGCCTTCCCTGTTATAGGTCCTGCTTTGGCAGAGCACCAATCATTTGTCAACAGCATACTGGTGTACTCAAAATCTTGTTGATTTTTGTATATAATTTCAGATCTAAAAATCATTCAAAAGAGATTTATCTTTTGATTCTACTAAAAATAAGAATAAACCAATTCTTGCTTGTCGGTACTGTTGATTCCTACATAGTGATCTATTGTTCATCAGTTCTCACAAAAGAAAGTTTACACAGAGAACTGTTAGAGCAAAATTTGTTGGTACAATTTGATTGCTGAAGTCTCTTGTGTTATAAACTGGTCATATCAGTTGTGCACAAGATAAAACTGTCCAAAAAACATGTTTTCAAAATACCCTTGTCGATATTATTCCTGGAGTCACATTGATTAGGCACGTGGAAATTCCCATTCTGATCACCTCTTACACTTGTGTGAGCTCACAGAAGTTTTGCACATTCCCTTATGGAAGAGCACACAGCTGACAAATGGGAGAGGTAGGCCTTTAGAGGTTCTGTCTAGAAAGTCAGGTGTCTTCCCACTGCTCACCCCTGCACTCTCAAGTACTCAGTGGTCATTACTGCTTTTCACCGTAACAAGACTCTCCCCTGAAGACTTTGGTCAACAGGCCTATCAATCTAATTTCTGCAATGTTCCTTAGCACTGAGAGACAAGAGCAAATGGCTAAGTTTGCTTATGCTTTATAAGACTCAAACACAAGACCCATCTGTGATGAACTATGTGAAAATAGTAATCTTTGCGAATAATAAAGCATGTCATTTTGTTCCGCATAAGGAAAGTTCACCTCTAGAGATGGAATGACAGAGAATAAAACACTAAGAGTCACCCAGACTGAATAGGATAGATGTGAAGTGCCTAGCATACAGTAGGTCTTTCATAGTGGAAACTATTGTCACTATGATGTCTGATGATGCTCAGATACAACTGTCTTAGGAAAGGGAATGGCTCCAGAAGCCTGAGCAGGCTGAGAACAGAGCAATAGGCTACAGAAGGCTGAGAAACTACTGGTTTCCAACCCCAGCTTCTACTCTACTGCTTACTCAGTGTATGATATTAGACAAAAAGTCACCTGATCTCCCAGCCTCTATGGGTTCATCTGCAAAATGGGTATAGTAATGGTACCTACCTCATTAGGGTTGTGGTAAAGATCAGATGAGATAATGTATGTAAATCACCTACTATTTACTGGGTGCTCAATAAATGATAGTTATGATTACCCTTTCAAGGTGAAACAATTTTCAGCCAAAGCATTAATATCAGTGATTCCCTTTATTTGATGAACCAATCTGCATCTGATTAACTCTTTGTAAGTATCTCTTAGGGTAGAATGGTAATGTGTCCTTCACTCTCACGAGGAAGATTTGGCTGGAATTCTATACTGAGGAAATTAATGGCCTCTGCGAATCTATTTGCATAAGTACTTGTGCTATCACAGTGACATTAAAGAATGCATCTTGATCTGGTCCTGTCGGCACAGAAACAGAGCTGCGGGGACGAAAACACACTTGAGGACTGGCGATTAGTTGCTCTGATACTTATTCCCCAGAAGCCTGCCTTATTTTGCTGAGGTAGACTGGAAAGATTCTGGCAGCAAAGTGGTTGTGGAGGGAGGAGCAACTCAGGAAAGATGTCCAGTTCCTGAATGACAGAAATTCTGCCTGGGGACAGGAGATAAAAATCCAGCCTCCCAATGCCTGCTGCCTACATCGACTCTGCCTTTCATCCTACCACCATGACCTTTGTTGGTTGAGGGGACCCTCTGTGCTGCTCGGGAGGGGCTGGACACTCTCAAAGGCCACAAGACAGAACCACCCACATCCAGTTGCCCTGGTCCAAGCATGGGGCACTTGGACCTTGGATGTAGCTCCCCATTATTCTTCATTATCTCTATAAAGGTCAAAGGTGCACCTCTATAAATATCAGGCCTAGCTTCAAACCTCCAGTCGTCCAGAGGTATCCACACTAACAAAGACTAGTGGCACTGTAGTTAAAAGTCCTGTGTGGAACTTGGACTCATTCTGTCATTTCCTGGCTGTGTGTCTTTTGATAAAAGTTTCTCAATTTCTCCGTGCCTTAATCTCTTCATCTGTAAAGTGAAAGTGATGAGTACTTCCTCATAGCTCTAAGGTTTAAATGAGAGAGTGCTTAGTCAATGCCAGATACAGCAGAAGCTCTTAGCAACTGGTAGCTATCATGGTTTTTGTCATCCCAAGTTGCAAGTACCTGGTACCCCTGAAACAAGTAATATATTATACGTTAATTTTAAAAAAAGAGAAAATGGGGCCCCTGGGTGGCGCAGTTGGTTGAGCGACTGCCTTCGGCTCAGGTCATGATCCCGGAGTCCCGGAATCGAGTCCCACATCGGGCTCCCAGCTCCATGGGGAGTCCGCTTCTCACTCTGACCTGCTCTCTCTCACTCTCTCTCTTTCCTAATAAATAAATAAATAAAATCTTTAAAAAAAAGAGAAAATGGATAAAGGCAAAGCATTTTCTCCTCAGGGCTCTGGCTTTGAGGTTGGTAAATAATAAAAAAAAGTAACTCAAGTTATTTTCCATGTTCAAAAGTATTTGACAAAGTCAGCCAACACATAGCTGATCACAAATTGAAGTGTTGTCCTAAATTTGTTTTTTACCAAAGTAGATGCTTGAAATGTTGGAGAAAGTGTACTCTCACATACTGCTGGTGAAAAAAATTAATCCTTATAGCTTGTCTGAAGAGAAATCTGGTATTATCTACTAAAATTAACTTCAACCTAGCAAGGTTGTGTGTGCACGCGTGCGTGTGCACAGGCACATGTGAGGCTGCAAACATGCAGGGGGGAGAAAAGATGGTCAGCAAGATATTCCCTGGTGCATGTTTCATAGGGGATGAAAAGTAGAAAAATATCCATTTATTTGTGTACTTACTTATTTATTCATGTATTTTACACAAGTTGAACCTGACAATTCCCCTCAGGGGACATTTTTTCTTAAGAAAAGGTAACAGCAGTCTCTTGAGGGAAGGCAAGTGGGGAGGCAGTGGCAAGAATGACTGTTTCCCTTTTTGAATTTTGCACTGTATGCACATGTTACCAATTCAAAATAAGAAATAAAATTTCAGTGTTGCATCTCGAGAACTAGAAACTCAGAGGCCAATAATTTACCATCAGTACCCTCAGCAGGCACATCACCAGGCTTCCCTCAGTCCTTCTGGCACACTCCCTTCTTTCCCACCTCAGGGCCCAGGAAACTCTCAGATACATCCTTTGACTTTGGCCCAAACATCATCTCCTCGGCCCTGTGACTAACTTAGATCCCCTGTTGTAACTCCCAGTTGTACGCTGTACTTGTATTTGCTGCATAACGTTATTCTACAGATATTGTTTGACACCCACGCGTGTGCAGTGTCACCCAGGAGGGTTAGGGTTAGGCCTGTGGCCTTCTGGAGAACTTAGGCAAGCTCACTTTTCACTGCTCCCACTACCACCACAGAGAAGCCCACGTCCACATTTAGCAATTGCTTTGAAGCCCAGGGCTTTGCCCCACAGCAGCCTGAGTGATAGCAAGGGAAGAGCAGGGGTTCAAAGACCTTCAGAAACTTCACCTTTGCTCACATTTAGCAAATATTTAAGGAGCATCTGCAGGGTCCCAGGCACTGTGCAGAGCCTTGGAGAAACAAAAGCGAGCAGAAGTTGAGGTGCTCCCTGATCTCATGGGACTCACAGAATAGTGGGGGAGACAACCACAAAGGAATCCTAGTTCACAAATGAAGAAAAAATAATTACAAGTCATGTAACTGCCAAGAAGGAATAGTACAAGGAGCTAATAGAGCAATGTATTTTAAAATGTGACAAGTTGGGCACCTGGGTGGCTCAGTTGGTTAAGCAACTGCCTTCAGCTCGGGTCATGATCCCAGAGTCCTGGGATTGTGTCCCACATCGGGCTCCCAGCTCCATGGGGAGTCTGCTTCTCCCTCTTACCTTCTGCCCTCTCATGCTCTCTCTCACTGTCTCTCTCTCTCAAATAAATAAATAAAATCTTTAAAATAATGTGACAAGTTCACGTGTGCTATATATCTGTAACATAGATAGAGGTAGCTATGATTGATTCATTTAGAGTGCTACTGAATTCATAGTTACTTTTCACTCATGTACTTTTTCTCAACCACCAAATCTAATAGTACAGCTGTTACCATTGTGGCAGTTAGGAGGTAAATGAAAATGGCAAACATTGAAAAGGGGTTTCCACACGTGTCCATACTTTGAGGGAAACCTTGGAATTTCTAAATTAATACTGCATGGCTGGGCCACAGACCCCGAATGGATTTGGAAGTGATTATTGACCGACTTTTAAAAATGCATTTATCAAGTGTCCCCCAAGATGAGTTGTTTGATTTCCTCAATAAAAATGACTGTTATTTTAAAAAGGGGTATTTGTACTCAAAAGAATTTTAAAGCACTGGTGTAATAAAAACCTCTGAAGTTACAGTGTATTCTCCCTCAATCTCTCTCTCTCTCTCTCTCTCTCTCTCTCTCTCTCTCTCACACACACACACACACACACACACACACACACTGGTAAGCATCTGGCAAGTATTACCAAGTAGCAATGTGTCAATGAAAGAGAAGGGTTGCAAACTTAATATCCCTGCACCCATCTCTAATCTCCCAAAGCAAGCTAGGAGCAAGGTGCAGGGAAGACCACCACCCCTCTCCACCCACAGTGTGGGCTGATATCTGGACCAGTTTGTAGATATGCCCGACATATGGGATAGCGGACTGCCCCCACATTTTAGCCTGGAGAATGGGGAGCCTAGGTACAACAGCTGTGTGCTTGACCCCATGCTGACGCTGCAGGGGATCCAGAAGGAATGCAAAATTCAGTCTGTGTCCTAAGAGAGCCTGCAACCTAGTTGGGAGTCAAGATTTGCTTACAGGAAAAATACAGGACTAGAGTATCTCATTTATCCGAACAATCAGTGGAACGAGGACTTTGGTGAAACCAGAACTTCTATATAAATTAATTGCCCAATTAACTGATATTTTCTCTTAAGGGTTCATCTTGTTTATTTGGATAGTTTTCATTGGAAACAGCTTCTAAATGTATTGTGAATTTGTTTTATTCAATGGAACATTCTGGGCATAATTTAACCTTTTTCCTGATGACTCAGGGTCATCAATATGAATATCCTTTATTGTACCTCGTCTGTTTTTGCGTTATTCTGAATTCTCTTTCTTTCCACATCTGGCTGTCTGCTGTCACCGCTCACCCACAGTTAGTGAGTCTGGCTGTTTCAACCCTCTCAGCTCTTGACTAATCACTGATAATGACAGCAAAAACTGCATTGATCCCCTGCTATATGCCAGGCCCTGCGCTAAGTGCTTTGCAGGGATTGATTCATTAAATCCTCAAAGCAACCCGTGAGGCAGGTACAATTATTATCCCCAAATTGCAGACGGGGTAACCAAGACCCAGAAAGGTCAAGTCATTTGCCTAAGGTTACACAGCATCACGTAGCAGAGCCAGAATTTGTACCCTGGTCTGCTGATCTCGAGATTTCAAGGTCTTTACCACCATGTTAGTGCTTTTCAGATCTTTTTGACAGTGAGGCACAGTCAGAAATGTATTTTTATCAACATGCAGGGGACAAAAACATTTATAATAAAATCCAAACTTCCAACACATTTGTTGCATGGAATACATTCTAAATTGCTTTTTTATTCCGTTATCATCGTCATCATCATCATTATTATATGACTAATGTTGGTTGTGACTCACTGAAATGATTTCCCAGCCCACTGATGGGTCACGACTCATGGTTTGAAAAACGCTGTAGCACATTTTATGGCTAATCTTCAATGGGTACAGGGTCACCACTGGCCATATTGACACCTTAGTGTAAACTAGTAAAAGGTGTCCCTTCCTTGAGATCCTTAATTCTATTTGTCAAAAAATTGTCAAAACAGGCTGATTTTGTTAGATTAAGACACTTCTCTGCCATCTGCCAGAAAATGATTACAAAGAAATGTCTCGAGGAGACGCCTGGGTGGCTCAGTTGGTGAAGCCTCTGCCTTTGGCTCAGATCATGATCCTGGAGTCCCAGGATCAAGTCCCGCATCGGGCTCCCTGCTCAGCAGGGAGTCTGCTTCTCTTTCCACCCCTCACCCAGCTCGTGCATTCTCTCTCTCTCTCAAATAAATAAATAAAATCTTAAAAAATATCTTGATGTAAACATTATGAAGACAAAATGACGTTGTGAATGCCTAGTGCCCAGCTGTCCGTGTTGGCGCTGGTAGACAGAGAACCCAGGTGACAATATGGGTCAAGAGGTGAGTGTTAAATGAGTCAACTGTTTCAGAGGACCTCCACACGTAGGATTTGTCATAGAGCTTTTGCTTTCTCCTCTGTCCTCAATTCCAAGTTAGGATCGCCAGATAAAATACAGGATACCCCGTTAAGTTGGAATTTCAGATCACCAATAAATAATATTTTGTGTAAGGATTCCTCCACACAATATTTGGGATAAGATTCATACTTAAAAAAAATCACCTGTTGCTTGTATGAAATTCAAATGGAACTGGGAATCCTGTATTTTTATTCGCTAAATCTGGCACACCTATTTCCAACCACAGCTGGATAGATGTAGGCGTGCTCTGTCTTAGGAATCGGGAGCACCCATGACACGTGGGTGATTCCGAGAGGAAGAAGGAATTAAACAGCTGGAGAACGTCAGTTATGTGAGTGCATGAAAGCACTGTGGGCTAGGTGATGGCGGAAGGCTCCCTGGAGGAAACAGGCTCAGAAGGATGAGGCGGATGGAGACAAATTCTAGGATCTATTTCAGGAGAAAAAGCTGACACTAAGATGAAATAGACAGTGTGTGTGGTGCTCCACAGGGGATATGAGTTTGTTTGTTTGTTTGTTTGTTTGTTTTTAAGATTTTATTTATTTGACAGAGAGAGATAGCGAGCAGGAGAGGGAGAAGCAGGCTGCCCACTGAGCAGGGAGCCTGGGAGGGGCTCAATCCCAGGACCCTGTGATCACGACCTGAGCTGAAGGCAGTAGCTTAACAACTGAGCCCCCTAGGCATCCCGGAGATGAGTTTTGTTAAAGCAGCGGCTGATCATTTCAAAGAGCACCTAGACGCGGGCACATGAGGGTTGTCAGGAGGGCCTCTCTGAGAGCGTTTCCATAAAACGTGTGGAAAGAACTAGACCAATACAGGAAAATCATGATGGTACTACACTTATTCTAAACGCCAGGCAACGTAATAAGCATTTTATATGCAGCATTTCGATTGAGTCTTACAACAACACTGTGAGACGGACACATTATCATCCCACTTTATATCTAAAGAAACTGAGGCAGAAAGTGGACCTTAGGAAACATGGCCAGGGTCACATAGTTTATAAGCGGCAGGGCTGGGCTTTGAACCCAGATATGTCAGACTCCAGGTACCGTCCTCACCACCACACTAGGCCACTAAAAGTAATGTGGGAGTGGGGGCAAAGGAAGGTTGTAGAACACAGGTTCTGAGGCGCCCTACGTACTGTGTTGTGTCAGGGGCAGAGAAACATGAGCTGACGCAGGGAACAACCCTCAGATTAATGAGGTGTCCTATAACACTATATCCTTGCTGCTTTGTCAGGGCAAAAAGCAAAACGTAGGGGCCCCTGGGTGGCGCAGTTGGTTGAGCGACTGCCTTCGGCTCAGGTCATAATCCCGGAGTCCCGGGATCGAGTCCCACATCGGGCTCCTAGCTCCATGGGGAGTCAGCTTCTCGCTCTGACCTTCTCCCTTCTCATGCTCTCTCTCACTCTCTCTCTCTTTCCTAATAAATAAATAAATAAATCTTTAAAAAAAAAAAAAGCAAAACGTGTTTTTTGGAGTGAACTAAAAAGTCTATGGCATCCCTAAGGGTAGTAAGTCCCATATTTCTTCAGGCCTCTTTTCTACTCCTTCCTAAAACTAGAACCCTCTGAAGTCTTACCCTGACCAGAAAAGAAGAATCTGAAAGTCCCACCCCTTGCCCTTGGTATTGCACCCACAGGGTTTGAAGTCCCGCCATAAATACGACAGTCATTTGAGGGATCTCAGGAGCCATTCTACTGGCCAGCATTTTTTCCCTGACAGAAACAACAGAAATCCAAAACGAAAAGCAAAACCACCCCCAGTTGTGGTCTCCTTTTAGACTCTTCTTAGTGCTGGCTTGGCTACTCATCTGTAATCTATTCAATCAGAAACCTGGTACTAGGTTAACAGATAACATGGCTTTAATTTATTTGCCAAAACACTTGGCCTCCAAAACCTTATTATTATTTATTTACACACCATTGTTAAGAGACAAAGCCTGTACTTTGTGAAGGGAGTGTTAGCCACCAACGGGTCTGTTATCAACATTTGAGGACTCGTTGTTACTGTGATTATTTGTTGTTGGTTCCTTTTCTCCCATCCACCCCCCTCTGTCAGAACAGCTGAGCAAGGCAAAGGGAGGGCTGAGAGCAAGCTGAGGGGCTCTGCGTGCTGTGCTAGTAAACCAGCTCTCAGGCAGAGAGCGAAAGAAACAAACCTGATGTGTAGCATTTGTTAATTTCTGTGGTGGCAACGCACCCTTGATGGCCGTTTCAAGCTACCCCGGCGACCCCACTGAATGCAAATTTGGAAGGAGATATTAACAATAGCTCTCCAGAGCCAGCATCAACAAGCAGGAAAGTCTGTATGGCGCATCAGAAAGGAGTTGGGGAGTGGTTAAATAAATGACACTTTATGCATACAACGGGTTACCAAGTGGTGGTTTAAAATGCTCCTGTGGATCTAGTTATTTACTTATACATTTTCTAATCTTTTGAAATAAGTAGATCTATACTTGTTAACATGGAAAATATCTGCAACATGCTATTATTGAGAGTTTTTGAAGTCATCCAGCAATATTAGTATACCACTGTAAATTTTTAAAAGGTGTCTGTACGTTCACAAACAGAAAAATCATTTAAGCATATACACCAAAATATTAATGGTAGTTATCTGTGGTTGGTGGAATTATGGACAGATTTTACTTTCTTCTTTTTAATATTTCTATGTCACAATTTTTTTTACAATAGGCACATATTACTTCTTTATTCGTATATATATGCTTCTAATTTTAAAAGCAGGAACTTGAACACCTTGTTATTTCATGAGTCCTCTTTCATTCCTGTATCCCCTTCTCCAGGTAGAACTAATGGAGGACTCCATTAGAACTCCAGGACATTAGCTAGAAACCACGCACATCAGGAGCACACCCCCCCTCCATGGGTCTTACTCTCCTTTCCCGAGTGCTACTCAGGGAACAGGGGTCACGTCCAGTATTACAGAACAAATGAGTGGCAGTGCCCTAGCCAGAGAATTTTCAAAGCCAGCTGCTCAGACGCCAGGTCTCCCTACAGCAGCTGCCTCACTGACAGTACCACGCCAGGTTACTCTAGCTCAGCCCTTTACAAACAAGAAATGATAGGGGCAGATCAAATCTGGGGGATTTAAGTTCTAGGTAGGTAGATCTGAGTTCTGCAATCTGAATCATAGTACCTACACATCAATTTCTTGTCAGTATCTTCTGAGAAATATGGGTCTCACACCTCTGTTTCGTTTGCTAGGCTAACTGGTAACCCTATTGCCTGTCACTTACGCCATGATTTTAATAGACATGTAAGCCAACCCCTGGTGTAATTGAAGGGCAAGAGTGTTTGCCAGTTAGCTGAAAGAACAAACCATCATAAATAATATGGGTTCTGTGCGAAAACATGCTCCAGGTTTCCAACTGACGTACATACTAACGTTTGAAACATGACATGATTCATTTGTAAATTGGGGGCTGCCAATTGGGGACCAGGTGGTCTGATCTAAACAGATCAGAGCCTTATGCTTCTCATATGGAAATCTCTTTACAGATGTGCTTTTGTGATCAATGAATAATTTTAAAGCATTTGGGAAATGTTAATTATTGATCCTGGCTTGCCTGACCGAAGCAGGATCTACAAAATGCCACACAAATTCAGTTTGGTCTATGATTACCAAATAACCATGCTGATTGTCTTTTTCTCTGGCTGGCTATTTTCAAATAGTTGGGTCACAGCTCTGGTTTATTCACAGAGAGCTCACATAAAGTCGGGGATCAAATGTTGTTACTCAGAACACATGCATAAAGAATGAAAATGCATTTAAAGATAAATCCCTCTACCTCTTTCCCAATCAACACAAGTAACTAGGGGTATTATTATAGTTTCCCAGTTATAACCCACTTTCTGCACTGTTTGGTACTGTGTCTCCATCCTCAGCTTGCTAGTTTCTTCCTTCGAAGAACTCCAAAAGCCACTTTTTCAAAGATGTTTCCCCAGGAATAATAACAAACCAGTAACTGCTTTGTTTTGGTGAGGAAGAATTCTTATTTTAATTTATGCTTCAAATTTGTGCCTTTAGATATGAATGCTCTCTAATCCGAAAGACTGTATCACTTATTTCATGACTCTCACTGGGCATTCTTCTGATCTTGGTAAATGATGGCTACATTCTGTGAGAGACCCCATTTTATCTGTTTCTAGACCAAAGAGGAGACTGTGAGGACCCACACTAAGTCTGAAGACGGTACAAAGCTGTATGGTGTGAGACCAGGGCTTTTAGGCTAGAAATCAGAAAGCCCAGGTTCTAGTCGTGACTCTGTAACTACCCAGCTATGCTTCCTATAGCAAGTCCCTTCCCTTCTCTAAGGCCCAATCTCCTCTTCCAGAAAATTAGAGTTCTTCTAACTCTGTGGAATTTCACTCAGGTGAGGGGGAAGGACGGGAGCCGGCACATCCTGAATGTAATCTAATGGGAAGGCCATCTGGTTAAGCGAGGTTATCCATCAAGAGGCTCATCTTCCCACCTGAGGGCAGTCCATCAGACGTGGTCTTGCAGGAGCAGTCATCAAAAGTTCCCAATTCCTTTTTATCCTAGATCAGGTGACAAAAGGGGCAGCTGAGAAAGTGCAGCCAGTTCTTTCTTGAAGGGAGGGAAGCCCAGAGGGTGCCAACACTGAGCAGCTCAGAGATAAGTGCAAAACAGAGAGAAGATTACTGCCCTCATCTTGCAAAACACAACAATTCTGGTAATTTCTGAACTGGGTCAGGGATGGGTGAAAATCATTTATATTGTCTATCTTCTTGTTTCAGGTTATGTTGGAACAGATTTAATCTCTGGATTATTTCCAAGTCTTTGAGAGATGACTTTGTCATAATTCTGTTTTAACTGTCTCCCTCCCAGACCAGGTGATGTTCCTTAGGGGCAAGAGTTGAGCATAGAGATGCTTTAAGAGGGTTTGCTAAATAAATGATTGAGTAGCACATTTCCCACAAAATAAAAAACTGATCTCGACAGGAAATAAATCAGCACAAAAGTTATCAAGTTGCTTGAAATGCTTTCTGGAATGAGGGACAAAATAAAATAAATGAAATTGACAAGATGAAGTTCTTCTCCACAGGTTTTTTTTTTTTTTTTGATTCTTAAAGTATAATGTCCTTAAATTGGTATTATACTGTTTGTGAGTTCTGAAAACTCAAGGCAGAGCTTTCCAACATGAATCCATATCATAGATATTTAAGTGAAAGCATGGCCCGTATCTTAAGTTGAGATACTTCTGTACAGCCTTAGTCATTTACAGAAGGAACTCAGCACAGCAATTAGAAACTTAGAATTGTAGAATTCGTTCAGCCAAGCCAATTCATTCTAGAATTCGTAGCCCAAGCCAAGCTCTTGGCCTAACTATATAACCTCTCTAAGCTACAGATTCATCCCCTTGAAAAGGAGAATAATAATAAAGCCTACTTGTGAGAAGGAGTAAACCTGAGAAAAGGCATTAAAAGTACAGATCCTGGCACACAGTGAGCCCTTATGGTATTGTTGCTGCTGCTGCTAAGAATACGAATAATAAATAACAACAACAAAACAAAAATATATCATATATTTAGGTCCCTTTCATTATCTGCAACATCCTTCTAGTGTCACCCATACATGAGAAGGCAGAGTGGTCTACTAGAAATTGGTTAATTACAATATGGAATCACTGAACTACGAGAACAAATAAAAAAAGCATATATTTCTTTATGCACAATCCTAACGTTATTTGTAAAATAGACTAGCTAATAGATATTCCACTGAAAAATACTCCTTTCCCCAGTCAGTTACCCATTATTAATGGGCTTGTTTCAATTGAGCTGTGTGTTAAGAATGACTGATATTTGATCTGATGGCTTTATATCATGGAGAAATAAGTGTTATTTACTAAGCTTGCCAGATTTAGCAAATAAAAATAAAAGATGCCCAGTTAACTCTGAGTTACAGATAAATAAAAAATTGTTTTAGTGTAAGTGGGTCCAAAATATTGCATGGGTCAGATTTATACAAAAGAATTATTCATTGTTTACTTGAAATTCATATTTAACTGAGCACTGTGTATATTACCTGGCAACTCTACTTTTACACAATTTGTCTTTACAGCTTTCTAAATATATGAATTTGATGACTTTTTTTTAAAGATTTTATTTATTTAGAGAGAGACAGAGACAGCATGAGTGGGGAGAAGGGCAGAGGGAGAGGGAGAGAGTATCTCAAGCAGACTCCACATTCGGCATGGAGCCTGATTCAGGGCTCAATCTCACAATGCTGAGATCACAACCCGAGTCCAAATCAAGAGTTGGACGCTTAACCAACTGAGGCACCCAGGTGCGCCTGATGCCATTTTATAAAGAATATCCATTTAAGGGCGTCTGGGTGGCTCAGTTAGTTAAGCAGCCAACTCTTGATCTGAGCTAAGGTCTTGATCTCAGAGCTGTGAGTTCGAGCCCCATTTAGCAGTCAGTACCAGTAGTTTCTATCACAAAGTCAACTAATTATATTTTTTCAATGTTATAATATTGACTCCTTGTTTTAAGAAATTTAAACAAAATTTCTGTAAATGCAAGTAATACAGTTTTTACTAGCATGAGGCACAATTGCATCAACAAACCACCAGCAACTCCCAAGGAATCCATGGTTAAGCATAAACTCTGACTAGGCCACTTTGAAATGAATCTCATGTTGGAAACCAGAGCTCCAAGCCATCACACCGAGGAAGGTTTCTGCCAGTTCACAAAGGTCATATTTACCTGTAGCTAGTGGCATTTCCTTGTTCTTAGATAAGATACAACAAAGGGAAGTGTTCGGTTCCAGGTGAGTGGGAAAGGGTGTAAGAAATAGGAAGATAACAGTGTTTGGTTCAGGTGGGAATGTATCAAGCAAAGGGTTCACTCTGCTACACAATCAAGAGATAACTAACTGGCCATAATGGAACTATTACCGCTCATTAAAATCCTGGTCCTTTTTCACTAGGATTTATATGTAGAAAATTCTGACTGCATAAGCACCAAAACTTTCCTTTCCAGAGGCGGAGGGGGTATCTTATATTTAAGGTTGGTATTTATATTTAATGTTTACATAAACTCAGAGGTTCAACAGCACTTCTTGGCTGTGTCCTGGGTGGTGTCTCTAATTAGGATTCTGTAAGGGAGGAGTTAAAATAATTATAAGTCTCCAATGTACTGCTGCTCATAATTGAAAATTAGACAAGCAATAGCTTGACAGCAGCATCCACAAGGCAGAGAATAACAGAAAAGCAAACACGATCCTGTAAGAAAAATATTCTAGAACTACAGGATGATCTCCCTTCACACTATTGCTGTGCTCCTAGAGAAGACTGCCAGGTTTTTGTAAATCAAGTAATTTAAAAATCATAAAATGGAACTCATTTTGTAAAGGTGATTCTAGAGATTTCCCCAAAGCCAGATGCCTACATCTGCTATCTGGACAAATCTGAATAAAATCACATATTTTAAAAATGTTAACCTCCCAATGTCCTTTCCACTTTTTCCGGGAGCAGGGTGCTCAGAGAACAGGAAGATGAGCTAGGTAAGTAAATACTAATAAAGGTCCTCAAACATCTCATCTGAATAGGCTCTATTTTTCCTGCACATCACTCTTAGACCAAATAGCCTTCTCTGTAAAATGTATGGTTCTAACCCAATCGGAAAATGCACATGGAAGTGATTTGTAAATGGTAAAGCAGTATAAAAAAGGTATCAGTTGTTCTTATTAAAGATCTGAAAATGGAATTTCCACCTTGTACTAACAGGGTGGGAATAGGGCAGAGGTGGCCTTTGAAGAGGCTTCTGGTGGTTTGCAGAAGGCCATGGTCTGGAATGTTAAGCATCATTCTGGCTTGAAGACTGAAGGACTGACCCTGCAACCCTTATTTACATGCATCCCCTCAATGACTTTTCATGAGTCTAAACTAGAAAGTCAGCTTCTTTTTCCACAGAGCTCCTTCCTAAGGAGTTGAACCTCCCCCTCTTCTGACAAAAGATGCATCTTTCCCAAGAGGGGACGAAAAACACAGACAGCCTGTTCAATTCTATGTAGCCTGCATCTTCTTAACTGCTGCTGGATCCCACTGGCCAAATATTTGAGGCCATTGATGACTCATGCCAATTTCAAGAACATCTTGCTATAACTGCTAGCATCTCCTTCGCTGAGTGTAAAACTGGTTTAAATAGCTGAAAATCACCACCACACCTAGGAAATGAGATGTTTCCCACTTTCAATAGCATGGTTATAGGCCAAGTCAAGTATACAATATGCAGTATTATCTGTGAGGTACAATGACATATTAGCTAATGCTAAAAGGTGAAAGACGCCCATTATAAGCATGCAATGCATATTTTTAAGTATTATTAGGTTAATTCTGAATATAATTTGGAGCTGGAAATCTTACTATTTTAAAAAACACAATTACCAGTGCTAAAGGACATGTATCATTCATTGTATTTTCCTAACCGTAGAAAGTCAAGGACGAATTCCTTTCACAGTCTTAAGAACTTGGGTAAGCATAAGGTTTATAAGTTTCCTCTCCTATTTATGAACTTGTAGGTACCTGAAATAAAACTGAAAAATGTTCCACTGACCATGGGAGGTATTCAGTGAGAATTTTTTTTGGTAGTCCAACTGACAGATTTAAAATGTTTCTATCTAGAATCAAGACAAGTCATTTGATACTATGATACATGGTATAAAGTAATTGTCATGATTGTGCCTGTGGACAAATGGCAAATACCTGAGTATTATTTGATTTGGCTTCCTAATTTTCATCTCAGAAAGAAGTATAAGAGGTGTGCCTGGGTGGTACAGTCGGTTAAATGTCCGACTCTTGATTTGAGCTTGGGTCATGATCTCAGGGTCATGAGATGGAGCCCCAGGTCGGGCTCTGTGCTCAGCAGGAAGTCTACTGTAGACTCTCTCTCCCTCTCCCTCTAACCCTCCCCTCGAATCTCTCTTTCTCAAATAAATAAATCTTTTTTAAAAAGTATTAGAAACTTGAATACATGTATTTTAATGTGCTTTTATAGTATTTGTTACCACTTTCTTCATTGAATACCTATTTAGATTGTCTTACTGACCTCCCCTATGTCTTCCTTTCCTGGATACTACTCCTCACTCTTCATACAGGGTTTATAGGAATGGCTACTGGCAGCCATGTTTGTACAGTGTGACCCCCTCCTTGAGCACAGGCGATTGGCCCAAGGGTGAGCAGTTGTCCATGAATTTGGAATTGAGACGAAGAGGAACTTGGGCTCCACCTGAGTAGCCGGACCTATAATGCCAATGCAGGTGCTAGGGATAGTCATCTACTGTCATTTAGCCCGGGGAGCAGAGAAAGAAAGATTCAAGCTGACACAAAGAAAGAGGCAGGGACAAGAGGCAGGGAAAGAAAAGTCCCAACCGCTAACCCAACGTCTGATCCCAGGTCATTCCTGAAGTCCACCTGCATTCATCCCTGGGCTCCTTGAGAGCCCCAGGGTCTGTATAAATTCTTCCTTTTTGCCTAAACTACATAATGTAGGTCTCTGTTACTTACAACCAAGAGTCCAAATGACTGCACATTCATACTTTAATTTTAGTATTCTTCACTTTTGGAAAGAGGTGCATTCATCCTAGAGTGAAGACTTTGCACTCAAGAGTTCAGCCAGGCAGGAATGATCCAGGCACATAGCACAGTGTCTTGTTCACATAATGTCTGCTGAATGAATGAATAAATGAATGAATGGAGGCATGTGTTCCAAATCACCAGGTATCAGCTTTAGCTAAAATTCAGAAAAGGCCCAGTGCCCATGAATTTATGACTATACATATTCCAAATCTCATCGGTCAAAACAGAAGTATTAAAACAGCTATACGTAACCATTAATCTACTACTTTCGAAGCTAGTTGAAAGGCAGAACTGCATAGTAGTTACAAACGTGGCACTGGAGTCAGACTGATTGCATCTGAATCACAGCCCTACCCTCAGGCCTCTCAGGCTCCAGTTTCCTCATCTGTAAAATGGGGATAATAACAGTACATAGCACTGATATTTTGAGGATTATAGGAGATAATCCATGAACTGTACATAGTATATAGCAAGTGCTCATGACATACTGGCAACCATTATGACGATTTCAGGATAACTGAATTAAGAACAGTATGTTCAAATCTCAATTGGCATACTCCTTCTCTTATTTTATTTTTTTATTTAAATTCAATTAGCCAGCATATAGTACATCATGAGTTTTTGATGTAGCATTCAACAGTTCATCAGTTGCATATACCACCCAGTGCTCATCACATCACATACCCTCCTCAACGCCCATCACCCAGTTGCCCCATCTCCCCACCCACCTCCCCTCCAGCAACCCTCAGCTTGTTTCCCAGAGTCCAGAGTCTCTCATGGTTTGTCTCCATCTCTGATTATTTCCCATTCAGTTCTCCCTCCCCTCCCCTATGGTCCTCTGCACTATTTCTTATATTCCACATATGAGTAAAACCATATGGTAACAGTCTTTCTCTGACTAACTTACTTCATTTAGCATAATCCCCTCCAGTTCCATCCATGTCGATGTAAATGGTAGGTATTCATCCTGATACTCCTTTTTTTAAAAAAGAGTTAGTTTACTTATTTGAGAGAGAGGGAGGGAGAGAGAGAGAGAGCATAAGCAAGTGGAGGGGCAGAGGAAGAAGCAGACTCCCCACTGAGCAGGGAGCCCAATGCGGGACTCGATCCCAGGACCCTGGGATCATGACCAAAGCCGAAGGCAGACGCTTAGCGTCCCTCACTTAGTATACTCCTTTTGATGAGTTGCTCTTCTCATCACTGACCCAACTCTTCTTTGGGACTTCTTCCCAGCTACATCTGTAGGACCGCTTGGTAGCAGACTTCTTCTGGATTACCCACATTGGTATCTGTATCTTTGCCTCATCTATTGACAGTCCTCTGAGGACTCCCAAACATCCTGTTCCCTTCCGGCCCCGTCAATCAATTCTTCAGGTTTTAAGTCTGTGATGCAAAAGACGTGATACTAGGAGAGCCAACATTACTCAGGCAGGGTATTTCCCCCCACCGCATGATTTTTTTGCCATTTTTCAAATCTACTTAAAATGTTCTTGAAGTCTTTATGTTGTAGTGATATCTATTAAAGTGTTTATGGAAGAAATGAGACATCTTGAGTTGGCTTCAAAATAATCAGGAAGGGGGGTAAGTTAGGGTAGAGATGAAACAAACATGGTCATGAAAACTGGGTGATTGGTACTGGTGGTGAGGGGGCAGTTTTCATCATATTAATCTGCTTTTTTATGTGATGGAAATTTTCCATAATAAACAACATGCCCCAAAATGTTCTTAGTGTTCCCTCTGACACTTTTTACCTGAGCTGTATATAACTGTATTCATACAAAGTATGGTTTGGTTTGGTTTGGTTTTACATATGGTGCTACCAGAAATGCCTCCAAAAGGAGTAGAAAGCCCATAGCTTGTAAACACTGCAGATGACATTGGAGCACAAACGAGATCCTATTTTTGAAAAGATTTAAATTGGTCTCGTTCCTATTTTGATACTAATGAGTGAGACAGGTAAAAAGCCCTAGGAGAAACAGTCTCTTTACTGGAGACTTGGGCTGATAATTTTCCACTTACAACCAAAATGTTCAAACATGGGCTGTTCTGAGATACAGGGGTAATGGTAATTGTAATATTAGCAAATGCCGTTTAAAAGACACAGATGCAACAGAAGACAAATCAAAAGCCACATGAAAAACTCTCCACCTCGGATCAGGAGGTTTTTCTGTTGATGCCTTGTAGTCAATGCACCAAATGTATCATAGCAACAGTAATGGGATGCTACTGACAAGAGCCTCTTCCCAACGTTTAACCTTGGTTGCAAGCTTCCCAGAAGGTTCTTGCCATGGCATTGCTGACAACAGCAGGCATCGGTTATGCAGCCTTAAATGACCAAGGACCATGTCAGAGGATCAGGAAGTGGCTGCCACTCTCTAATGGGGCCAATCATTCAGGAAAAGGGGATAAATTAGGAAGAAAATAATTATACACTGTACTGTGATCAGTGCCTTTATACGACCATCAGTGCTGATCATCTGTCCTCAAGGCCCGGTGGAATTAGGGAATTGGTTTTCCCATGCAGCCTTTTCATACAGACACCCAGGCCTTCAGCTGTATTGCTGGTAGTGACAGTCCACAGCCACTCTTCTTCTCACCCCCCTTGGAGCAAACACATGGTGGAAAACCAGCTGGTAGAGTTAAGGAAGCAGGGTCGGGCCAAAGAAGGGAGCAAAGCTAACTGCTCCCCATGGGGATCCAGCTCTGAACTTGGCCTCATTAGCTCTGGGTTCTGACTGAGCTAAACCAGCCCAGATGGCTTTAGGAAGAAGGTAAAGATCTACTTCAGGAAAAACTGGAGAAATAAATTAACAGCTTGCTAGCCTTAAAGTGATGGGTAGTGTGGAAGGGAAGATGTTCTGATGGATTTTCACAATGAAAACTTCTACGAACTTCTCAAATTACAGCCATTTTCCTATTATTTCAGCTCAACATAATAAAATCAAGTTTATTTTCTCCAAAGAGAAGTAAGCTTTATATTTCCAAAAATCAAAATAACGAAGACTTTCCTTTGAGTAAAATTCATTTGTCCTGATACACTTTTCCCAGGAGGGAAGAGAACTAACATTCATTGAGTATTAGATTACACAACCTATCACATTTCATTCTCCCCCTAATGCCTCAACCAGCTACGTAATATTATCCTACCCAGCCCTGAAAACTGAGGCCTAGAGAGGTTAACTAATTTGCCCAAGGTCATGTATCTACTAAATAGAGGAGGAGGGATTTGAACTTAGTTCTATCTGCCCTTGAAGCCCCCCAGCTTTGCACAGCGCCACATCGCTTTACCATTCTGCTACCAGAGTAGCAGAAAACAATGACAGGGAGTTTTTGCCAAGAATGGCTGTGTGGTTTAAAACTAGGTTAACGCTCCTTATCAAATTATTAAATCAGAAAAGACAGTCTGGAGCACTTGAACGGCAACAGCTGATTGTGTCTTCTGGCAGCTCCAAATGTTGCATGAGCGACAATGTTTAGCAAAACGGCCCCCAAATTTATCAGGAGGGGATCTGAAACGTATTTTTGTGGTTGAGGGAAACAAAACCCAGCCTACAAGTATAGTTGGAGCAGTATGGTGCATTGTTTTCTGTGACCTTAGCAAGCACAGTTCAATGACCTAATTAATAGCTAGATGACAGCCCGGATGCTGGAGGGCAGGGCAGCCTAGTGGCTCCCGGGTGGGTTCAGCAAAGGCTGAATCAACACCTGTGTGAGAGAAAACATGCCTGGCAGTCCCTACATTACAGTGATAGTTTAGTATTTGCACTTCCATTTTATTCTCTTTGTCCTTCTATGGGGAAAATTCCTCCAATACTTGAAGTCAATGTTTCTCAACCTCAGCAAGACTGGATAATTCCTGGCCAGCACTGGGGTGAGGAAAGCAAGTGAGGCCCTTGCCTTGGGCACAAAATTGAAGAGGGCACCCAAAATCTTAGTGATGAAGATAAATAATATTTGAATATATTTTTAAATCAAAATTAATGCCAAAAACCCATAATGAACAAAATGTCAAAACTAAATACAGGCAGGATCAGTTTTGCTGATTTTTCCCTTTGGTTTCCAGCTCCAAAATGGCTCAGCATGACCCTGTTAGTGACCCTCTTACTGCTCTGTTTAGCAGCATCCCTGACATCTCCTGACATCTACCCACTAAATGCCAGTAGCATTTCCCACCCTCAACCCCGGTCATGACCGCCAAAACTGTCTCCAGGTATTTCCAAATATCCCCTGGGGGACAAAAACACCCCCAAGTTGAGACTCAACACTATAGTCATAGAGCCATAGGAACCCCATGCATTTAAAAAGTTAATAAGTAGTCTGAAACGCTAAGAGGCATAATAACACTGTTGTGGCTAAGAGGGCAGGACGCTGGCATCACAAAGACTTGGGATCAATCTGAGGTTTAAGACTGTGCTTCCATTTCACCATCTGTAAAGTAGAGATGATAAAACATCTATCTGAAGGGCTGTGAAGATTCAACAATGATGTATGTACATCAGTTAGGATAGTATGTGATGCGTGGTAAGAACTCAAATACCTTAGTCACTATTTTTATTGGGTAAGTAATCCCTTCAGTTTCTGTGCCACAGTGAAAGGACTGCTTAGTTTTCTGAGCAAGGAGAGGTTGGTACTAAAGTAAAGAAGGGCTTGATATTTCCAAACTTTGGGTAGACAAGTGTAGGTGATGATTCGTGCAGAGGGAAGTATTTACTTTATGATTAAACAGCTCAGTACTCAAGTCTCAGTGTCTCCCGCTGCCAGCTTAGAGCTTTGACAAACCTGACTGCAACTCAGAGGAAATATTTGTTACAAAGGCGAAAAAGTTTGATCCACCAACTTGTCCTTACACCACCACTTGAATCAAGAAATTGGAAAACTTTGAAATACAAAATGCAGCTAGAATTTTATGTACAGCTTAGAAAACTAACAGGGGCTGATTTGTTTTCATCTGAATGCAGACTAAAGTATTGAGCCACCGAAACACACTTAAGCCCTTGAGTACCCATTACAAGGGAAATCATACACCGTTGTCTTGCTTTTGGCTTATTTTGGTTATTCTTAAGGTCTTGAATGTGGTAGGCAACACACTGCTTTTCTAAGCCCCAAATCATGGTTTCAAATTTTTTAACAGCTTTCTTGAGCTATAACTCACACACCATACAACTTGTACACTTAAAGTGTACAATTCAATTTAAATAAAAACTTGAGACTAAAAAAAAAATAAAGTGTACGATTCAGTAGCTTTTAGTATATTCATGGCATTGTGTGCCCATCATTACAATCAATCTTAGAATATTTGCATTACCCCTCCAAAAACAAACTACAGGCCTTAGCCATCATCCCCCTACACACGATTTTCCCTCTCCCCTCACCCCTGGCAAACACTAATCTACTTTTTGTCTTTATGAATTTGCCTATTTATGGGCATTTAACATAAATGAAATCCTACAAGATGTGCCCTTTTGTATCTGGCTTCTTCAACTTGGTACGTTTTCAAGATTCCCCCATCTTACAGAATGTATCAGTACTTCATTCCATCGCAGGGCTGAATAATATTCTACTGTAAGGATATATCACATTTGGTTTATCCGTTCATCCACTGATGGACATTTGGGTTGTTCCCACTTTTTGGCTATCATGAATAATGCTGCTATGAACATTTAAGTACCAGTTTTTGTGTAGACATATGTTTTTCCATTCTCTTGGGTATACACTTAGGAGTGGAACTTCTGGGTCATGTGGTAACACTATGTTTAATTTAACATTTTGAAGAACTGCCAGACTGTTTTCCAAAATGGCTACACCATTTTACATTCCCACCAGCAGTGTAAGAGAGGTGCAACTTCTCAACATCCTGGCCACCACTTACTATATCTGACTTTTTTTTTTTTTAAAGATTCCATTTATTCATTTGACACACAGAGAGAGAGCACAAGTAGGCAGAGAGGCAGGCAGAGAGAGAGGAGAAAGCAGGCTCCCCGCCGAGCAGAGAGCCCGATGTGGGGCTCGATCCCAGGATGCTGAGATCATGACCCGAGCCGAAGGCAGAGGCCTTAACACACTGAGCCACCCAGGCGCCCCTATATCTGATTTCTTGTTTATCGGCACTCTAGTGGTTGTGAAATAAGCTCTCCTTGTGCTTTTGATTTACATTTCTCTTATGACTAATGATGTTGAGCATCTTCTCATGTGCTTGTTGGCCATTTGCGTAACTTTTTTGGAGACGTCATGATTTCATTTTGATACGCTAAGTGTGGGAAACATTATGTGGCAGGTGGGACCATCTGGAATAGAAACAAGAATCCTGATTAAGCATATATTAAATGCCCACCAAGCCCTTCTACCATGTTACTGAATTAATGATTAGCTTAACCTATGAGAAAAAGAAAACCCATTTTTCTAATGGCAGCAAAAATTATTCTACTTGTGTGGCCTTAGCTAAGAGTTAAAAAAAAAAAAAAAACCTAGCTAAAGGGGTAGGTTTGTTTATCATGAATAACATCTTCCTTCTAAGCCTCAAAATTCTAGAACACCTCGCTGAAACCCGGATTCTGCCAGGACAGATCAGAACTGGTGCACACTCCTGTGCACTTTGGAGTAACAGCACAAGTCTAACATAAGTGTGCTCTTTATTTCTTGATTTCTCAACTTAATTGAGTGAATTCCACTGCACCTTTAGTTGACCCCACGGAAATTTTTTCTTCCATGTTTGGAAGAAAATCCACCTATTTCTCTTCTCTGAAAATAAAGTCTTATCAGAATAATATGAATGTACAGTCCATCTATATTGGATCGCCACATCAGGATCTAACATTTGATTCATTTCGAAGGAGTTGCAATATTGCAATTCGTGGTCTAGGGTTGAGATGACTACTCATCTCTGGAAGAAGTCGGGATAACGTGATAAATTCAAACATTCAGAAATACTTTTTCAGTAGTCTGTGACAAATAGGGAAGGCAAAGGGAAACAGGGCTCCAAGAGTCATTAATCTAAATTAATTAACCCAGTGACATTGTCATAGAATTTTAGTCCCACTGCAGAACCCAGATGAATACAATTCTTCAGGTAGGTAAGCATTTTTTGTTGTGGGATGTTTATTTACAATGAACTGAAGAAGAGGGTTAATCTAATGGGATGCAGGACTGCATTGGATGGCGAAATGCTTTGTGACCAGCATCCATTTGAGGTATCAATTAACTTTTAATTCTTGGAGGGAAACAAAAGCAGCCTTGCACAAAGACTAAATTGGGGGTGGTATGAGGGGCATAGAGCTCATGGAAACTTAGGCCTGCTACCTTTTTGTAGCAGGGAAAGGCCTCCTTATCTAACACAAAGGGGTTGAAGAGTAGGGAGGGAGAAGGGTGAATTGGTGTGTGGCCTGTTAACTCAATGATGTTTCTAAAGCCTGAATGGAAGAGTCAAAGCCACCCAAGTCAAAACAGCGCCAAGTCAACAGCTTGGCCGAGACAGCATGACCTGAATGGAAATGCAAATGGTTCAGTCCACTAACTGCTTTGGGGTGCCACTTGGTCCACCAGCTCTTCCCTCCCTGCAACCTTTTCAACTGCACACAGAAGAGCAAATCACCTTACTAGACCCCGGAGCCAAATTCCAGGGGAAACTCCACATGTGCCGATTCAAATTAATAGAACACAAAAATTATGAAGCGGTAATTCCCAACAACAACAACAAAGAACATTTACTCTGCTCAAGGTTACCCTATAGGGTCCTTTTAGGCCGCCAGCCATGTGATTTTGAAAAAGCACCAGCTGTGGTCCTACAGACAAGTCTCACGTTCAACAGGGAAGAAAATTCTTTCCATGAAGTGCTGTTGTGGACATGTCCGGCTTCCGACCACCAGACAACAAGGGACTACGTAATTAGTTTGTTTTCCAAAGGGGGAGCCACCTCATGCTTTTCTTCAAATTCAATCAAAACATACACGCTCTAAATAGAAACACGTTCATTTGAAACCCCTTTGCATGAGCAGCTGTCTGGGCCAGCCCTGGCCGAAGAGCCTAATTCTATTCATCTCTGCACTCCAGCTAGTAAATGCTTGGCTTTGTTCACTCCCACCAGCAGAGGCAGTCAGACTCAATTGGGCAAGGGGCCTTAATGATCTGAGGCAGGTGTCCTCAGAGGCTGCCCAGGTGAGGGGGTCAGACTGTGTACCATGACTCACTCACTTGTCCTTAGTTTACAAAGCTCTGCCCCACACAATTAATTACTGCCATTAGTGTGCTCACCCACACAAGTGAAAGGAGTCCGCTCGGGCCTGCTTGGGGCTTTTGCTACTATTCAAGAGCTCAGAGAACAACCAAGAGCCACTATTTTCCAAAGGAAGCAGGGTTGGGGTGGGGGGTTGAAGCGCTCTCTAGAAACTCTACAAAATGAAATCATAGTAATATGAAAGAAATAAACAGCTGCTAAGGCCTCATAAAGTAGCTCGGCTGAGCACAAAGATGGCCTCTGGGCAAGCGACCCTCAGGACTAACAGGCTCCTGTGTTTAAGTTCCCAAAAGTCAGGAGAAGCTGTGCTCCAGCCCTTAATGAATTTAAAAATGTCAGTGCAGGAGACAAGCCAAATGGCCAGAGAGTAATAATCACCCGTCATGTTTATTTCACGTTTTGTATTCTCTAAGCCCCGGCCTGCACCTCACCTCAGGTTATCCCCCACAATCTCCCCTTGCGAGGTAGGCAACGGGAGCGCCAGTAGTGCCACCAGACAGGTGAGGAAAGTTCAGAGGTTAAGGGACGTGTCGTGTCCACGGTCCTATGACTCATCCGTGTGAGAACCAGGGCCAGAATTCAGGTATAAAAAGTCAAGAGAGCTGAAGCCCCAGCCACAATCAAAGCCCCAGAGGCGGTGTCCCAAGTGCAGCTGGATGCAACCTAGGTTAAGCAGGGCAAGCTTTGCCAAAGAGGAAATTGGCTTTCGATGGCCTGGAAGGAAGATTGAGCTCTTTTGTACAAAGAGCGAGCCCCTCGCCACTGGCATTAGAACCCAATTTGTGACGCTCTGTTTACTCTGGCTAGATGGGACTTCAGTGTTTCTAAAAGAGACCTTCCAGGACCCTGGAGTTTCTGATGAAAGCAGAGATTCGGCCCAATAACATTTTCTGAATCCTGTCAAGTCTTGCACAGAAAGATCCTTCTTCAGAAGTCATCAATTTTCACCTCTGTGTTGGCTTCAGGATCCCTTTTGGTGTGCATTACTTTATCAGAACCTGCCTTATTCCAGAAAGAATTCCAAGAGGCCGAATTAGTGTCCAGGCCATCTTGCCTAACATGGGATCATTTTTCACCAGAGTGGTGTCTGCCCAACAGGAACTGAAAGGGAACAGCTGTCTCTGTGTAGCCTAGTGGTCAAGAATCAGATAGTCTTGGGGTTCAAATCCCAGCTCAGCCATTTGCCATCTATGTGGCTTGGGGCCCATGACTTAAATCTCTCTGCAGCTCAGTTGCCTAGTCTATTTACTGGGAATGAAAGAAGATTAACTTAGATCATGCATTAAAATCATTCAGTCTAGTCTCTGGTTTAGCTGTTAAAATTATTAGCTTTCCTGCTTTGACATTTAAATGGGTTATCAATTGTTGAAAAGGTAAGTGCTAGGTCATTGTTACCTAGCAGCATTGTTACCTGCTATAGCAGCATTGTTACCTGCTATAATAATATAATAATAATATATAAATTAATATTATATGTAATTAATAATACAATATATTATACTATATTAATGTTAACAATGCCTATATAATATATAAATAGATTATAGTATAATATAATTGCTATTGTTGTTATCATCTCACTCTCTTCCCCTCCTTGCATCTTGCACTGCAGTCAAACTCCTCTCTCCCTTTAATGGGGCTGAATTCCCATTCTTCATTTTGTCTAAGAACTTGGTTTCCCTATTAAGACTCAGATCAAGGGGCGCCTGGGTGGCTCAGTGGGTGAAAGCCTCTGCCTTCAGCTCGGGTCATGATCTCAGGGTCCTGGGATCGAGCCCCGCATCAGGCTCTCTGCTCGGCGGGGAGCCTGCTTACCCTTCTCTCTCTGCCTGCCTTCTGCCTACTTGTGATCTCTCTCTCTCTCTGTCAAATAAATAAATAAAATCTTTAAAAAAAAAAAAAAAGACTCAGATCAAGAAGCACTTCCTCCAGGAAGTTTCTGGAAAGTCCCAAGGATGAGAATGGTGCCCCTCCTCTGTGCGCCCATAACACCTTGCGTGCTTCCCCCACCACAACACTCCCCATGCTGCCTCTTTTTTTTTGGTTTTTAAAGATTTTATTCATCCGACAGAGAGAGTTCACAAGCAGGAAGATGAGGCAGGCAGAGAGAGAGGGGGAAGCAGGCTCCCCACTGAGCAGGGAGCCCGATGTGGGACTAGATCCCAGGACCCCGAGATCGTGACCCCAGCTGAAGGCAGAGACCCCAGCCCACCGAGCCACCCAGGCACGCCCCCCCCCCCCACGCTGCCTCTTAATCTCTGGCCTCCTCCACTAGACTGTATGCTGTCCTGTATCTCGGGACAAGACTGTATCTCTTTCATTCCTCTCCCCTTAACACGTAGTACAGAGTAGACCCAGATACATTTGTTAAAGAAATGATTGAAGAAATGTTGAAGAAATGATTCATGACAGCAATCACAATTATGCTTATGATTACCAATAACAAAGTAGCCTGCCATCTTGTCTGAGAAAAACTACCCAAGGACTCCAGGGGTAAAACTTATCCCTAGTCAGGCTCTAGAAGGGAACGAGGAACACAGGTTTGCTTCCTGACTCCTTAGAATGAATTCCACCTGTCTCCTCCTCAGGCTGGCGCACAACACTGGTGAAACCCAACCGTCACCCCAGATTAAGGGACAGGTAAACCAAATCAAATAGGTCTGCATTACAAAGGAGCTATGTGCTCATAAGTTAGCTGAACTCGGGTATTCCAGTTGTCTAGAGTCAGGAAGTCACCTTTCTGGGGCTCAAGAAATAAGGACAGCTTCAGCACTACCAGCAGCCAGCTGGAGTAGTGCCTCGTGGGTTTGGGCTTTTCCACCCACCCCATGCAAATAATCCCAGCAAGCATTTCTGGAGGTCTGCTAACCAGAATCTCAGTAACAATCACTTGTTAAGCACCAAGAACTCTGTTCGGCTCTCATCCTTAAAACTCAGAGAGAGAAGGGGCGCCTGGCGGGCTCAGTCAGTGGAGCACGGGACTCTTGATCTCAGGGTCGTGCCTACTTAAAAAATAAAGTAAAATGTTAAAAAAAAAAAAAAAACTCAGAGAAGAGCTACTATCCTTCCCATCTTACATATGAGGTCACTGGCTCAAGTTAAATGACTTGCCTAAAGGCACAGAGGCAGTCAAAGCCAGGTAGGGATTTCTATTCTGGAGCTATTGAAGCCAAAAGTCAGCCTTACTGACCCTAAAGCCCGTTATTTGCAGCGATATTACAATACCATCAGGTAAGACCCTAAGTCAGGCACTGGAAAGGCCACACAGATGAGTGAGGCCATCGCTTTTTTCTCCAGGAGCTCCAGATCCAGAAGGACACAAAGATATGTTTGCAGATTACAGAGTGACCAGCACTAAAATAGAATTCATTAAATGGGACAGGGCCCCAGAGAAGAGAGTGATGAAGTATAATTGGCAGGAATTTGGGAGAATGACACCTTTTGAAACAACTAAATCGCAGAAGCTGGCCTTCTTCCTTAGACTTTACAACCCTATTTATTTTGCTCTCACTCAACCTTCTTCCCCACTTCATCTCTCTCCCTTCCTTTAGTGTCTGTCATTTCCGAAGCAGGGATAACATCCTCAAGCCGCCCACCCCCTCATGCTTCTTACTGGCATTTTCCCCGCCACATTCCACTCATTGTTGGAGACCAGATTTGAAAAAGGGGTGGGGGTTTGGATTAGATGACTCCAAGATTCCTACCAACTCTGAGAGTTGAAGATTCTCCGAGGAAGGTACTCAGAGGCAGGGAGATCCTCAAGAGCAAAAATTAGCAAAGATCTACTCAGCACAACCAGGCACTCACTTTTTAAAAATTTTTTATTCCATGTGGCTGTCCAGTTTTCCCAACACCATTTATTGAAGAGACTGTCTTTTTTCCATTGAATATTCTTTCCTGCTTTGTCGAAGATTAGTTGACCATAGAGTTGGGGGTCCATTTCTGGGCTCTCTATTCTGTTCCATTGATCTATGTGTCTGTTTTTGTGCCAGTACCACACTGTCTTGATGATTACAGCTTTGTAATAGAGCTTGAAGTCTGGAATTGTGATGCCGCCGACTTTGGTTTTCTTTTTCTACATTCCTCTGGCTATTCATGGTCTTTTCTGGTTGCATATAAATTTTAGGATTATTTGTTCCATTTCTTTGAAATAAATGGATGGTATTTTGATAGAGATTGCATTAAATGTCTAGATTGCTTTAGGTAGCATAGACATTTTCACAATATTTGTTCTTCCAATCCATAAGCATGGAACGTTTTTCCATTTCTTTGTGTCTTCCTCAATTTCTTTCATGAGCACTTTGTAGTTTTCTGAGTACAGATTCTTTGCCTCTTTGGTTAGGTTTATTCCTAGGTATCTTATGGTTGTGGGTGCAATTGTAAATGGAATCGACTCCTTA
>CM052801.1:92095811-92137831 GCA_028533885.1 Nasua narica | reverse complement strand
TGCTAAGCGAAATAAGTCAGAAAAAGATAATTATCACATGATCGCTCTGATATGAAAAATTTGAGAGGCAGGGCAGGGGGTTATGGGGGGTGGGGAAGAGAAATGACACAAGATGGGATGGGGAAGGAGACAAACCATACGAGACTCCTAAACTCACGAAACAAACTAAGGGTTGCTGGGAGGTGGGGGGGTAGGGATATGGACATTGGGGAGGGTATGTGCTATGGCAAATGCTGTGAAATGTGTAAGCCTGATGATTCACAGACATGTACCCTGGAGCAAATAATACATTATATGTTAATAAAAAATTTAAAAAAAAATAAAAATTTTTTATTCCAGTATAGTTAGCATACGGTTTTATATGAGTTTCAGGTGCGCAATATAGTAATTGAACACTTCCATATATTCCTCAGTGCTCATCACAAGTGTACTCCTAATTCCCTTCACCTGTTTCACCTATTCCCCCGCCACCTCCCCAACCATGAACTCACTTTTTTTTTTGTAAGAAAGAGAGAGAGGGCAGGGAGGGGCAGAGGCACAAGGAGAGAGAGAAAACCTCAAGGAGCCAGCATGAGCCCACACCCAGCATGAGCCCGAAGCAGGGTTCAATCTAATGACCCTGAGATCATGACCTGAGCCAAAATCAAAAGCCAGGCACTTATGCGACTGGGCTACCCAGGTACCCCTGAACTTACTTTTTAAAGCTTTGGAATTACTTTGCTGTTTTATATACAGCCAGATCCCAAACTAGAGTTGCCAACAGCTTTCTCTCAGTTTTTAAACTGTGTACAATTTTTAACCACTTCCATAATTTAAAACGTTCCTTACAATCTTACAGGTGGGGCTCTCTTCATTTTCAAGTGCAAATTTGATTCAAATCAAGGCCAAAGGTTTAAACGGTGAGAAATCAATCCTTGAGTTCAAAGCTGCTGTTCAGTGTGGCAAAATGCTCTTACTCTTGCCCAACCCTCAGGTTTCTACTCTAGTCCTGCAATCTGTGGGCATTTAAAACAAAGACCCAGAGGTGACAGTCTTTTCATTCTTGTCCAGGCCCCTATGTACACCAGGTTACCAACAAAAGTGTTGGCAACTAGATGGTGATTATCTAATTCTAAAGTATTATCTAAATCCAGTAATAGGATTAAAGGTATTGCAGCCACATGTCAATCCCTAGCAAACCCCAGCTGGCCATTGGCCATTTCCATGGGCTGCTCTTTCCTTTAAAACAGCTCCATCCCCGCAAGCAACAAAAGAAAAAAAAATGAGCTCAATTGGACCTTGTCAAAATTAAAAACTTTCATGCTCCAAAGGATACCATCAAGAAAGCAAAGACAGACCACAGAATGGGAGACAATATTTACAAATCATATATCTGATAAAGATCTAGCACCCAGAATATAGAAAGAACTCTTGTAACTCAATAATAACAAGACAACCCAATTGAAAAGTAGACAAATCTGATTAGGCATTTTTTTTTCCAAAGAAGATAGATAAATGGCCAATAAGCACATGAAGATATACAACATCATTAATCATTAGGAAAATGCCAATCAAGTAGTGGCCTGGCCAGCTCAGTCAGAAAAGCATGCGACTCTCGATCTTGGGATCCTGAGTTCAAGCCCCACCTTGTGTGTAGAGATAGATTACTTAAGTAAATAAAACTTTTAAAAAAGGAAAATGCCAATCAATATCACAATGACACAGTATTTCAAACATAGTAGGAAGGCTATAATAAAAAAGATAGTAACATGTGTTGAGAAGGATATGGAGAAATGGGAGCTATCATACATTTCTTTGGGACCGTGAAATGCTGGGGCCAGTCTGGGAAACAGTTCGGCAGTCCCTCAAAGAGTTAAAAAGAATTAACAGAGTTACCATACAACCCAGCAATTGCAGTCCTAAGTATATACTCAAGATAAATGATAACATACATCCACACAAAAACGGTACAGGAATGTTCACAGCAGCATTATTTATGAGAGCCAAAATGTGGAAACAACCCAAATGTCCATCAAATGACAAATAGATAAACAAAATGTAGTATATCCATGCAATGGAATAGCAGTCTGCCAAAAAAGGAATAAGTATTTATGCATGCTATCACATAGATGGACCTTGGAGATATTATAATAAGTGAAAGAAGTCAGACAGAAAGACTCCATGTTGTAGGATTCCGTTTTTATGAAATATTTAAAATATTTATTTGGCTAAATCTAAAGAAACAAAATTGATTCGTAGTTACCTGAAGGGGGAGGATTGAATATGGACTGCTAAGGAGTACAGGGTTTATTTTAAGATTGATAACAATGTTCTGGAAATAGATTGCGGTGAAGGTAGCACAACTTTGTGAGTATACTGAAAACCACTGAATTGTACACTTTAAATGAGTAAATTTTATGGTGTGATTTATATCTTCATTTTTTTAAATGTGGAAAAATAGCACCATACCCAAGAGCTGGAGGTCTGTGGGGCAAAACTGGACCAGGGATGCTGACACTCTTTCCATGTCACAGAAAAACTCAGATTCAGATGCATTAGCAGGAATTTATTGGGTGCACACTGTGACAGATTAATGCAAATCATAAAGAGAGGCAACATAGTCACTTTTGAGTTCTAATTACTGGGAGCTGAATTAGGTCCCTTGGCCATCTGGCTAGATCCTTCTAAACCATCCAACTACATAGCCCAAGACCTCTCCAAATACTGCAGCCTTCAAACACTCTGGACTGTTTTTCTTCTGTGAAAATTCCGTTTCCCCCTCCTTGACTTTGCTCATGCTATGCCCTCCTCCCAAACTAATATGATCCAACTTATCTTTGACATGTCACCAGGTGTAAATTCTCTCCTATGAAGTAGTGCTTTGGTACACTAAAAAAAGACTCTGTAAGCATTTGTTGAGTAACTGAACAAATGAATGGCCTCAGTTATTCATCCCTCTAAGTAGAGTTGAAGAATTAAAATTGCCTGTAGTTACTGTAAGCCCCAGCTTAATTTCTCCAGGAGTTGTTGAACAGTACAGTGGATAAGCAAGCAGGCCTGGGGTAAGCTTATATCCTGGAAGGGAGCTCCAATTCATACCTGAGTTTCTCATAGAAACAATGAAATAGCATGGCCATTCTCAGCCTTATATCCACTGAGACACATGAGAGAAGATGCTCACATACAGCGCTGGCTCCCAGAAGCTTAATAGACATTATGCAAATTCCCACCTCATTCTGTCCCACCCAGGCAAGCATATCAGAATACAAGTGGACAACTTCAAACAAGGTCCAATGTACTAAAACAGGCAATCATTCACAAACCCCAGACCCTTACATATCAGTAAGAACAAATTACTTGCAATCCAGGTCCCAACTGTGACACCCCAAGGCACAGCCACACTGCAGAGGAAGGCCACTGGTGTATCAAGAGGTCACATTTCTGGAGAAGAGCCAGAATGGCAAACTTGTTATGGAAACAACCACAAACCACAAATGATATCTTGGCACAAGGAAATGGCTTCTGAAGTGCATGTAAAACATAACTTTAACAGATCACACGGAATCCAGCCCCATAACACTGGATTTAATCCAGGAGATAGTTAATCACAGAGCCTTCCCTCAGCCTGCCTTAAAATGTTGTCTCGTGTTTTGCTGCAACAAAGCCAGAGGGGCAGAAACACTACTGAGGTCATACAATTCAAAAGTGCTTTTCTGGGGAATTTTGCCCAGAGTACTTAAGAAAATTTTGTAGAAGGATAACTGGTGATATTTTTGAAAATTTGATCCAAAGATAATAATTTTGCTGCCTTTTTTCCTCTAAATGTTCCATTACCTGCTAGCAGGAAAAAGCAGTTACCAAACATGCTATTTGTCTTTTTTGCTGCCTTCAAAGCACAGTTTCTTCTTTCTCAAGCCATTCAGAATCGGCAGCTTCAAGTCTTTGCAACGGTATTATACAAGTCAGCCCCCCTCCCTTAAAAATGCATAAACCAAACCCTGTTTGCACAGAATTTGGCATCCTTTGATTCTTTGAGACTTGTGGTTTCACAAGACTGAAAAGCCTCAAAGCTCTGGCTCGATGATGGCCAAAGTTAAATGTGCACCAGCCTAAGTTCTGATCCCAGATCCACAACATGAAAAGTATTTCTACACTGGCTCCACAATAGGAGATTGCAACCATCATTAGAGCCCCGGTTTCCCCCCCCCCTTTTTTTAAAATCATCTGTTAAGAATTGAATATTGAATGATTATGAAAAATAGGTCTAATCCTTGTAAAAATACACACAGCAGGATTCGCTCCTCTAAATGTTGATATTATATCTTAAATCCAACAAAAGTCCTACCAGCCTTATCTTTGATGATCAGTCTTTGACCAATACCACTTGCAAGGCACTAAAGTATGAGTTAAAAACCTACGCATCCTAGTTTCCTTTTATTTATGGAATGCAAAATAATGTTTTCTGTACATCTTATATACTCTTGTGTAATATATAAAGTTCAATCTATAAGACTTAAAATGCTTGCATAATATTCAAAATAAATTTCTCCTTTGTAAGTACTGCGGCATCTGAACACTCTAACTTCTGTCTTACTACGCTTGGTAATTAGCCACAGACAGAACCCCACATAATAATGTCAGAAGAGAGACTGCCCTGAATTTCTTACATTTTCCTGCTATTCTCTATGTTGTTTTTCCTCACTTGAATTTGATCCAATATATTTTCTAAGTCTTCTTCAATTGTTTCCCTTCCACTATTCCCTGTTACAAAGTATAGCATTTCTGTGATTCTAAATAAAGTTCCTATTGTTAGTTTATTCAGCTGACTTTCTAAAACAGATGTTTGTGAACATTCAACCAAGCTCCTGCTTTTTATTGTAGGCATGCTTTAGAACCTGGTCTAAAGGTTTTCAAATTGTTTGCATATTTTCAGGTATTAACTGTGTGGAAGATAGTTTTTCTGCCTCCTTTTCCATCAAATGATGGAAAAAGGGCCAAAGGAGGATTAGAATGGCTATATTTGCTTAAGAAATCAGGCAAGCACATCATGCCAGGAGGACATAAATCAATGAGGTCTGAATTTGTCAAGTGTCTCAAGTTACTTTTTAAGAGGATGACTTTGAAAAGGCAAAGAATACATTTTATTGGGAATCTTTCCCTTGGCTTCGTAGACTTTAATATGATTTGGATTTATCTCTGGCCATTTGTTTAATAACCCAGTAAGTAGTAATTGAGGGCTTCCTATATGTAAATCCCCCAACGTGGGGGACACAGAGATACTTCAAACATGGGCCCTGGCCTTAAAAAACCTGGTGTAAGGAATAGATAGAAAGAGGATTAAATGACTTTATCTATACAAATCTTAGAATGGTTCCTGGCTCTTACTAAGGGTTAATACATGTTATTATATATAAATTATATACATATAATATTTATATAAATAGATATAGATAAAATATCTATAATATAGATAAAAATAACTCTGCTAAGACAAGGCAAAATTTGCTAGATAGAGACACATTACCAATGGAGAATTGGAAAAGAAGAGATTAATTCTGGCTGACTCTTTCTGGCAAGGCACTGTGGAAGTTTTAGCACTTAAGCGGAGCTTTAAAGTGTGGGTAGGACTTCCTGAAAACCATGTTGGAAGGGTGGAGAAGTAGGATTCACTGGTGACAACATAATTCAAACTGAGGGCGGGGGGAGGTAAAGCAGAGCCCGAAATACTGGAGCTCTGCTCCCTTCCATCTCGGACCCACCCACCTAACGCAGGAGCTCCGCTCTGACTGTCATAGTTATTCAGTTCCATCTACGTTTTCCTTTGAACTACAGGTTCCGCTGTTAAAATGAAGTTTGAAAACTACTGGATAAGATTATCTTAAAGAGCCCTTCCATCACTAATATTCTATGAGTCACAGACTATATTAAGAAAGACTTTGTTTTCCCAAGCATCTCAGCAGAAAAAGCAAGCATAGGAGATGCACATTTATTCAGCATTTACTATGTATCTAGGGTATGGCATGTATTACTATTAAATTCCAAACAGCAAACCTGTTCAGGTAGATGCTATTATTATCCTCACTGTACAGGCAAGAAAACTAAGATTAGAGCACTTAGATAACTCTCCCAAAGGTATGCAGCTCATAATCTGGTGGCAAAAGGATTCAAACTCAGGAAGTATCGTCCCAAAGGATGAACTCCTATTTACTATTCTGTGCTGCCCTAAGCACATCAGCGCTCATGCATTCAGAGGAAGGCTGGAAACATACACATCTGTGGTAACCGTACTTTTGCAGCCATCTTTGGAACAAACACTTATTTTAGAATCATCTCGAGAACCGGAGGCACTTTCTTCTGAATGTCCTCAGTTTTGGCAAATCCTTGCCATCAGAGTTGGCAATTTTTGCAAAGAGCCAAAAGTGACTGGGAGTCAGGTTTTGTGAAAAAGTACCTGATCAACCTGAGCCACGCCAAGATGGTCAACAGCGCGGTGTGAACAAGAGGGAGGAAGGCAGAAGCATGAATCAGTTCACAAGGAGCATCCCAAAGACTACTATAGTCACATTGTTGGAAAGTACGTTAAGGCCCCCAGGGCAACTACTTTGAAAGACAAAACTCTTGACTGTGTAAAATAGAGGGTGTTCTTTTGTTTTGTTTTGTTTTGTTTTTTTAAGGTCCCAGCAGCTTGCCGTGGAGGAACAAACCCACATATCTGCTCTGCCTCTCAGCGATCGAACAAATATGGTCAAGTCCCTTAACATCTCTGGACAAGAGTTTTCTGTAAATTAGAGACAACAATACCCAACATGGAGAGCCGTTTTAGGGACCAAAAAAAAAAAATGTATAAAGCAGCAAAGTACCATGCCCGACCCTAAACGGCCCCTCCAAAAAGTACATTTAATATTGTGCCAAACTATTTATTAAATATTCTCTGCACATTTGGGAATTTGAGATGGTTTTTGGTTCAAACCAGATATGTTTTGGAGTTTTTCCCCAAGTGCCGTAGCTGAGTTTATTCTCATATGGCACAGCACGTTTACGCACGAACAGTAAGAAATGAGTGTGCCGAAAACAACTATAGCTCCTGAAAAACACTTATTGAAAACACAATCCATCCCCACAGTATTTAACTCATCCAGGTTGCTAACAAACACTCTTCTAGTATCCTGGAAAGCATGGTTTAGAGAGAAATTTTCTGACCACAATAATTGCATGTCTTTAATAGCAATTGTCTTTCAAAAAAAAAAAAAAAACTACAAAGTTTCTATGTTGGTAAGAAAGCAGGTGAACTGGGAAAGAAATGTAAAGCTTTGTGCAAACAGCTTGTTTTCCATGACATGGGAGGTCTGCTTTTGAAAGCAAGCAAAGTATTCATTTATTAAGAAAAACCAGTTCTTTGGGCTCCTGCTAAGTGTTTTGGGGCTCAGCAATTATCCAAAACTCAGATTACGGATTCAACCCTCCCTCCCACCTCCTCCCCCACCTCCCTGAAAAACAGGAAATCTTACTGCGCCTGCATGATGCCTTCATCCCTGCAACCTTGCCGCATGTTGGGCCGAATATTATTTGAAACAAGTCACAAAAGAGAAAAGCTGAAGGCAGGTGCAGGAACAAGACGCTGTGCTCCTTAGAGAGGGCCTTAGGTAAGTAGCTACGAGAGTTGTACATGCCAATCAAAGACGAGCAAGGGTCAAGCTCTCTTTTGTGCACAAACAAAGACTAATTGCATGTTCATAGCTGTAGAGTCTGCGGGCACTAATTCGAGAGAGGAACTATAAAAACCTTGGACTCCCGCCTCCCAACAGCAGCCAAGGCAAAGCGGAGGGCTGGAGGAGCCCAGTGGCCGTCAAACAGCTGGGCCTCTCCCTGCCTTCTCCACAGCAACCAGAGGCTCCCACGTGGCTGCCATTTCAGAAATGAAAATAAGCCATTTTGTGGAAACTGAAAGGGTAGCTGTGTGTACATAACGCCAAGCCAATAAGCAGCAATGGAAAAGGCTCCGAGCCACTTAGCTTCCTTTGAAGCACAATGCCCAATACTGTTGGCCTTGCTTTTTCATTGAATCGACCAAATTAGCTGGCTCTTTTGACATCTTGTAGACATGACTGGTCAGTGCAAGTTGTCCTTTTCTTACATTCAGAAACAAAGGTCTGTTAAGGTGCTGTGGTCTTGTAAGGAACCATTTTGAATCAAGTTACTATTAAGGCCAAGCAACTGAAGCAGCGAGCTTTTGAATTTATTATTAATAATAGCTGACATGCGTGGAATACTTTTTCATCTCCCAAACACTTGCATTCATTCATTCTCTAAACATTTATTGCTACTTCTGCTATGGGCAAGGCTCTGTGCTTGGTGCTACGGAGAAAATAAACATGTTAGCCAATTAGGAGCCCTGCTCATTAAGCAGGGTGGACCCAATTGTGCCCATTCCACAACTGAAGAAGCTCAGAACCAAAGCAGTTGAAGTGACTTCACCCATCACACAGCCTTTTAGTGACAAAGCCAGGAGAGAATGCAGACCCTCTTGTCTCTGCTCAGTCCTTAACCCACGGCACCCCACTCCCTTTCTATAGGTGTGTGTAAGCAGCCCTCCAGCAAGGGCAGTGAGCATGCTAGAATATAGGGGTCCCCAAGCCTGCACCCCTTCTCACTTCAAAACAAAACAAATTCCTCTTTTGCCAAACTCCCACAAATAGAGCAGATAAAAATGGAGTTGCTCGGGTAAATTGCGCGAGGGGACACTGGTAGAGTGGATCCCAGCTCTTCCACTGACAAGTTATGTGACAAATGTTCAACAAATCACCTAATCTCTAGGTCTTAGTTTCCCCATCTGTACGAGGAGGAAGTTGGAGTCACTATTAAGTCTGTGAATTCTAAACTTGGCTGACGATCACAGACCAAGGGGGATCTTGTTAAACTACAGGTTTCAGGCCCTTTCTCTTATTTTATGAATTATTATCCTCAGGGAAGAGGACTCAATAGTCTGCACTATACCAAGCTCCCCAGCAGATTCTCCTTCGTAGCCTAAATCAGAAGCCCTGCGTGAGAAACGTTCAGTGACTGGGCTGGCTCGTGAAAATCCATACACAAGAAAATACCATTAAGTTCTGAAAAAGAATTCCGAGGATATGGAGCCTGAAGAATCTACTCATTTGTTGATTCATTCACGTGTTCCAACAAGCAGTGTGAACATTCTCTCTTTGCTGGTTTCTGTACTGGCCCCAGAAATACAAATATGACTGGTAGAGAGTCCTTGTTCTTAAGAATCTCAAAGTCTATTTGTGGAGATAGGTGTATAAAGAGAATGGCACAACAAAAGTGATAGGTACTTTAACATGGAGAGGAAGAGTACAACGGGAACACAAGGGAGAGAAGCTGTAAGTACACATCAGGATGGCTGGGTCATACAGGTTAAATTATGAAGTACTCAGGAAGAAGAAGCTGTTCACCACGGCAGAGGCTGAACTGTATCCTGTAGACAATGGTGGGCCATTGAAGGGTTTCGGGCAAGAGAACATGATCCAATTGATATGTAGAAAAGATTCCTCTATCTGCTGGGTGGTGAAGGGGTTTGGAAGGAGCCAGCACAAGAGAGACCAGTAAAGAGAAAGATACCATTAGACCACAGGAGAGACCATTAGGACCTGACCTAGAGCATTGTTAATTTACCACTGTATACCGTAGAGCAAGGCAGGGCACATGGAAGTGCTCGTTCAATGAAATAGGCCCAGCACTGTTCCAAGCATCTTACAATTGTCTTGCCTAATTCCTCTAACAATTCTACAAGGTACATACTATTAGTATTATACTGCTTATTTTAGAGTTAAAGAAACTGAGGCACAGAGAAGCTAAGAAATTTGTCCAAGCAACACGGTAAGAAATTAGTACAGATAGGATTTGAACTCAGGTAATCTGACTCCAAAAGCCATGTTCTTAACTGCTTTACTCTGCTGACTCCCTATCAAGTTCTGGGAAATTCATGTGGGAAGGAGGGAGGGAGGAAGGAAAAATGAACGAAGGGGTAGATGGGTGGGAGGTAAACAGAATAGGCAGGGTCTATCAGCAGGGTGATGGAGAGTAAAGAGTTAAGGATGGTAACCCAGTTTTCTTGCTTAGATAGCTGGGTATATAATGGGTAACTATATCAATCCATTTTTTTGATGAGGTAGAAGCTAAGACTCAATGCTATAATCCAGAGCCCTGGGAATTTGAAGACAAGGCAGTGACGGAGTAGAATAAGGCACTGCAGAGAATGTGAACGGTGCCACCAAAAGCTGGGTTAAGCAAATGCTGGGCAGCTCTTTGGCCTCAGGAGTTTGCTCCAGCAGTGCCCAGTTGTCAGGAATGGAGACAGGGCATGGCAACAGATGACGTCAACCATATTACCTAAAAACTTATTCTGGTCTCAGGCTTCTGAAAATGAGCTCAATTAAGAATTTGGTAGACGGGCACCTGGGTGGTATATATATATCATATATATTCCTTATCTATTTATCCACTGATGGATATTTAGTTTGTTCCCATGTTTTATCAGGAATAATTCTGCAATGAATATGGGGGTGCAGATATCTCTTCAAGATGCTGACTTCACTTCCTTCAGATATATACCCAGAAGTGGGATTGCTGGATCATATGGTAATTCTAATTTTAATTTTTTTGAAGAAACTCCACACTGTTTACCATGGTGATTGCTATCAATGTGCAGTCCCACCAATGGTGCATGAGGGTTCCCTTTTCTCCACAGCCTTGCCAGCACTCATTCTCTCTTATCTTTTTTAAATTTTATTTTTTAAAAGATTTTATTTATTTATTTGTCAGAGAGAGAGAGCACAAGCAGGGGGAGTGGCAGGCAGAGGGAGAAGCAGGCTCCCTGCTGAGTAAGGAGCCTGATGCCAGACTTGATCCCAGGACCCTGGGATCATGACCTGAGCTGAAGGTAGACGCTTAACCGACTGAGCCAGGCATCCCTTTAACTTTATTTTTAAGTAATGTCTACACCCAATATGGGGCTCAAACTCATCACCCCGAGATCAAGCTCATGTTCTACCAACTGAGCCAGCCAAGTGCCCCTCTTGTCTTTTTGATATAGCTATTCTGACAGGTGTGGTTCTGAATTGCATTTCCCTGATGATTAGTGGTGTTGATCACTTTTTCTTGAATCCGTTAGCCATCTGTATATGGCTTCTTTGGAAAATGTCTATTCAAGTTCTCTGCCCATTTTTTTTTTAAAGATTTATTTATTCATTTGAGAGAGAGAGTGTGTCTGTGTGAGTAAGGGGAGGGGCACAGGGAAAGAATCTTCAAACAGACACCCCACTGAGCGGGGAGCCTGATGTGGGGCTTGATCTCAGACCCCATGACCCATGAGATCACCATCGGAGGCAAAACCAAGAGTCAGCCACTCAGCCGACTGAGCCACCCAGGCGTCCCTGCCCATTTTTAAAATCAGATTATTGGTGCTCATTTCTGCAGTACATATACTAAATCAGATTATTGGGGGTGGGGACTGTTATTGAGTTGTATGAATTCCTTATATATTTTGGATATTAGCCCCTTATCAGATAAATGATTTGCAAATATTTTCTCCCACTCCATAGGTTGCTTTTTCATTTTTTTTTTATTGTTTCTGTTGCTGTACAGAAGCTTTTTATTTGTTTTATGTCATCCCACTTGTTTATTTTGCTTTTGTTGCTTAGATTTTTGGTGTTATATCCAAAAAATCATTGCCAAGACCAATGTCAAGGAAAATTTTTTCTATGTTTCCTTCTAGGAGTTTTATGTTTCAGGTCTTATATTTAATTCTTTACCCCATTTTGAGTTAATTTTTGTGAGTGGCATAAGACAGGGGTCCAGTTTCATTCTTTTGCATGTGAATATCCAGTTTTCCCAGTATCATTTTTTGAAGAGATGATCCTTTCCCCATTGAGTATTCTTGGCTTCAATGGCAAATATTAGTTGACCACATGCACATGGATTTGTCTCTAGGCTCTCTATTCTGTACTATTCATCTGTGTGTCTGTTTTTATGCCAGTACCACACTGTTTTGACTATTATAGCTTTGTAATATAGTTTGAAATCAAGAAATGGTATTTCTACAGCTTTGTTCTTCTTTCTCAAGATTGCTTTGGCCATTCAGGGTCTTTTGTGGCTCCATACAAATTTTAGGATTTTTTTTTTTGTGGCTGTGAAAGATGCCATTGGAATTTTGGTAGGGATTGCATTGAATCTATAGATAGCTTTGGGTAGTATGGACATCTTAACAATAGTAATTCCTCCAATCTGTGAGCAAGGAATGTATTTCCATTTTATTTGTGTCTCCTTCAACTTCTTTCATCAATATCTTATAATTTTTAGTGTACAGATCTTTCACTGCCTTGATTAAATTTATCCCTAATTAAAAAACAAAACAAGGAATGCCTGGGTGGCTCACTTGGTTAAGCATCTGCCTTCAGCTCAGATCATGACCCCAGAGTCCTGGGATCAAGTCCCATATGGGGCTCCCTGTTTAGCGGGAAGCCTGCTTCTCCCTCTCTCTCCACCACTCCCCCTGTTTATGCCCTCTCTCACTCTCACTCACAAATAAATAAATAAATAAATAAATAAATAAATAAATCTTAAAAAAGAGAGAGAGAGACAAACCAAAAAACAGATTCTTAACTATAGAGAACAAACTGATGGTTACCAGAGGAGAGGTTGGCAGGGCGTGAAATGGGTGAAGGGATTTAAAAGCACATTTATCATGATGAGCACTGAATAATAATCAGAATTGTTGAATCACCATATTGTATAACCTGAAACTAATACAGTATTGTATGTTAACTATACTGGAATTAAGAATTAATTAATTTATTTAAAAATAAAGATCAAGTAAAAAATTTCTCAAATTTATTCCTAAGTATTTTATATTTGATGCTATTATAAATGGACTGTTTTCTTTACTTCTTTTTCAGATAGTTCATTACTAACATATCTGCTTCTGATTTCAATCTGTGGCAATACGCTGTTATCACTAATGTATATGAAGGAAATCTGGTTTCACACAAATATGTGTTTTTGGAAAAGAGAACAGCATTTTAATTACCTTTGAGACAACTGTAGATATTCTTCTTTGATATTAAGCCACAATTCAGCAAGTGATAGCTTCTTAAAGGTCATCTGCAATGTGGAGTTTGAAATCATTATCAATGAACTTTACGTACTCTGTTATACCAAAGTCCATGATCTATCTTGTATTTTTTTTAAAGATGTTATTTATTTATTTGACAGAGAGAAAAAATGCATAATCAGGGGGTGGGGCAGAGGGAAAGGGAGAAGGAGACTCCCCACTGAGTGCAGAGCCGGACATGAGGCTGGATCCCAGGACCCCAAGATCATGACCTGAGCCAAAGTCAGGTGCCCCACCAACTGAGCCACCCAGGCTCATGTATTTTGTATTATGCATCGATCTTTGATTCATGCATGATATCACAATATTGTACATTGATCATTTCAAAAATACTGATTTCTGACTTGTAAAGATCTTCCAAATATTTATACTTTTAATTATACAATATTCCAGAAAAACACATTTGTTAATATCACCACCAGTAGCATCAGCAAACTGTTTCACTGCTGGGAGACTGTCAAGCTCACAGTGGTGGACAGAGTTGTCCAAAAATTCTAATTTTGCTTGAAAGCTCCAATTTCATCATTGGCAACAAATACTGTCAGCTGTTTTCCTTGTAGTGACAGACTTAGTTTGTTCATTTTTGAGAAAATATCTGCCAAATACTCACGTCTGAATAACCACAGTTTTTCCATCAGTTGTCCTTTTAAGTGAAAAAATGGTCTTCCATGGGAAAAAAGTAGCTAGTTCAGCATGCAATTCAAGCAACTGCACAAGTGCTTTTCCTCAAGACAACCATTGCACTTCAGTGTGCAGAAGTAATTTATGCATACAAGTACTTAAGAGTCGAAATTTAATAAAATGATTATTTTTTTTACTACTTCATCAAGGACATTCTTTTCTTTTTTAAGATTTTATTTATTTATTTCACAGAAAGAGAGATCACAAGTAGGCAGAGAGAGAGGGGGAAGCAGGCTCCCCGCTGAGCAGGGAGCCCGATGCCGGGCTTGATCCCAGGACCCTGAGATCATGACCTGAGCCGAAGGCAGAGGCTTTAACCCACTGAGCCACCAAGGTGCCCCCATCAAGGACATTCTTAAAGCTGGCTTTTTCTCCTCCATGAGTGGTGGTGAAGTGTACAATGACTGCTAGCACAGCTTAGTGCCACTGCCTTGATTCATACTAATGTCAAAAGCTTTGTCCACTGTTGCTTTTGCACCATCAGTGCAAATATCAACATAATGAAAAAGGGATATAATGTCTTAGTATTATCATAAGAATAGTTTTGGCTTCACAAACCCTCTTGAAGGGTCCTGGGACCCTGAGTCCATGGTCCATGTTGGCAGAACCACTGGGCAACTGCATCCTGCATCCAAAGTTTTATTTCATTCCCTCCCTCCCTCCCTCCTCCCTCCCTCACTCAATCACTCACTCAAAACCACTCATTAAATACCTGCTGTGTTCCAGGCCTCCCACAGCATAGTTATGTTTTCTACCATTGCAATCTGCTATCCAGATCAAGCTGAGAGGCTAGAACTAAAACAGAACTCTTCCTCCATACTTGTATGGGTGTGTCCACTTAGGTGATTATAAGGGAGATATTTCCCAATACAGCCTTCTCTATCCAAACCCAACATAGTCTCACGTTATTTCACACTGATTTAAAGATGTCATGCCACTCACCCAGGTTACACTATATAAGTATTAACAAGTCAGTCTACAAGGGCAACCGCCCCTAGAGCCTTCCACAGTATTACAGACTTGATGACTTCTAAGGAGGGGAGTAGAGTTAGCCACAGTCCTAACATTTCACTCTGCCTTTACTTTATGTAATAGTCTATATGATTTGTATATATTTTATGTATTTTATATGTATATTTTATACGTATGTACGTATATGTATATATATTATATGTATGTATATAGGTATATTTCATATGTATACATGTACTTTATATATGGTATATATACTTGTATATACTTTATATATGCTATGTAGATTATATATGGACAATATATATAGTTTGAATCATCAAAACATGGGAATATTTTTATAACAATTACAGATGTCAATTACCACACAGTATTAACATGTTTCTTTCAGAATCATGCATAGCAAAAATAAATAAGATGAAATAGTGTGCAGTAAGTACTTTATAAGTGTAAAATAAAATACATATGTCTCAGGCACTAATCTAAAGACAAAGCTCACTTTAAGTTCACTCTTCTGTGGCATATTTGGGGCACCTGGCTGGCTCAGTTGGTAGAGCATGTGACTCTTGATCTAGGGTTGTGAATTTGAGCCCCAGTGTTGGGAGGAGATTACTTTTTTAAATGTTTTTTTAAAAATATTTTATTTATTTATTTGATAGAGAGAGAGCGAGAGAGCACAAGCAGGGGGAGCAGCAGAGGGAGAGGGAGAAGTAGGTTCCTAGCTGAGCAGGGAGCCCAATATGGGGCTCAATGCCAGGACCCTGGGATCATGATCTGAGTCGAAGGCAGACGCTTAACTGACTGAGCCACCCAGGTGCTCCAGGTAGAGATTACTTTAAAAAAAAAAAAAGAGCCTCATATCTATTAATGATGCAATTAAGAATATATCAGAGGGGTGCCTGCGTGGCTCAGTGGGTTGAGACTCTGCCTTCCGCTCAGGTCATGATCTCAGGGTCCTAGGATCGAGCCCCGCATCAGGCTCTCTTCTCAGCGGGGAGCCTGCTTCCCCCTCTCTCTCTGTTGCTACTCTGCCTACTTGTGATCTCTCTCTCTGTCAAATAAATAAATAAAAATCTAAAAAAAAAGAAGATATCAGAAAATTGAGGCACCTGGGTGGCTCAATGGGTTAAGTATCTGACTCTCGGTCTCAGCTCAGGCCCTGATCTCAGGGTCATGAGTTCCAGCCCCACATTGGGCTCTATACTGGGCATGGAGTCCACTTAAAAAAAAATATATCAGAAAAAAAGATGGACATTGATTTTTCAATTATTGTTATAGAAGGCTTAAAACTGATCATAGTAGAAGCCACAGCCAGTCTTTATTATAAGAAACACATCCCCAAATTAATTCAAGTCTTCTAAAGTCTTGATGACAGGCTTTCTATGCTTGCTTCTGCCCTAAAATTTTTTCTCATTAGATTTTCCCCTTCCATGCTCCTTGCCTCCCTCATCACCTGAGGCGGCTGCACATAGCCCACCCAACTTGTTCTTTTTACACTTATAGTGAATTATATTACTTTCAGCAAAGAGTTGAAATTTTTCTATTAGTGCAAATGTGAAGTACATCTTGCCCATTATTAATACTCTTATCACTGATACCTACTGTTTCATTAAAATAAGAAGGAAACATTTAAGTACAAATCCAGGAAATTTGATTCTCTGGGGCAATGCTCCATGGTCCTTTTGTTCTGGAGTGGCATAAACTCTGAAAGTTGCAAGGTATCATCAAAAGTTTATTTACATTCATTGTCTGCTTGTTTCCCACACAAATATATTCTGTGTTTAAAATGTATAAAGCCGAGCCAGGCCTTCTCACGCTGTTTGCGGTAAAATATGGCTTACCACGTCTCTCTGAGGAACCATTGACAAATAGGCTCTTGTTGTCCAACTTTCGCTCTGCTGAGGGTAATGATTCAGCGGTTCAGAAGGTTAATTCCTAGAGATAGTGTTGTCTTTGGCTTGAACAGATGTTGGTAGTGCTTTAATGTGGTTATCAAACTAGGCTGCCCTTCATTCTTTGCTTTCGGGAGCGCAGGGCATTGTTTCACAAGGCATTCCAGCCCCCCTCTATGGAGATCCAGCGGAGCTGAACATACCACAGCATTACTCCTGCCAGCACAGGCTCCTCTGGGGTCACTGTGGATATTGACAATATACAGCACGGAAACTGATAATGACAGACTCAATCTTTAAAAGATGCGTAAATATTTGTAAACGCATCAAGATTTAGAATGTCTTTGGATGCTCAGATCCAATAATCTGTAAAACTACTCATTCAATAAGTGTTCAAATCCCTCAATAGCTCTATGGACTGGCCTCTCAATGGTTTACTATATGCTCTAATATCTTTTTTGTCCATATCAATCTCCAGAATGGAATAACTGCCTGTATAATCAGGATGTTTGTGCTCACTAAATGGAATCTACATTGGGCAAGAGTCCAAATACTAAGCAAGTTCAATTTTGCTGGTGCTCATATGTAATGATAAAATCCACCATCACGAGCTGAGTGGAAGAGAGAATCCCCTAGCCTAGGAGATCATTTCCACCCAACCATAGATTCCTATTTTTCTGGCAAATTCCTGTCAATGCAATGCCATTGAAATGGCAGCATCCCAATAGCACAGTGTTGTTTCAAAATCAAACCTCTGGGTGCCTGGGTGGCTCCGTCGGTTAAGCGTCTGACTCTTGATTTCAGCTTAGGTCATGATCTCAGGGTTGTGAAATCAAGACCTGCAATGGGCTCTGCACTGGGGATGGAACCAACTTAAGATTCTCTCTCTCCCTCTCCCACTGTTACTCCCCCACCTCGCCCTCTCTAAAAATAATAATAAAATAAAATAAAATGGTTGTCAAAAAATAAAAAATTTTAAAAATCAAACTCATGGTGGTCGACAACTTATTATGTATGCTTAGGGACTATGCACAAAAAAATACAAGAATTTCCTGCCCTTATGGAATTTAGTCATGTTGGGAGCCCAGAGTTACATCTATGAAATAATTCAAGAGCAATCAGTAGCAGGAGGAAAATGACTTAGTGTCATAACAAATGGTACAGTTTTGGACAACGGATGCCAGGAAGGAAAGTGATGAGGAGAGCAATTGATATTGATATTCACATATAGCTTTATTGAGGTCTTACTCTGATCCAACACTGAGTTATGCACTGAGGATACAAAGATGAGTAAGAGAGAGTCCTGTTCTCAAGGAGCTCACAGTCCAGTGCGGGAGACGGACCTACAGACCAATCATTTCAGCATGGTAGATATGGGTTAAATAGAAGTCTTAAAAAATTCCAGGGGAACCCAAAGTAAGTAGGACTAACTGAGGCAGGGAATTCAGAGAAGAGTAACAGAGAAGTATGCATTGTGCAGGGCTTTGAAAGACAAGTAGGAGTTCTTCAGGATAATTGGAGAAGGGAACAATAAGCAGAGGGGCTCAGCGGTATGAAGCATCCCGGTCTAGTTAGGAAAGTGAGAGACTCAGAGTTACTGGAAGTAGTTACCCTCTTCTTAATTTTAACAGGTAAGGTAAATGAGGTTCAGGGAGGTTAACATATCTATCCTAAGGTCCCACAACTGGGAAATGATAAAGGAATAACTCAAGTCTACATCCATCTGACGCCTCTGTGATCCTCTCATCAGCAAACTGCCTTCATAAACACCTGGAAACAAGTATGAGTCAATTCATGGCCTCCATAAAACCCTCATGCAGTAGGAATTGGCAAGAAATTCACTTCTACATAAGATATAACCTGTAAAACCCCATAGCAAGGAAATCTACTTAAGATTTTGCATATTTTATTGCAAAAATGTTAATTTTCAACATTAGCACCATCATTTTGGATATATTTGGATATGGTCAAAGGAAAAGAGAATATCTACCTGGAAAAGAGAAGAACGAAATGAGAAGAACTGAATTATTAACACCTTTATTTAAACTGTAAGGACCTACAGAACACCCTATCAGGGGGTGCCTGGGTGGCTCAGTTGGTTGGGCGTCTGCTTGGGTCAGAATCCCAGGGTCCTGGGACCAAGCCCCACATTAAGCTCCTTGCTCAGCCAGGAGCCTGCTTCTCCCTCTCCCTCGGCCTGCAGCTCCTCCTGCTTGTGCTCTCTCTCTCTCTCTGTCAAATAAATAAATAAAATTTTAAAAAAAGAACACCCTATCAGGACAGGGACTGCAGAAAATTAATCTGTCAAGCATGCCACCTCATCCCTTCTCTGAGCCTTGGTTTCCTCATTTGTAAATCAAGTAAGCTACACTTACTTGAAACACAAAAAACATACATTCGTATTCAACATATGACACGAAACTGAGAAGAAACATTAAGTAAAAGAAAAACCTTCTCTAGGGAAAGGGATAAGGGCAGAAAGGGCCTTGGCTTTCCCGTCTCAAAAGTCACGGGACTGGGCAGGAGCATCCCTGGGACTCCACTCCATTCTGACACTCTAGGCTTCCACAGTTTTAGATGTTTGGTTCTCATGAGGGTACTGCCATCCCCTAGGGGACATTCACCCAAAGAACTGGAGGGCACTTTTGATCGTTACAGTGACTGAGTCACTACTGGTGTTTAATAGTTGGGGACCAGGAAACCAGACACGACCTCAAATGACAAAGAATTGCCCCACATGACATTTTTCACCCCTGGATTTACTGCGGAATAATTCATAAATAAAACTATACATATTTAAAGTGTACAAACATTGCAATTTGAGATATATATATATATATATATATATATATATATATAGTGAAATGATTAACACAATCAAGTTAATTCACACATCTATCACCTAACAGTTACTTTGTGTGTGTGTGAGAACACTTAAAATCTCCTCTCAACAAACATCAAGTATACAATTCAGTGTTGTTAACTATAGTCACCACGCTGTGTATTACATTCCCAGAACTTATTCATGTTGTAACTGGAAGTTTGTACCCTTTGACCAAAATCTTCCCATTTCCCCCACCCGTCAGCCCCTGGTAACCACCACTCTATTCTGTTTCTATGAGCTCACCTTTTTTTAGATTCCACATACAAGTGAGATTATACAATATTTGTCTTTGTATAACTTATTTCACTTAGCATAATGCCCTCCAAGTTCATTTGTCCCAAATGGCAAGATGTCCTTTTTCATGGTTGAATAATATTCCACTGTATAATCTTTTATGTATAGAGATGTATAATCTTTTTTATCTATTCATCTAATGACAGACATTTAAGTTGTTTCCATATCTTGGCTATTGTGAATAATGTCACAATGAACATGGGAGTGTAGATAGCTCTTCAAGATACTGATTTCATTTCCTTCACATATATACTTAGTCATATGATTGCTGGATCATGTGGTAGTTCCATTTCTAATTTTATTTATTTATTTATTTGCTTACTTACTTATTTAGAGCATGAGTTGGGGGAGAGGCAGCGGGAGAGGGAGAGAGAAAATCCCAAGGAAACTCCACGCTGAGTGCAGAGCCCAACACAAGGCTCAACCCCACAAACCTGAGATCATGACCTGAGCCAAAATCAAGAATTGGACAGTTAACTGACTGAGCCACGTAGGCACCCCTCTAATTTTTTTTAAGTTTTATTTATTTAATCTCCACACCCCATGTGGGACTCGAAATCCTGACCCTGAGATTAAGTGTCACATGCTCTTCCAACTGAGCAAGCCAGGTGCCACTCCACTTCTAATTTTTAAGGAACCTCCATGCTATTTTCCATAGTGGCTGTTCCAATTCACATTCCCACCAAGAGTATGGTAGGATTCCCTTTCCTCCACATCCTTGCCAGCACTCATCTCTTGCCTTTTTTTTTTGTTTCAAAGATTTTATTTATTTATTTGACAAAGAGGAGACAGATCACAAGTAGGCAGAGAGGCAGGCAGAGAGAGAGAGAAGCAGGCTCCCCACTGAGCAGAGAGCCTGATGTGGAGCTCAATCCCAGGACCCTGAGACCATGACCTGAGCCAAAGACAGAGGCTTTGACCCACTGAGCCACCCAGACACCCAACCTCTTGCTTTTTTGGTAATTGCCATTTTAACAGGTGCGAGGTGATATGATTGTGGTTTTGATTTGCATTTCCCTGATGATTGGTGATGTTGATTACTTTTTCATGTGTCTGTTGGCTATTTGTATATCTTCTTTGGAAAATGTTTATTCAGGTTCTTTGCCCATTTTCCTACTGGATTGGGGTTTTTCTGCTATTGAGCTGTATGCGTTCCTTATACATTTTAGATATTAATCCTTTATCAGATATATCATTTACAATATTTTCTCCCATTCTATGAGTTGCCTTTTGACTCTGTTGATTGTTTCCTTTGCTGTGCAGAAACTTTTTAATTTGATGTACTCCCTCTGGTTTATTTTTGCTTTTGTTGCCTGTGATTTTGGTGCCATATCCAAAAAGATCATTGCCAAGACCAATGTCAAGGAGCTTTTCCCATTTTCTTCTAAGAGTTTTATGGTTTCAGGTCTTAGATTTAAGTCTTTCATCCAATTCGAGTCAATTTTTGTGAATGGTATAGGACAAAGGTCCAGTTTCATTCTTTTGCATGTGGATATCCAGTTTTCCCAATATCATGTATTGAAGAAACTATCCTTTCCCCCACTGATCTCACACATGACTTTTGAGGGTCTTGTCAAGATTTCATGTAGTGGGAAACGCTTTTTGTAACTATTGGAATATTGAACCTAACTTCATCTTACATACACACTGGTTTTAACAGACACTGCATTTTTCAGGAATATAAGGAGGCATATATCCAGGAAAGATTGCACTATACTTGGTTTAGTTCAGTACTTTACCAAAAGCTGCCCACCATTTCAAAACATCACTAGCTGTTCAGGGCACCTGGGTGGCTCAGTTGGTAAGCATCTGCCTTTGGCTCAGGTCATGATCTCAGGGTCCTGGGATGGAGCCCCGCATCGGGCTCTCTGCTCAGCGGGGAGTCTGCTTCTCTCTCTGCCTCATGCCCTCACTTGTGCACGAGCACTCTCTCAAATAAATAAAATCTTTTAAAAAAAATCACCAGCTGTGACAGAGCTTATGGTATTTTGATAATTTGGTTACTGATACACACCAGCTCTGCAGGCAGAGCTGTTATCTTCACGCTGAGTCTACATGTAGGTGCAAGCCTCCATCGATTTCACTACATCTCATACTATAGTTGAGTATGAGCCTTTGTGTACAGAAAAAATATTTTATTACAATTGCTTTCATTCTATATTCCCTTTATATTATAGAGTAACTTGTTTCTTTTATTCAATTATGAGTATAAGCACATTATCAAAATGAGTCTCAAACTTTATTGTGCATATAGACCACCTGGGGATCTTGTTAAAATACGGAATCTGATTCAGTGAGCCTGAGATAGGCCCAAAATTCTGCTTGTCTACCAAGGTCCCAAGTGATGCCCATGATACTGCTGGCCCATGGGCCAAACTTTGAGTAGTAAGGAGTATCTTATCAATGCATTTATTTTCAGGGTTTCAAAATAGGTGTTCTACCCAAGGGGTGTGGGCTGTGGTTCAGGACCACTGCATTAGGCAGAAACTCAGAGATCTGAAAACACTTGGGGAAGTGGGGTGAAAGGTATCATTTCTCCATGTATGGTCTCATTAATCCTCATGGCAAACCTGTGAGACAGGAATTATTATTCTCTAATTTCCAGATAAGGAAACTGAGGCTCAGAGTGTAAGATATCAAAGTAACAGTAAGGTAAAATGAGAAGTCCAAAGGCAAGACTTGAACTCAGTTCTATGCAACTACAGAGCCCTTGCTGGGTCCTCAGGAGAAGCTTCTTGCTCAAGGATTCATGTCCTTGTGCTCTGTCCAATTGCAAAATCCCCAAAACACTAAATTGGCTAAATAAGGCACATTCTGTTGTATTCAGCAGGTAGGAATTCATGAATTCCCTCCTCTGCCCACCTGCTGGGCACTGGGCTGGGCTGCCTGGCCTGAGGCCAGTGCAGCCGTACTGCATTTCTGGACCTGTCTCCTTCTCTTTGCCGTAGGCAGAGAAGGCTGCTTCGTCCACTGTGGTTAGGACTCTCATTCCTATCCCCTTGCTTCCTACCCATAATGCAGGGAAGAGTTATTTCAGACAAAGAAACTGAGGCCTAGAGAGTTTGTGCCACTTGCCCAGCTCTGAATTGGCCAAGCAGACACTGAAAGCAACTCAGTCTCCCTCCAGAGAACATCCTCCCAACTTCTACATTAGGAACTTAGGGCAGAAACAGAAGCTAGGGCCTTGCTTTTAAACAAAACTTCCCTTCCCAAAACTCACTTGTTTCTCCTTTGCTGACTGTCCAAAGGGGCTGGAAGAGACTTGAAATGTGTCTACCTAATACCTGAACAACCTTTTAATGGGTTAAAAAAAAAAAAAAAACAAGAGTTCCATGATTAAGTTTCTAAAAAGTCAAACACCTGTTATAATTGTTTGGGTTCTTTTTTATTAATCCCACAGAATTAGCTGATGGGTTGTTAGCACTGTTTCGATTGACCCGTGGCTCTTGTGATTCCGTGCCCATGATTCAAAATCCAAAAGGACATTAAGGATAAGAGATCTTGACAAAAGGTCTTTCTGAGTTCAGCTAAATCAACCATCTCCCAGATCCTGAGAATGGATGGGGAATAAAGTGGTGGAGAGCTGCCCACTGCACAAATCCAGGGGACAGGGGACCCACTGTATTATGCCCTGGGGGTGCCAGTCATGTACAACACATGAAAATGCTGCCCCCTGGAGTTGTGCCATGTGACAGCCTTTGGTAAGCTTCAAAAAGCCTGGCTCCTGGACAAGATAAGATCCATGTCTTGTGGAGCTTAGAGTTTATCTAACTGTGAAGGTAACCCTCTTATAAAGTATGAAGATTTAGGGGCACCTGGGTGGCTCAGTTGTTAAGTGTCTGCCTTTGGCTCAGGGCATGATCCCAGGGTTCTGGGATCGGCCCCACACGGGCTCCCTGCTAGCCGGGAAGCCTGCTTCTCCCTCTCCCACTCCCCCTGCTTAGGTTCCCTCTTTCGCTGTGTTTCTCCCTGTCAAACAAATAAATAAATAATCTTAAAAAAAAAAGGATGAAAATTTACAAATAAAAAAATAAGGAATAGAGTGCCATTCACCAAAAAATGTACTGTAACATTCCTATATATTCCTGATAGCTCCAGACTAGTATCCACTCAAGTGAATAAATAAAGCATAGCACATCTTCAAACTGGAATACGATACAACAATAAAGAAATAAAGAACAAGGTACTGATGTATGCAACAATAAGGATGGACCTCATAAACATGCCCCTTGGAACAAAAGAAGCCAGACACAAAACAGAATAAGCTGTATGATTTCATTTGGAAACACGGGAAAACCGAGAAACCAGGCTAGTGGTTATCTTCGGGGTATAGTGACTGGAACGGAGCAACTGCAGGATTTCAGGGCCGCTGGTCATTTTATGATTTTTGATCTGAGAGCTGCTCACCCAGATATATTAGTTTGTAAAAATGCTTTGAGCTATATCCTTATGCTATGAGTATTTTTCCTCATTTTTTCAAAAAATTTTTAAAAGGTAGAGGGCCGTGGAATGGCCGTGGGACAGTTAGTAAGATGGGGAGAGCTGCCCCCTTCAGTGTCCAACCCCCACAGTCGTAGCAGGAACAGAAGAAGGCTGGGAGCTTACAGGCTGGCCTTCGGAAGACGGCTTTGAAGGACCCCAGCTCCGTCTTAGGCTCCCTGTTACCTAAGACCTCTAGTGGAAGCATCTCACTTAGTCCTGCCCCTCCCAGAAAGTCCCCTTTATTCTGAGCTTTCTGAGCCCTGTCCTCATTCATTCTCCCACCCCATAAGTACGATACTGATCTGTGCCATGGCCCATCCCCTCAGGCCAGTGTTTTCTGCTTCCAGGGATCTCTGAAGACGTAGGCCATAAAGAACAGGTAGAGCTAACGGTGGGAATTCAGAACTCTTGGCAGGCAGCTGAAGGAGTCTCGAGTGCCAACACCAACAACAGCTAACACTAACAACTAACTGTATGTCGCACATTGTTCGAAGTGTTTTCTAAGCATTAACTCAATGACTACTCATAATAACCCCTGGAGGCGATTTGCTGTTATAACCATTTTCCAAATGAGGAAATTGAGACTTGGAGAAATAAAACGAGCTACCCAAGGTTATACGACTAATAAGCAGGAGAGCTGGGATTTGACCTGGGTCTTATTAGACTCCAAAATCTGTGCTCCTGGCCACTAAGCTATGCTACTACAAGTACGAAAGGCACGACCTGTCCAGCCCCAGTTCCCGCTGCATTTCTCCAGGCTCCGCGGTCTGCTCTCACTGCAGCCCCAGCTGTCCCCTGCCCCAAAGAAGCAGGAGTCCAGGCGCCGCTTCGCAACGGAAATACGAGCTCTGTACGAAATATACACTTTGCTAACCACAGGCAGCATACAAATCTGAATCTAGAAATACTTTCAAAATGTGACAAAAGCATCACGAGGGCCTTGGTGGTACTGGGGCTTCCCTGTGCCTGTGAGTACAGGTAGGTGTGCAGGCTCGTATGTCTATATGAACACATAGGGGCTTGGGGGTGGGGATCAAATGCATTATGTTTGGCCACAGATGTTTCGGCGCCTGTGTCTGCAAATGTGTGTGCATTTCTGTTCCGGTGAGTGTGTGGCCATAAGTGTTGTGTGTGTGCACGTGTTTAGGTACACGTGTGCACGCTGGATGTTCTACAGTTGTACATACGTGTGCTTGTCCATACTGCGTGCCAATGCCCACATGTCCATGCTAACATTTGGATGAATACATGTGTCTAGACGTGTGTGTGCTACCGGTGTGTGGAAGCAGGTTCTCTGCACAGCTCTCTGAGCGAGGCAGTGTATTTGTATGCCTGTATTTATCACCGTGTGCCCACATGTTTGTGTCTGTGCATTTGCGTAAATGCTCGTAGGCACCAGGTTTGTGCGTCTGTATGTATGCTTATGTGGGAGCATGTTCGGGGCTTGAGTTCATAGGTACCTGCCTAACCCCTACACCTGTGTATGGATTTAGGGGTCTGACCATATTTATGTGTGTTTGTGTGCACATTTTCTTGCTCACTGTATCTGCCCACACAGATCTGCAGCCTGTGTCTATGAGCTTTCTAGACATAAATCTGTATGTTTGTGTGTACAACAGCCACATAAATATTTACATACATCTGTATGTACATATAAAAAACACCCAGCTGCATAAAATCGAAGTGTTTTCTAAAAATCCCTGGCTTGGGATCTCGTTTCCTCATACTGCTGCAAATCACACCCACTTGTCTCTTGAAGATTTGTCACTCCTGGCACACTGTCACTCCTGCCAACACTACTCCTGCCTCAATTCCTGGCAATTTCTAAATATGCACAGAGGATTCTCCCCACACTCTGGCCTCTCAGTTCCTTGAACTCCCCCCATGCTCCAACCCTTGACTCTCCCTTAGCCATTCACTCCCACAGGCATACTTCTATGCGTCAGTTAAACCATTCCAAAACCCAGTCACTTAACACAACAACAATTTATTATTTCTCATGACAATTTATTATTTCTCACAAGTCTACCCATTGGTTCTTCTCCTGGTCTCACCCACGCTCACTCACGGCCCTGGTGGTCAGTTAGCCAGGCCTCTCTCTGTGTGATCTTTCATCCTCCAAGTGTTGTGGGTTTTTGTTTTTTTTTTTAATGTGGTGGTGGCAACATACCAAAAAAGCAAAGCAGAAGCCTCCAGGCCTTCTTGAGGCTGAGGCTCAGGTAATACATGGTCACTTCCTCTTCTTTCTCATGGCCAAAACAAGTCACAGGCTCAGTCCAGGTTCAAGGGACAGGGAAACACTCCAGTATGATAGGGGGAGCTGAAAAGAACTTGGGAGCCCTTTTTAATCAACTACACCTAGGCCTGGCCATGATCAGTAGCTGCAAATCGTCCACAGTCTCAATGTCATAATCACCCTCCCTGATCACTGCCCCCTATCTTTTCATCTCAATCCCTCTTACACTATAAATCCAGGAATCTGTCAACCCCACTGGGACCTCCATTTCGTTGATCCTACCACCTTCTCACTGTCTACCTATCTGATGCCCGCTCTTCTCTTTACTCAGCTGGAATTATTTTCGTCACACATTAGAAACTTTTGTGGCACTTACGTAAGCAATAATCCTGGTTAAATCCCATTCTTTACTTCCTCTGTGCCTGCACCTGTGTACCTGAACGGAGCTGGAGAAAAACCACAATGATTCCTTTGCTTTCACTTTAAATTCATAACCACTAACCTCAGGTGGGATGTTAAACTTGCCCCCAAACCACATGATAATCTTGAAGTCTATTTATTCCGAGTATCTATTTGAAGCATATAGCATGCTTTCTTCTCTAAAAGCCACCCCTATGCTTAGCTAATGACTTTGCCTCCTGTTTCTCTGAGAACATGTCAGCATCTTTGCCCATATATGCTATTTTCTCCTGTTACTAGGGAGGCACACTGTAGGCTCCTAGCTGAGATTAATCTCTCCACCTGTGCATTCCTTCTACCCACTCAAGGCCAAGCCTTCAGTTAATTCCTTCTTTTCTCTACTCCGTCAGTAACTTTCCCCTCTCTACTGGATCCCACAATTCTGAGCCATTCCAATCATCTTACAAGCCTTACAAGCACATCAGGATTTCTCTCAATAAAAAAAAAAATTCTCTCTTAACCTCACTTCCCCTCCAACTCTTTGTTCCATCCCTTTGCTCAGGGGTTATCTATACTCCTTGTTTTCCTTTTCTCCATTTCCTCTTGAATTCATTTCAATCAGGCTTTCTCTCCACTCTGAACTGTTTATTTCAGTTCACTCCACTCTGAACTGAAATGCTCCAGCTCACTTGTGACCTCCACATTTTCAAGTACAAGAGTCAGTTTTCATGCCTCGTGCTATTTGACCCATCAGCAATAGTCATGGTAGCTCAACTGATCAGTCCTGGGAACCCTTTCTTCCCTTGGCTTTCAGGACACCACACTCCACTCCCCCTCTTTTCTTATTTCCCTAACCACCCTTTCTCATCTCCTTTGCTGACTCTTTCTCATCTTCTGACTTAACTCTGTGGTGGCCCCAGGGCTTGGTGTTTGAACCTTTTTTCTTTATTTATACTCACTCCCTTGGTGATTGCATCCAGTCTTGTGCCTTTAAATACCATCTATTCTCCATCAATTCATAAATATGTTTATCCCCAGATCAGACTTTTTCCCTGAACTTGAAACTTGCACGCTCAAGTACATACTTCTGTCTCCACGTGGACATCCATTCGGCATCTCAAACTTGACATGTTCAAAACCCAGCCTCCAATCTTCTAGCATAAATCAGCTCCTTCTATAGTAACCACCATCTGTTAATGGCAACTCTGCATTTGGGGGTGCTCAGGCCAGATGTCTTGGAATCATCTTGACTCCTCTCTTTCTCTTACAACCCTGATCCAATCAATCTGCGGATTCTGTTGGGTTTACTTTCAAAATATACCCAGAACACACCACCTCGCACCATGTCCCTTCTGATCATGGCTCAACATATCATTGTGTCTTGCTTGGACCACTGCAGTAGTCTCCTAATTTGTCTGTGAGCTTTAACCTTTGAGCAGCTTCAGATTAGTTTTCAAAGAGCAGTCAGAGTGATCCTGTTAAAACATAAATCATGTCAATCCTGGGCTCCAAATCCTGCCATAGTTCTCCATCTTAGAGTAAGGTCTTAAGTAAGTATACTGCCTATACGATCTGGTCCGTCACCACCCATCTACTACTCTCCCTTGCATTCAGCCCACTGCCAGACACACTGGCCTCCTCACCACTGCGTGAACATGCTAGGTTCTCTCTCAGTCCTGGGTGCTTGACATTACTGTTTCCTCACCCTTGGAAGCTATTATCTCAGGCAGCTGTGTGACTTCCTCTTTCCTTTTCTTTAGCTTCTTTAGTTTTCCTTAAAAACTCTTTTCTTGGGGCGCCTGTGTGGCTCAGTGGGTTAAAGCCTCTGCTTTCAGCTCAGGTCATGATCTCAGGGTCCTGGGATGGAGCCCCGCATCGGGCTCTCTGCTCAGCAGGGAGCCTGCTTCCCCCTCTCTCCCTGCCTGCCTTTCTGCCTACTTGTGATCTCTATCAAATAAATAAATAAAATCTTAAAAAAAAAAAAAAGGGACACCTGGGTGGCTCAGTCAGTTAAGCGGCTGCTTTCGGCTCGGGTCATGATCCCGGGGTCCTGGGATCGAGTCCCACATCAGGCTCCTAGCTCATCGGGGAGCCTGCTTCTCCCTCTGCCTGCTGCTCTCCCTGCTTGTGCTCACTTGCTCTTTCTGTCTGACAAATGAATAAATAAAATCTTAAAAAAAAAAAAAAACTCTTTTCTTAGTTGGACCTTCCCTGGCCACCCTTCCCTGAAATGTCAACCCTCAAATCACTTTATCCCACATATTTTCTCTTGAACACTTATCACTATCTAACCAACTATACAGTTTTGGTTTTTTTTATTAAATCTTGTTTGTCCTTGCCCACTAGAATGTCAGATCCACAAGGCCAGGGATTATTTGTCTCTTGTGTTCAATGCTGTATCCCCAGTACCTAGAAGAGCTCCAGTCACATAATCTAATTTGTGCTCAACAAATATTAAATACGTAACTACACTGGATGAATACATTTATGTGTCTATGATTTCATCTGCATATTTGCACATGTGTGCATATCTGCATGTTAACCTCTCGATATGTGCTTATATGTGTGTATACAGATGGTCCCCAAATAACAGTGGTTGGATTTATGATTTTTCAGCTTTATGATGGTCTGAAAGCAATATGCATTCAACAGAAACCATAACTGGAATTTTGAATTTGGATCTTCTCCTGGGCTAGACATATAGGGGGCAATCCTCTCTCGTGATGCTGGGCAGCAACGGCTCCCACTCAGCCACACTATTGCAGGGGTAAACAACCCATTTTTACAAGCATTCTGTACCCTAGCAACCATTCTGTTTTTCACTTACAGCAGTTTTCAATAAATTACATGAGATAATCAACATTTTATTATAAAGTAGGCTATTGTAAGGGGTGCTGGGCGGCCCAGTGAGTTAAGCATCCAACTCTTGATCTCAGCTCAAGTCTTGGTCTCAGAATCGTGAGTTCAAGCCCCACATGGAGGCTACTTAATAAATAAATAAGTGAATAAATAAATAGATAGATCGATAGAGAAAGATAGATAGATAGATAGATAGATAGATAGATAGATAGATATAGGCTTTGTGATAGGTGATTTTACCCAACTGTAGACTCATGTAACTGTTCTGAACTCATTTAAGGTAGGCTAGGCTGAGTTATGGTATTTAGAGGTTAGGTGTATTGAATGAATTTTCCACTTGGAATATTTTCAACTTGGGGCACCTGGGTGGCTCCGTCGGTTAAGCATCCGACTCTTGACTCCAGGTGAGGTCATGATCTCAGGGTTCTGAGATCCAGACCCCTGTCAGGCTGCACGCTGGACATGGAGCCTGCTTAAGATTCTGTTTCTCCCGTACCTTCTTCTCCGTGCCACCGCAAAAAAAAAAAAAAAAAAAAAAAGAATGTTTCCAACTTACAGTGGGTTTATCTAGATATAACTCCATCATAAGGGGAGGAAGATCTGTATGTCTGGGTAGGCCCAGTTAGTGTGGCAAGGTTGAAATTTAAATAATAATAGCTGGTATTTACTGAGTGTTTATGATGTGTCTAGCTAACCACTTTCCATGCAACATCTCATTTAATCCTACCCAGGAGGCAGTTATAATTTACTTTTTAAGAACATTCTCTGGAACCAAGGCTGCCTGCATTCAAATCTGAGCTCTTCCACATACTAGCTGTATGACTGCCCTTTGTGAAATTCATTTTTCACATCTCTATAATGAGGGTAACAATAGTACCTATTTCATAGGGTTGTTGTGAGGATTAAATGAGAAAATACATAATACTTAAACAGTGCCTGGCACATAGTAAGCACCATATAAACCTTTGCTAATACTCCCAGTTTTTTAAATTAACATATAATGTATTATTTGCCCCAGGGGTACAAGTCTGTGAATCATCAGGCTTACACATTTCACAGCACTCACCACAGCACATGCCCTCCCCAATAATACTCCCAATTTACACAATTTATAGACTAGCAAAACTGAAGGTCTGAAAGTTAGAATCTGACAACAACAACAAAAGCATAATAGTTTTCATTTACCAAGTGTTTACTCTATGCCAAGTAGGCCCTTATTATATAGATAGATATGCATACACATATAAAAATACACACACAGCTAAACTTATACGTATGTGTATATACATACATTTTAAAAAATAATAAAAAAGTTAAGAAACTTGAAAATGAGAAAATGGTAGCTACGTAAGGTGGTAGATATGTTAAGTAGCTTGAACGTGTTGAATATCTCACAGTGTATATGTATATCAAATCAAGTTATAATTTTATTTTTTAATATTTATTTATTTGAAGAGAGCAAGAGAGAGAGAGCGCACATGCAGGAGTGGGGGGAAGGGCAGAGGGAGAGGGAGAAGCAGACTCCCTACTGAGCAGGGAGCCTGATGTGGGGCTTGATCCCAGAATCCCAGGATCATGACCTGAGGCGAAGGCAGACACTTAACTGACTGAGCCACCCAGGTGCCCTAAGTATATACAATTTTAAATTGTCAACTCTACCTGAGTAAATCAGGGGCGGGGAGAGAAACCTGCCCAGGGTTGCATAGCTCTAAATGGTCTGTTTGAAGCCAAAGCTGGTCCCGTCGAACACCTAGTACTAATGTGGGTAGCGTGCTATGTCAGTATGTGCTTGTGCATGTCTTTGTGTGGGATCTGTGTGTAAGGACATGTAAGTGCAGGCTCTCGGTCTCTGTCATTGTAGGTGTCTGCATGTCCAGGTCAAAGTGTGAATGTTTTTGGAGGTCATTCTGGTAATTCCTCACCTGCTCTTCTCTAGTGCAGCCAGCAGAGGGGGCTCAGGAATTTTTTTTCTCGTCTCGAAGAAGCCGAGAGTATACATTAAAAACAAGCTTCCTTTTAAAAATGCCAGTTGTTGAAGGGGATACCTATGGTCTATGACTTGGCTTTTCACACTCTGCAGGCAGAAAGCAGACAGTCACTCAGACCTCAAATATCTCCACCATCAGGGACATTTCTGTCTGAGAGCAGGCACCCGGTTCCCAAAGAACGCTAAACCACTGAATTGCCCAGCATCACTTCCATCTATCCCGCGGCACTACAAATGGCCCACTTGCTGCCCTCCAGCTATCCAAGGTCCCCTTCTGGAGCTCCTTCACAACCAACCAAGTACTCTGTTTCCCTTTCCTTCTTCCCCACTCCACTGAGTTCCTTCAGCTGGTTGTTCAGGTGTAATTCGGCTGACACTGGACAACACCCACAAGGGCGGGCTTCATCTCATTTAAACCTCCCAACAAGCCTTGGAGGCAAGAACCACTAATTGACTCTCCTCATTTAGTAAAAGAGAAATTGAGACTCAAAGAAGAGGGTGACATGTCTAAGGTCATACTGTCAATAAGGGGCAGAAGCAGAAATCAAACCCAGGTTCCTCTGAATCCAGAGCCTACTCTCACTTCCATTACACCATGGCAATCGGTGGGGTTGCAACTGGAACTCAGATGGTGACAGACAGCTCAGGGCTAAATTCTACACTCAGAATTCTCAAACCTTAATATGCATCAAAATCACCTGAGGTTGTTATCTAAGAAAAAACCAGAAAAACAGGGGACCCCTGGGTGGCTCAGTCAGTTAAGCATCTGCCTTTGGCTCGGGATGGAGTCCTATATCGGCTCCCTGCAGGGAACCTGCTTCTGTCTCTGCCTGCCGCTCCCCCTGCTTGCTCAGTCTCTCTCTCTCTCTCTCTGACAAATAAATAAATGAAATTTTTTTTAAAAAAAAAAACCACACACACACAAGAGGCACAGAGAGTCTGAGTTTGCATCAGGCCCAGGAATTTACCTTTGTAATGAAGACCCGATGTGACTTCTGGATGCAGGTGGTCCCCTGGTCACATTGGGGAAAACCCAGGCCTCTTAGAAAGCCCACTCAGCCTCCCTAGAACACCACAAGTTCTTGCCCAGCCAACTCAACAAAGTATTAGAACCATTCCAAATGACCATAGTGACCATTGATGGATCACCTACCTCATTCCAGGCACATTCCATTTCGGTTTATGATTATTTTGAGTTCATTTTTGTGAAAGATTTAAGGTCCATGTTAGGTGTTGTTTTTTTTTTTTTTAAATGGATGTCTAGTTGTTCCACTACCACTTGTTGAAAAGACTATACTTTCACCATTGAATTGCCTTTGCTCCTTTGTCAAAGAATAGTTGACTATATTTGGGTCTATTTCTGAGCTCTCTATTTTGTTCCATTAATATATTTGTCTATCATTTCATCACCAACACAGTCTTGATTACTGTAAATTTATAGCAAGTTTGAAGTCATAGTTGGAGCCTAAGTCATTGAACTTTGTTCATCTTCAGTATCTTGTTGGCTGTTTTAGGCCTTTTGCCTTTTCATACAAGTTTTAGAATTGGTTTGTCTATATCTACAAATAGTTTGCTGTGATTTTGTTTGGGATTGCATTAAATCTATAGATCAAGTTGAGAAGAAATACATCTTAATAATATTGAGGGAGCCGGGGCAAGATGGCGGAGAAGTAGGAGATCCTGTTGCAACCTGTCCCCAAAAGTGAGCTCGATATATACCAGAACATCCTGAACACCCATAAAATCAGCCTGAGGAGCAAGATTCTTCACTTCTGGATCTATACAAGAGCAGAAGATAGCAGTGGGAAGGTAAAGCAAAGTGGGAACACTCCAACCGATATCGGAGGATAAACAAAAGGGGGAGGGAGCCACCAGAAGCAATCCAAGGACAGTAATACCCCAAAGGAAAGGGCCCGGTGGTTGGGGACCAGCATTAACTTAGAGTCTGGTTAAAGACACTTAAAAAGAGCTAAAGGTTCTGAGGTTCTGAGGAGCAACTAGTGGAAGGGGGTGGTCGAGGGAAAGGGCCTGGGCCCACGCACCGCAAAGGACACCACCTGCCTCAGAGAGAGACTGGGGGAGGGGTGTTCAGCCTGTGGTTCACGAACCTGCAGCTTTCCGCTCCCTGCACCAACTTGTGGGCGGGGGCGCGCTCCTGCAAGCGCCTTGGAGAGTCTGCTGTGGTCCAGGAGCTGCAGCTTTTCGCTGTGCGCCCTACCCTCTGGACTGACTGAAAAGACATTTGCGACCTGTGGCAGACTCTGGGTGCCCCCAGCCAGCCCCCAAGAGATAACGCAGGGTGGGTGGCCTAATCTCAGGCAGGAATCTGACCACACCCTGTGAGGGCCTGGAGCCTGGAGGGCAGAGGAGAGAGCGTGGAGTCCCCAAACTGCGCCAAACTGTCCCCAAAGTGCACACCACTTGTGACAGGCTGCGCTTTCAGCAGAATTTTGGGGAGGGGAGTGTGTGTTCTGGACCACCCAGAGGGGAGCAGACTAAAGCTTCTCTGTGACCCGGAGGTCTGGGTACATACAGGCAGATTCCTTGCTTGGACTCCCCGAAAAGGTGAAAAAGCTACAAAAGGCCAAAAACCTTCAGAGAGTGAAAGACTGAGAAACTCAGTCTTTAGCTCAGCCCCTTAATTGGGGGGCAGGGTGACTCAACCCAGCAAGATTGACTGGAAAACAATGCAGCAGGCCCCTCCCCCAGAAGTCAAGTCAAAAAACAAAAGGACTATAACCACAGGATCCCCATAAAATTTTAAATCCCCAACACCAGGGGAAATCAATATATTAAGCACCTGATAATACCCTCAAAACAGTATATTTCATAGACACAAGTTTTTTTTCTTTCTTATTTTCTTTCTATTTTTTTATTCACTTGTTTTCACATTTCTTGTTTTTTTTATTTTTTTTTAAAACTACTTAACATTACAACTAGAGGCTTAATACAACGATAAACCCAGGAAGACCTGAAATAACCTTCCTCGCCCACAAGGAGTTATAACCACCCTCCCATCTTATCCTTCTGTCAGTGTTTCTATGTATTTGTTTTTCTTCTGGTATTATATAAATCTTATTCCTGGGGTTCAATCTGACTTTTATTTCTTGTCGTTTACTTTTGTCGGTATATATGTTTATTCGTGTTGGTTTACATACCTTATAAATCTTATTTTGGGGGCCCCTTCTGGCTGAGATTTCTTCTTTTTCTCTTTCTATCTTTTTTTATCCTTATTCTTTCTTTTTGGTGGTAAATCCCAATTGCTCCTAAACCTTCCAGAGTGCACCCTGCCTGGATCGTGGGCAATATATCCAGCTATACCTCCTCTCATCCACTTCTCATCAAAATGACTAGGAGGAGGAACACCCAACAGAGGAAAAACCCAGAGACTGCACCCTCTCCCTCAGAACTATTAGACATGGACATAAACAGTATGTCAGAAAGGGAATTCAGGGTAACAATTATCCAGGCAATGGCTAGGATAGAGAAAAACATTAATGACAACATGGAATCTCTTAGGGCATAAATGAGATCCAGTATAGCTGATGTAAGAAGCGCTATCAATGAGATCCAATCCGATCTAAATAGTCTAACAACTAGAGTTGTGGAGACTGAGGATAGAATCCGATCTAGAGGATAAAATGGTTGAGAAGAAAGGTCAGGAGGAGAGCTGGAGCAAACTGCTCAGGAATCATGAAAAGAGACTTAGGGAAATAAACGATGCCATGAAACGTTGCAACGTCAGAATTATTGGAATCCCAGAGGGGGTAGAGAAAGACAGAAGACTAAGATATAGCTGACGAAATTCTGAATGAGAATTTCCCCAATCTGGGGAATGGAACAAGAATTTGTATCCTAGAGGCAGAAAGAACACCTGCCAAGATCAATGAGTCTAGAAAAACACCCAGACACATAATCTTAAAATTCGCAAATTATAATTTTAGACAGGAGGTCCTGAGGGCAGCTAGGGGGAAGAGATTCCTTACATACGGAGGAAAGCCCATCAGAATAACGTCATTCCTGTCCACAGAAACCTGCCAAGCCAGAAAGGGCTGGCATGATATATTCAGGGCACTAAACGAGAAGAACATGCAGCCAAGAATACTTTATCCAGCAAGGCTGACATTCAAAGTAGATGGAGAGATAAAGAGTTTCCAAGACCCGCAAGGTTTAAAAGAGTACGTGACCACCAAGCCGGCACTCCAGGAAATATTAAAGGGGGTTTTATAAAAGCAGAAAGAACACATGAGTGACTTAGAACAGAAATTTAAAATCTACAGAAACAAGGACTTCACAGGCAACATGATGTCAATAAATACTTATCTTTCGATAATCACTCTCAACGTGAACGGCCTAAATGCTTCCATAAAGTGGCACAGGGTTGCAGAATGGATAAAATGACAGGATCCGTCCATATGCTGTCTACAAGAGACACATTTGGAACCAAAAGATACATCCAGACTGAAAGGGAAAGGATGGAGAACCATGTTTCATGCCAACGGGCCTCAAAAGAAAGCTGGGGTAGTGATTCTCATATCAGATAAATTAGATTTTAAGCTAAAGACTGTAGTCAGAGATACAGAAGGACACTATATCATTCTTAAAGGGTCTATCCTCCAAGAAGATCTAACAATTGTAAACATTTATGCCCCCAATATAGGAGCAGCCAACTACATAAGCCAACTGTTAATCTTAATAATAGTGAGTCTTTCAAACTATAAATACGAGATAATCCTTCAATTTATTTAGATTTTTTTATTTCTCTCATCAGAGTTTTGCAGTTGTGCACATAAAGATCTTAGAAGTATCTTACTAGATTTATATATAAGAATTTTAATTTTGGTGATATTGTAAATGGTATTTTTAATTTTTTAATTCCAATTGTTCAATTCCAACTGGTCTATAGGAAAGCAATAACTTTTTTATATATTAATCTTGCATCCTATGAGTAATCACTTTATAGTTTCAAGAGGGTTTTTTTTGGCAATCCTTTGGAATATTCTATGTAGATGATCATCTCCTTTGCAAACAAATCCACAGGCACTTTATATACATGATACTGTTTAATCCTTAGGATAATTCTGTACATCAGGTCTTATTAGCCTCCCCATTTTGCAGAGGAGGAAACTGAAGCTTAGCTACCTTAATTCAATTGTCCAAGGTCACAAAGCTTGGAAGTGGAGGAACAAAAATGTAACCCAGGTCTGCCTATGTACACAGCCTTTGATTCCCTGCACCCCAACACAGTGAGCTACATTAAGTAATTTGCTGGACCAAAAGGTAACAGAGAGCTGCATGGGGTAGGGCACTCAATCTCTGCCCCTGATCCACTGTGTGTTATTGGGCAAGTCACCAAATCCAAAGAGTAAGTCATTTATATCACAGATCTGTAGACCATTGGTCCAGGCTTTTTAAAAATTAAACTTTTTGCTTTAGAACAGAATTTAAATAGACATGTCCCCAGTGAATATATAGAAGTGGGCAATAAGTATGAAAAGATGCTCGACATCATTAGTCATTAGAGAAATGCAAATCAAGATCACAAAGAGATGATACTTCAACACACAAGGATGGCTATAATTAAAAGGTAAAAATCACAAGTTTTGATAAAAATATACGGAAATTGGAACCCTCATACGTTGCTGGTAAAACTGTCAAATGACTCCACCACTTTAGAAAACATTTTGACAGTTTGACTCACGCTCCTACTATGACTTCAAAATTTACTATAAAGCTACAATAATCAAGAAAATTTAAACATAGAGTTGCCACATAACTCAGCAATTCCACTACTGAGTATATTCTTTAGAAAACAGAAAACACATGTTCATACAAATGCTTGCAGAATATTATTCATAGAAGCATTATTTATAATAGCCCCAAACTGGAAACAATCCAAATATCTATCAAATGATAAATGAATAAACAAAATGCGGTCTATCCATAAAATGGAATATTAGTCAGCAATAAAAAGAATAAAGTACTCATATATGCTTCAACATGCATGAACTTCGGAAACATCCTGCTAAAGAAGTCATTCATATAAGACCATGTATTATATGATTCCATCTATATGAAATAACCAGAATTGGAAAATCTATGAAGTATATTAATGATTATTTCAGGCTGGGGAGGATGGGGGAAGTAAGGAGTGACTGCTAACAAGTTCAGATTTCCTTTTTGGGGTGACAGAACTTCTGGAATATGACAGCAGTGATGGTGGCACAGCATTGGGAAAATACTAAAAATCACTGAATTGTACACATTAAATTGGTGAATTTTAGGATATATGAATTATATATGAAAAAATAATCTGATCCTTTAAAAATAGAACTACCAGGTGGGCGCCTGGGTGGCTCAGTTGTTGAGCAACTGCCTTCGGCTCAGGTCATGATCCTGGAGTCCCTGGATCGAGTCCCGCATTGGGCTCCCTCCTCAGCGGGGAGTCTGCTTCTCCGTCTGACCTCTTCCTCTCATGCTTCCTCTCTCTCATTCTCTCTCTCTCTCAAATAAATAAATAAAATCTTAAAAAAAAAAAAATAGAACTACCAGGGCACCTAGGTGACTCAGTAGGTTAAGAGTCTGACTCTTGGTTTCAGTTCAGGTCATGATCTCATGAATTGTGGGACTGAGTCCCACATGGGGCTCCATGCTCAATGGGGAGTCAGCTTGGAGATTCTCTCCTTCTGCTCCTTCCCCCATGCTCTCTCTCCCTCGACCCTCCCCCTGTCTCAATTAAATAAATAAATCTTTAAAAAAAATACAACTACCATAAGACATAGCAATCCCACTTCTGGGTATATATATGGCCAAAAGAATTTAAAGCAGAATCTGAAAGAGATATCTGCATACTCTTATTCAAAACAGTACTATTCACAATAGCCAAAGAGATGGAAGCAAACTAAATGTCCACTGACAGATAAACAGGTAAGCAAAATATGGAATATCCATACAATGGAATATTATTCAGCCATAAAAATAGAAGTAAATCCTGTCACATGCTACAAAATGGATAAGTCTTGAGGACTTTACGTTGTGCGAAATAAACCAGTCACAAAAGGACAATATTGTAAAATGCCACTTATATGAAGTATGTGAAATAGTCAAATTCACAGACATAGAAAGTAAAATGTTAGTTACCAGGGGCTAGGGAGAGGGGGCATAAGAAAATTGTTGTTTGGGGTGCCTGGGTGGCTCAGTGGGTTAAAGCCTCTGCCTTCAGCTCAGGTCGTGATCTCAGGGTCCTGGGATCGAGCCCCGTATTGCGCTATCTGCTCAGCAGGGAGCCTGCTTCCCCCTTTCTCTTTGCCTGCCTTTCTGCCTACTTGTGATCTTTCTCTCTGTCAAATAAATAAATAAAATCTCTTTAAAAAAAGAAAATTGTTGTTTAATGGGTATAGATTCAGTCTTACAAGATAAAGAAGTTCTGGAAGTTATGGAGACTTGGCTTTGGGAGATAAACAGATCATGGCTGATAAGCTGGGGAGAGAGCTATGGTTACAGAGAAGGGTGAGAGACAGACTAGCACACAGGGGAGGGCGGGAAAGAAGAATCCTCATAGCAACTGGCTTGGAAAGCAAGAGGGCCTGAATTTCATGAGTTCTTATAAACAGCAGGACTTAAAGCCTGGAGTTTTAAAGGCCAGCATGCTTGGCTCCAGGAGAGTTCAAAAGGCACTGGGACTGCTCTTGGAGAAAACACAGGGCAAACAGGGTAGACACAGTGATCTTAAGAGCATCTGGGGCACACAGTGGGGAGGTTAGTTGTTCATCTCAGAGTATGTCCCAAAGAGGCAGCATTCATGGGGAGACCCCTCCAGGAACAAAGGAACTGGCAGGAGCCATTTCCCTCCCCTGCCCTTCAGCATAAGCACAGGGCCACCTATGGGAACCAGTGCACCACCAATACTCTCTACCTAACTTGCTTACACCAAGCCCTGCCTCCATGCTCCAGAAGAACCAGCTATCTCAGTACACTTACCTCAGTCCCAGCATGACCGGCCCCTCACCCAGAAGACCAGCACAAACTCCTGCCTACACTACATCTCCCAACAGGAGTTTTGCAAGTCATGGTTCCAGTAGTGGTAGCTGTTGCTACCTATCACTTACTATGTTGTGTCTCATTTCACAAGCAGACCAGAGTACACCGAGGTAGAACATGCCACATTCAGAACAGGAACAAAACACTGCAACAACCAGCAAAGAGAGCCTCTGCAGATGACTGGCCTGAAAGATAAAGTGGCCAGGATACAATAGCAGAGCACACACAGCACACACTGGAGGCACCCCTAGAAGCAAGAGGCCCTGGGGCACAGGGTCCACTACACAGCATGGCACTACAGGATCTCTTCGTCATAAGGCAGAAGAGAACAGATGTAGCTGACTTTCCCGAAAAACAGAAACAGGCACAAAGTCTTAGACAAAATGAGAAAACAGGAATTTGTCCCAAATGAAAGAACAGGACAGGACCATGGCCAGAGAGCTAAGCGAAACAGTTATAAGTAACATTCCTGAAAGAGAATTTAAAGCAATGATCATAAAGGTATTCACTGGACTTGAGAAAAGAGTGGAGGACATCACTGAGATCATTAATACAGAAATAAGAATAACATAGCAGAAAAAAAGGGCTCAATAAATGAAATGAGAAACACGCTTGGTAGAATGAACAGCAGGCTGGAAGAACAGGACCGAATTAATGCCCTAGAAGATAGAGTAACGGAAAGTAATCAAGTGAACAAAAGAGAGAAAAAAGAATTATGTAAAATGAGAATAGACTTAGGAAACTCACTGACTCCATCAAACATAACATTTGTATTATAGAAGTCTCAGAAGAAAAAGAGAGAAAAGGGCACAGAAAATTTATTTGAAGAAATAATAGCTGAAAACTTCCCTAATCTGGGGAAAGAAACAGATATCCAGACCCAGGAGGCAGAGAGAACCCCCAACAAAATCAATGAAAGCAGATACACACTAAGACTTACTGTTATTAACCTTGGAAAACATAATGATAAAGAAAAAAATCTTAAAAGCAGCTATACAGGGGCGCCTAGATGGCTCAGTGGGTTAAAGCCTCTGCCTTCAGTTCAGGTCATGATCTCAGGCTCCTGGGATCGAGCCCCGCTATCGGGCTCTCTGCTCGGTAGAGAGCCTGCTTCCCCATCTCTCTCTGCCTACTTGTGATCCCTTTCTCTCTGTCAATTAAATAAATAAAACCTTTAAAAAAAATAAGCACCAAGAAAAAAGAAGGGATTAACTTAGAAGGGATAAGCCATAAGGCTAGCAGAAGATTTTTCAACAAAAACCTTATTAGCCAGAAAGGAGTAGCATGATATATTCAAAGGGCTAAATGGGGAAAACCTGCAGCCAAGAATACTTTATCCAGCAAGACTATCATTCAGAAGAGAAGGAGAGATAAAGAGTTTCCCAGACAAAAGCTAAAGGAGTTCATGGCCACTAAACCAGTTCTGCAAGAAGTATTAAAAGGAACTCCTTGAGTGGAAAGAAAAGACCAAAAATGACAGTATAAAGGTAGGAAACATGAAAGCAGTAAAAAAGAACATTTCTGTGAAAAAATCGATCAAGGAACTCACAAAATAAAAGGATGTAAATATGACAACATAGACCTAAAAGGTGGGGAGGAGAGAGTAAAAATGTGTTCAAGCATAAACGACCATCAACTTAATGTAGATGGTTACATGCAAAGAGGTTATATATAAACCTTATGGTAACCACAAATCAAAACCATTAACAAATATCCAGTGGAAAAAAGACAATCTCTTCAATAAATGGTGCTGGGAAAATTGGACAGCTATATGTAGAAGAATGAAACTTGACCATTCTCTTACACCAGACACAAAGATAAACTTGAAATGGATAAAAGACCTCAACATGAGGCAGTAATCTATCAAAATCCTAGAGGAGAACATAGGCAGTAACCTCTTTGACAATAGCCACAGCAACTTCTTTCAGGACATGTCCCCAAAGGCAAAGGAAACAAAAGCAAAAATGAACTTTTGGAACTTCATCAAGATAAAAAGCTTCTGCACAGCAAAGGAAACAGTCAACAAAACAAACAGGCAACCCACAAAATGGGAGAAGATATTCGCAAATGACACTACAGACAAAGGGCTGATATCTAAGATCTATAAAGAACTCCTCAAACTCAACACTCAAAAAACAGATAATCATGTC
>CM052801.1:92022996-92095711 GCA_028533885.1 Nasua narica | reverse complement strand
AAGACATACAAATGGCTAACAGACACATAAAAAAATGTTCATCATCATTAGCCATCAGGAAGATTCAAATCAAAACTACATTGAGATACCACCTTACACTAGTTAGAATGGCCAAAATCAACAAGTCAGGAAACAACAAATGTTGGAGAGGATGTGGAGAAAGGGGAACCCTCCTCCACTGTTGGTGGGAATGCAAGTTGGTGCAGCCACTTTGGAAAACAGTGTGGAGATTCCTCAAGAAATTAAAAATAGAACTACCCTATGACCCTGCAATTGCACTACTGGGTATTTACCCTAAAGAAGCAGATGCAGTACAAAAAAGGGCCACATGGATCCCAATGTTCATAGCCGCAATGGCCACAATCGCCAAATTGTGGAAAGAGCCAAGATGCCCTTCAACAGATGAATGGATAAAGAAGATATGGTCCATATATACAATGGAATATTATGCCTCCATCAGAAAGGATGAATACCCAACTTTTGTATTAACATGGACAGGACTGGAAGAGATTAAGCAGAGTGAAATAAGTCAGGAGAGAGAGTCAGTTATCTTATGGTCTCACTTACGTGTGGAGCATAAGGAAAAACATGGAGGACGTTGGGAGAAGGAAAGGAAGGGAATGGGGGGAAATCGGAGGCAGAGATGAAGCATGAGAGACCGTGGACTCTGAGCAACAAAGTGAGGGTTTTGCAGGTAGGGTGAGCCTGGTGGTGGGTATTGAGGAGGACACATGGAGCACTGGGTGTGGTACATGAACAATGAATCTTGGAACACTGAAAAAACAAAATTAAATTCAGAAAATAATAAAATAAAATAAAATAAAAACAAATATTCAAAGAATAAAAAGAAATCCAAATACATTATCAAATAAAAGCAGCAAACCATGAAAGAGAGAAAGACAAGAAAAGATCAGAGAAAATCTTCACGTGAAACAACCACAAACCACAAAACGTAATAAAATGGTGACAAATACATAACTACCAATAATTACTTTGAGTGTAAATGGACTAAATGCTCCAATCAAAAGATACAGAGTGTCAGAATGGATAAAAGAAATAAGACCCACCTATATGCTGCCTATGAGAGACTCATTTTAGGTCTAAAGACACCTGCAGATTGAAAGTGAGGGGATGGAGAAACATTTATAATGCAAGTAGATGCCAAAGAAAGTCAGAGAAGCAATACTTAATATCGAACAAAGGGATTTTAAAACAAAGACTGTAACAAGAGACAAAAAAGGGTACTATATAATCATAAACGGAAATCCTGAATTCATGCACCCAACATGGAAGCACCCAAATACATAAAATAATCAATAACAAACATAAAGACTCAATAATAACACAATAATAGTAGGGGACTTTACCATCCCCTTACATCAATGGACAGATCATCTCAACAGAAAATCAACAGGGAAACCACGGCTTTGAATGACACACTGGACCAGATAAACATAACAGATACATTCAGAACATTCCATCCTAAAACAGCAGAACACACTTTCTTTTCAAGTGCACATGGAACATTCTCCAGAAAATATCACATATTAGTCTACAAAACAAATTCAAAAAGATTGAAGTCATACCATGCATCTTTTCTGACAACAGTGCTGTGAAACTAGAAGTCAACTACAAGAAAAAATCTCGAAAGAAAATAGACACATGGAGGTTAAATAACATGTTACTAAACAGTAAATAGGTCAACAAGTTAAAAAAAGAAATTTTAAAAGTACATGGAAACAAATGCAAATGAAAGCACAATGGTTCAAATCCTTTGGGATGTAGAAAAAACAATTCTAAGAGGGAAGTATATAGCAATAAAGGCCTAACTCGAGAAGCAAGAAAAATCTCAAACAAACAGCCTACCCTCACACCTAAAGGAGCTAGAAAAAGAAAAAAACCCTAAAACCAGAAGAAGGAAAGAAATAATAAAAATCAGAGCAGAGAAAAATGAAATACAAACTAAAACAAAACAAAGCAATAGAACATAGCAATGAAATCAGGAGCCGATTCTTTGAAAAAATCAATTAAATACATAAATCTCTAGCCAGCTTTATCAAGAAAAAAAAGAGAAAGGACACAAATAAATAAAATCACAAAGGAGAGAAGAGAAATAACAACCAACACCACTGAAATACAATTGAAAAACATTATGAAAAACTATATACCAACAAACTGGACAGCCAAGAAGAAATGAATAAATTCCTAGAAACATACGACCTATCAAAACTGAAACAAGAGAAATGGAAAATTTGAACAGACCAATTACCAGCAAAAAAATTGAATCAGTAATCAAAAGACTCCCAACAAACAAAAGTCCAGGACCAGATGGCTTCACAGGCAAATTCTACCAAAGATTTAAAGAAGAGTTAATACCACTTCTTCTCAAACTATTCCAAAAAACAGAAAAGGAAGGAAAAGTTCCAAATTCATTCTATAAAGCTAGCATTACCCTCATGCCAAAACCAGATAAAGACACCACTAAAAAAGATATATAGGCCAATATCTCTGATGAAAATAGATGCAAAAAATCCTCAACAAAATACAAGGAAAACAAATCAAATAATACATTTAAAAAATCATTCACCACAATCAAATGGGATTTATTCCTGTGTTTCAAGAGTGGTTCAATACTCACAAATCAATCAATGTGATACATCATATCAGCAAGAGAAAGAATAAGAACCAGGGTGCCTAGATGGCTCAGATGGTTAAGCATCTGACTCTTGATTTCAGCTCGGGTCATGATCTCAGGACCGAGAGATCGAGCCCCATGTTGGGCTCCAGGCTCAGCAAGGAGTCGGCTTGAGATTCTCTCCCTCTTCCTCTACTCCTCACCCCACTCATATGTTTTCTCTCTCTCAAATAAATAAATCTTTAAAAAATTAAAAATAAAAAAGAATAAGAACCATATGATCATTTCAACAGATGAAGAAAAAGCATTAGAAAAAGTACAACATCCATTCGTGATTAAAACCCTCAACAGTAGAGGCAAGATGGTGGAGGAGTAAGAGGTGGAGATAGAGTCGGATCCCAGAAGTTCAGCTAGATAGTTATCAAACCATTCTAAAAGCCTGCATAGTCAACAGGAGAGAGAAGAGAGGAAGAACAGCAATTCTAGGAGCAGAAAATCGACCACTTTCAGAAAGGTAGGACATGTGGGAAAGTGAATCCAAAGCGACGAGGAGAGAGACCACGAGGGGAGGGGCCTGCTCCTGGCAGCTGCAGAGCTGCAGAGCACAAAATCGGAACTTTTAGAGTCTGCTCCGCTGAGGGACATTGCTCCAGAGGCTAAGCAGGAGGTTTAGCCCTCATGGGAACATTGTGGTTTCAGGACCCGCGAGGTCGCAAAGGGAGCAGAGGTGTCTGAGTGCGGCAGAGCTCCCAGGTATCGGGGCGGAGAAGCCGGAGGCAGAGAAGGAGCTGTGCAGTGCGCTATCAGCTCGGGCTTACCTTACACCACAATCCGAGGCAGAGTTGGGTCGTGGCTCTTCGAGCAGGGACCCCGCAGAAGGCAGCTCCGGAGAGACCCACTCCTTCCTCCTCCAGGAGGAGCGGTGCGGGAGCGTGCGGCAGGAGTCTGCTGGGTTTGAAGACTCCAGATGGGGCCGCGCCAGAGACAGAGGTGCTCCGACACAGGCAGCTGAGCTTGGAGCTTGGGTGGGGACCAGGGAGACGGGAGTGATTGACTGCTTTCCTCTGAGAGTGCACTGAGGAGCAGGGCCAAGCGCTCTCCCGGCCGGAGACTGGAAGCCGCCATTTGCATTCCTGGCCTCCAGGGCAGTATGGAAACCACTCAGGGAACAAAGACTCCTGAGAGTGAACCCGAGCAAATTGCTCGGCCCATCCCCTGACAAGGGTGGGGCAATTCCGACTTGGGCAAAAACATTAGAGAATCAAGGCAATGGTCCCTCCCCCAAAAGATCAGTGAGAACATCCAGCCAAGACCAAGCCAAGACCATTAGGGAAAACTGCGGAACTCCAGAGTATTTTTCTCTCTTACTCGTCTATTCTTATCTCGATAAAATGACAAGGCGGAAAACAATTCCAGACTTCAAGCTCTATTACCAAGCAGTAATCATCAAGACAGTGTGGTACTGGCACAAAAACAGACACATAGATCAATGGAACAGAATAGAGAGCCCAGAAATGGACGCCCAACTCTATGGTCAACTAATCTTCGACAAAGCAGGAAAGAATATCCAATGGAAAAAAGACAGTCTCTTCAACAAATGGTGTTGGAAAAACTGGACAGCCACATGCAGAAGAATGAAACTGGACCATTTCCTTACACTGCACACAAAAATAGACTCAAAATGGATCAAAGACCTCAATGTGACAGGACTCCATCAAAATCCTGGAGGAGAACACAGGCAACAACCTCTTCAACCTCAGCCGCAACAACTTCTTCCTAGAAACATCTCCAAAGGCAAGGGAAGCAAGGGCAAAAATGAACTATTGGGACTTCATCAAGATCAAAATCTTTTTCACAGCAGAGGAAACAGTCAACGGAACCAAAAGACAACTGACAGAATGGGAGAAGATAGTCGCAAATGACATATCGGATAAAGGGCGTCATATAGATCCAAAATCTATAAAGAACTTCTCACACTCAACACTCAAAGAACAAATAATCCAATCAAGAAATGGGCAGAAGATATGAACAGACATTTCTGCAAAGAGGACATCCAAATAGCCAACAGACCACATAAAAAAGTGCTCAACATCATTTGGTATCAGAGAAATACAAATCAAAACCACAGTTAGATACCACCTCATACCAGTCAGAATGGCTAAAATCAGCAAGTCAGGAAACGACAGATGTTGGCGAGGATGTGAAGAAAAGGGAACCCTCCTACACTGTTGGTGGGAATGCAAGCCGGTACAGCCACTCTGGAAAACTGTATGGAGGTTCCTCAAAATGTTAAAAATAGAGCTATCCTACGACCCAGCAATTGCACTACTGGGTATTTACCCTCAAGATACAAATGTAGTGATCCGAAGGGGCACATGCACCCGAATGTTTATAGCAGCAATGTCCACAATAGCCAAACTATGGAAAGAACCTAGATGTCCATCAACAGATGAATGGATAAAGAAGAAGTCGTACATATATACAATGGAATACTACGCAGCCATCAAGAGAAACAAAATCTTGCCATTTGCAATGACATGGATGGAACTAGAGGGTACTATGCTAAGCGAAATAAGTCAGTCATAGAAAGACAATTATCACATATCTCTGATTGAAGAATTTGAGAGGCAGGGTGGGGGGTCGGGGGGGAGTGGGGGATTGAAATGAAACAAGATGGGATGGGGAAGGAGACAAACCATAAGAGACTCCTAAAGTCACAAAACAAACTAAGGGTGGCTGGGAGGTGTGGGGTAGGGATAGGGTAGCTGGGTTATGGACAGTGGAGGGTATGTGCTATGGTAAGTGCTGTGACATGTGTAAGCCTGATGATTCACAGACATGTACCGTGGGGCAAATAATACATTATATGTCAATTTTAAATAAATAAATAAATAAATAAATAAATAAATAAAATTTCAGGAAAAAAACAAAATAGAAAAACAATAGAGAAAATCAACAAACCAATAATTATTTCTTTGAAAAGATTAACAAAATTGACAAAACTTTTAAAAATGAGGAATGAAAATGAGGATATTTCTACTGATGTTACAGAGTTAACAATGACTATAAGAAAACACTGAACAGTCATACGTTATCAATTAGGTACTCTAGATGAAATGGACAAATTCCTAGAAACAAACTACCAAAACTGACTCAAGAAGAAATAGACAAGCTGAATATACTCCAAAGTAAGCAAAGAGATTGAGTCAATAATCTAAAACTTCTAATAAAGAAAAGCCTAGACCAGATGAACATACCAGTAAGGTCTATTAAACATTTAAAGAATAATTAACATCAACTTTTCTTAAACTCTTTCAAAACACAGGAGGGATCACTTACTAATATGTAAACAATATTACCCTACTATTTGTGCCAGATAAAAAGATCATAAGAAAAGAAGACTACAGGGGCACCTGAGTGGCTCAGTGGGTTAAGTGTCTGCCTTCGGCTCAGGTCACGATCCCAGGGTCCTGGGATAGGTCTGAGTCAGGCTCTTTGCTCAGCAGGGAGCCTGCTTCTCCTTCTGCCTGCTGCTCCCCCTGCTTGGGCTCACTCGCTTGCTCGCTCTTGCTCTCTCTCTGACAAATAAATAAAATCTTAAAAAGAAAATAGAAAAGAAAAAAGGAAAAGAAAAAAGAAAACTGCAGACCAACATCCCTTATAAATAGATGCAACATCCTCAACAAAATACCAGAATACCAAAATCCAGCAACACATAAAAAGGATTTTACACCAAGTGGGGTTTGTCCCAGGAATGCAAGGTTGGGTCAACATATGAAAATCAATCAATATAATAGATCATATCAATAAAAGAAAAAACACATGATAATCTCAATAGGTACAGAAGAAAAGTTTTGAGAAAATCTAAAATGTTTTCACAATAAAAACTCTCCACAAACTAGGAACAGAAGAAAGCTTCCTCAAACTGATAAAGGACATCTATGAATAAGCCACAGCTAACATCATACTTAAGGGTAATAGACCAAATGCTTTCCACCTAAGATCAGGAACAGGACAGAAATATCTGCTTTTGCAACACCGTACTGAAAGTTCTTGCCAGGGTAATTAGACAAGAAAAGAAGAGAAAAAGTATCCAGATTGAGAAGGAAGAAGTAAAACTATCTCTACTCATTGAGGACATAATCTTATAAAAGACTGTAAGAAAACACCTACCTCCACCAAAAGAGAGTTGTTAAAGCTAATAAATGAGTTCAGGAAAGTTACAAGATTTATGATTGATATACAAAAATTAGTTGTTTTTCAAAAACAAAACAAAACAGGGGTGCCTGGGTGGCTCAGTCAGTTAAGCGTCTGCCTTCAGCTCAGGTGATAATCCTAGAGTCCTGGGATCGAGCCCTGCATTGGGCTCCTTGCTCAGCAGGGAGTCTGCTTCTCCCTCTCCGTCTGCCTACTGCTCTGCCTACTTGTGCTCTCTCTCTGAAAAATAAATAATTAAAATATTTTTTAAAAAATAGTTGTTGTTTTCTAAAAATAGTTGTTTTTCTATACATTAGCAATATATACCCAAACATTAAATTAAGAAAATAATTCCATTTACGATAGCATCAAACAGAATAAAACATTTAGGAATATATTTAACAAAATATATAAAAGGCTTATACATTGAAAAGTACAAAACTTTGTTGTAAGAAATTATAGGGGAACTAAATAAATGGAAACATATCCCATTGCCCATGAATTGGAAGACTTATTATTGTTAAGAAGGCAATACTCCCAAAAATGATCTACAGAGTCAACAAAATACCTGTCAAATTTCAGGTGCCTCTTTTGAAGAAATGAACAAACAGTTCATAGCATTCTTATGGAAATGCAAGGCATCCCAAATAGCCAAAACAATGTTGAAAAAGGACAAAGGGGCGCCTGGGTGGCTCAGTTGGTTAAGTATCCAACTCTTGGTTTCAGTTCAGGTCATGATCTCATGGGTTGTGAGATCAAGTCCCATGTCAGGTTCTACACTCAGCAGGGAGTCTGCTTGAAGATTTTCTCCTTCTGCCCCTCCCCGCCACTCATTCTCCCACTCTTTCAAATAAATAAATAAGCCTTTATAGAAAAAGAAGAACAAAGTTGGATGACTCACACTTCCCATTCTTAAAATTTATTACAAAGCTACAGTAATGAAAACTATGTGGTATTGGCATAAGGATAAACATATAGATCAATAAAATAGAATAGAGAGTCTAGAAATAAAGCCATATATCTATGATTGACTGATTTTCAGCAAGGGTGCCAAGCCCATTCAATGGGGAAAGAACAGTCTTTTCAACAAAAGGTGTTGGAACAACTGGATATCCAACATGCAAAAAAAAAAAATGTATTTGGGCCTCTAACTCACACCAAAAAAAAAAATTAATCCCCAATGGACTAAAGATCTAAATTTTATTTTTTTTAATATTTTATTTATTTATTTGGCAGAGAGAGAGAGACAGGGAGAGAGGGAACACAAGCAGGCGGAGTGGGAGAGGGAAAAGCAGGCTTGACACAGGGAGCAGGGAGCCCAACACAGGGCTCAATCTCAGGACCCTGGGATCATGACCTGAGCCAAAGGCAGACCCTTAACCAACTGAGTCACCCAGGCACCCCTAAAGATCTAAATTTTAAAACTAAACCTATAAAAATCTTAGAAACATGGGCATAAATCTTCAGGACTTCAGATTTGGTAACTTTTTTTTAAACATAGCATCCAAAGTACAAATGACAAAAGAAAAATTAGATAGAGTGGACCTCATCAAAATTAAAAACTTCTGTAGGTCAAAGAACAGTATAAAGAAAGTGAAAAGACAACCCACAGAATGGGATAAAATATTTGTATATCATATATCTGATTTAAGAAAAACTTGTATAGACTATATAAACAACACTTACAACTCAACGATAAAAAGACTAAAAACCTAATTAAAAAAAGGGAAAAGATTCGAACTGAAGATATATAAAGAGCCAATAAGTATATGAAAAGATGCTCAACATCATTAGTTATTAAGAAAATGCCAATCAAGAGCACACCAAAATACCATTTCATATTTGCCATAATGGCTACAGTCGAAGAAAAACAAAACAGAGAATAACAAGTGTTAAGAAGGATGTGAAGAAATAGGCATTCCTAGTGGAATATAGTATGGTCTAACTGCTTTGGAAAAAAATTTGACAGTTCCCCAAAAAGTCAAACGTAAAGTTGCTATACAACCTACCAATTCTATTTCTATATATATGTATACTCAAGAGAATTGAAAACATGTTCATAGAAAACTTGGACACAAATGATCATAACAGCATAATTCATAATACCCAAACATAGCAAAAACTCACATACTCATCAACTTATGAATAGATAAACAAAATGCAATCTATCCATAAAATGGGATTCTATTCAGCCATAAAGATAGTGAAGTACTGATACATGTTACCACATGTGTGAATCTTTTTTTTTTTATTTTTTTTTTAAGATTTTTTATTTATTTATTAGAGAGAGAGAGAGACTGAGAATGAGAGGGGAGAAGGTCAGAGGGAGAAGCAGACCTCCCGCAGAGCCGGGAGCCCGATATGGGACTCGATCCCGGGACTCCAGGATCATGACCTGAGCCGAAGGCAGTTGCCCAACCAACTGAGCCACCCAGGCGCCCCACATGTGTGAATCTTGAAAGCATCATGCTGGGACACCTGGGTGGCTCAGTCGGTTAAGCATCCAACTTGATTTCAGCTCAGGTGATGATCTCAGGGTCATGAGATAGAGCCCTGCAATGGGCTCCTCACTCAGCAGAGAATCTGCTTTATATCTTCTCTCTCCCTCTCCCCTATCCCTCCTCCCACTCATATGCATGAGCACTCTTTTTGTCATCCTCTCAAATAAATAAATGAATCTTAAAAAAAAAAAAAAGAAATCATCATGCTAAGTGAAAGAAGTCAAACACGTAAGGCACATCTGAAATGTCCAGAATAGCGAATCCATAGAAACAGAAAACAGATTAAGAAAGAGAGGCACAGTTTGCTTGCTTAAGGTCACAGGGCTACGAAAGCAGCAAATTCAAGATCTGAAGTCACATCTTTCTGGTTGAGTGGCTCCTAACAACTCTTCTGTCTTCATACATTCATCATTCACCCAACAAATATTGGTGATGTACCTAAAACATGCTAAACACCAAAAATAAAATCATTAATCAAACACAACAAACCGTACCTTCCAGGAGGTCAAAGTAGAATATGGAAGACAGATGTGAAAACAACAAATAAGTGTCCACTCAAGACTAAAATAAGGACAATTGCGGCAGAATCTCAGAGCAGGGAAGGTTGTGTTAGTTTGAGTCTTCTGAGGTCAAGACAAGGATTAAGGGAGCAAGGATTATATTAAAGGAAATGCCTATCTGAGAGAAAACAGGGAGGAAGCCAGATAAGCACTGGGAGAGTCATCAGACCATGATGCAAGTCTGACATGAATGAAGAAAAGAGGGAGAAAAGATTGGGTGGTAGCACCCTAGACTGTCATGCAGCCTAAGCGAAGTCACAAAGCTGTTGTTGGGGACTCCTTAAACCAAAGTCACAATCAAAGAAGAGCCACACCTCCCAGGAACAAGTCAGCCTTAGTCATCCTTCTGTCTTCATCATTCACCAGGAGCACCCCAGGAAAAACAGGGCCTCAATGCAAAACTGGAGATGGATTTCACAGCACAGCGGTTGGGACTCTTGGTCAATTATGCTCCCTGTAGTTGGAGGTCCTCAAGGTGCGGTCCTTATTGTCACCACAAAGGTTAAGTTTCAGGAAAAGCTTTTTCTGGCATTGTTAATTTATAACTTAGGTTCTAAGATTATACTCTACTTATGGATAGAGACAGTATAAGAAAGAAAAGCAAGCACTGTGTAGGAAAGGACTGGATGAGCAATTGTGGTTCTGGCAAAGATTTACACTAGCTATAGGACTTAACCCTTGAACATTCAACAGAGTTTTTCTTGTTCTAGCTATGTCCCCAGTGCCTTAGGCTTATAATCTATAGCTTAAATATGCTACAAAACAAAATATAACTAGATTATAATTGAATGTCGCCTTGCTTGCTGTAATTCAGCTCTTCATTTAACACATGGAAAACTTTGTAAATTAATATTCAGTCATTCCAGGCAGAGTACTCCTAAAGATTTGTGAGTTCATTTACATGTTTATCTGCTCTTTTCTCCTTGAGAATAGGACTGTTCTTCCGCCTGATGATTAGAATGAATTAGATATTTTGAATTCATCCATCAGATTTGGAAATGGTATCTTAATTGGCGAAGGTGTTTAACAGTTAATTGAACATTTCTACTGTGAACTTCCATTTTTCTTAAGTACAGAAATAGCACAGCAGAGCCATGGACAAGTAAAGAATGTCATACAAACACCTTTCTGTATCTGTCTTGGTCTCTGTGATATTCCTGCTTCTGTGCAAACTCCAATGCATACAGTAGGGCACTCAATGAACATTTCATGATTTCATCTTCCATGAATTTGTAAAAATTTAAGTATATGGGAACAAGTGTATCTTTGTTACATGTGACTACTGAGAAATTTAAGGTGATTTTATAATAAGCTTTGAAAATCTGAATGTTACCAATTCATCCAGGTAGAATGTTTGGTGTACAGGTCCTATCTAAATGTATCATCAGACATTTATGTTGTATCTTCCTTCCCCTTCCCTCTTCTTTCCAAACCCTCACCTTACAGCTGCCTAGAAGTTATAATAATATATGGGATCCAGTCTTAAAGTCTAAAACACAGTTACTTTCTTTAACTCAGAATAGAGAAAATAATCTCTTTTATCGTGGAACTCTTTCAATCATGAAAAATAATTCTCTATATCCTTACTTAGAAAGTTGTGGCCATCATTCATCTTTAATCTTTCCAGAATTGGTGCCAACCAAGAGGCATTATATGTGTTCCAATTTACAAATAAGTGTTTTAATGAAACTATTTATTGAGAGTTGTTTATATGCATATTAATTTAGTGCCCACAACCAAATTATAATTGCACCACCACTTGAAAAAACACTGTTATTCAGAGCATACAATACACTGGCCATTTGTCTTTCAACAGTTCCACTCTAGCAGTCTATCTTTCTCTTTGCATAATCCATTTATTTGATTGGCCTTTTCTTCTTATTTCCAGATATTATTTACCAGGTGAAGTCTCAATGCAACAGGAAATAGGTACTTGTTAGTGTGGGTGCACCAAGAAGGAGAAGATACCAAGAGGGATTTATTGGAGAAAATACATATGAGGGGAAATACACCATGTGTATGTAGAGAGCCAGAAGAGGCTCAAGAACTGTCAGACAATAATATATATCTAACTCTGTAGAGAGAGGGAAGGATAGAAGGTTTGGTATGAAGTCTTACACTGCAATACAGTTCTAAGAAAAATTTCAACAAGACCAACAGAAAGTTCTTGAGCCAAAGTCACCCATTAGAGGAGTTTTATATCTCCCAAAAGTGGGTCTGCTTTAGTATCCTTGATGTACTCAGTCACCGGCCAGAAGCAGCCCATGGGAAAATTGGTCTCATGCAAATGCAGCAGAGGATTACAGAGCTCAGCAACTGAGATCATCATTCAACCAGGCTCCTTGAAGTCAGAGATCTGAGACGTGCCTTTCATGGCCACCACAGTCCTCATAAAAGAAAATAAAGTTCTGCCTCTCACTTCACACTTCTTACTAAAAAGCACACAAATAGGAAGCAAAGTCTCATTTAGGGCAGAGGTGACTTTCCCCAGGCCAGAAACTCACTGATTCATTCAGATCATACTTTAGGGATGCAATTAAGCACATAGTTTACACAGAGCTGCTTTCAAATCCCACCTCCCCCAGTTGGTGGTTGCATGAATTTAAGCAAGTCACTTAAAAACTGAAGAAATCTTAAAAATACACAAAAAAATCTCAATTGCTTCATCTGCTACATGGAGATAATGATGGCCTCGCCTACCAAATTGGAACTATTGGGAAAATGAAATAAGCTCCCAGGTCCCATGAATGAAGGTATGGCTTGGCTTAAAAAGTTTTTCTTTTTGAGAGAAAGAGAGAGAGAGAGAGCATGTGTGCATGCGTGAATGGAATGGGGGCAGGAGAACAGAGGGAGAGGGAGAGAAGGAATCCCAAGCAGACTGCACTAAGCACAGAGCCTGACACAGGGCTCGATCCCATGACCCTGAGATCATGAACTGAACTGAAATCAAGAGTCAGACACTCAATTGACTGAGCATCCAGGCACCCCTTGGCTCCTAGTTTCTTAGCACAACACTCCTTCCTCTTCCCCAGTCACCTGATGCAAAGTCTAAAGAAAGGAGTCTCTATTTGTCACCTCTTTGCCCACAAAGGGGGCTTTTTCCCCCTTGATCTCAGCTATTATTTATTTTTAAACAGTACCTTCCCTGCTAGGACCAGTAACCCCCACCTCAGATTCAGAGAATCACGCCTCCCCTTAATCTAAACATGTAGTTCCCATGGAAATCACCACAGTCTAACATGACCCCACATGGTTGTACACTTAAGCCAAGCTGGATCAATCAGAATCCTTCCTGAAAACTTTTAAAACTGATTGTCCAGCACACTCTCAACAGCAATGGTTTCTGTCAGGAGAGGAAGAAAGTGAGTGTGCACAACCAGAGAGGATGAATCTGGCCATATATTGCTCTGGATTAATGACAGAGAATCTCGTTTGTACTCATTTCTCTGGATCAAGTTATTCCTATGGATGTGTTGTTCAAACTGTTCCATGGATTCTGATATCCATTTTTACCTAAAGGACTTTGAATTAGTTTGTTCTCACAATTAAATTTTCTAACAAAAATATCTAAGATCCAATCGTTGGCTCCCCTGACTGGTTCATGTTCTTTCCCAAGAAAGAAACTACCAGCCAGTGAACTTCCCTCAAAAGAAACAAGTGTGCACCTGAAACTATATAACATTCGATGTCAACTACACTTTAATAATAAATTTTTTTTTAAAGAAACAAGTATGGACTTTGTTCTTCTGTCATGGGCTTTTCCTACCCCCAAATCTTATAGAGTCGATTAATTAAAAGCATAGACTTTAGGATCTTACAGACTTGAGTTTGAGTCCTAGTTCTTCTATTTATTGGCTGTATGATCCTAGACAAGTTAATTAAACCATTAGAGCCCCAATTACCTCATCTCTAAAACAGAAATAATAGTTACTTCAAAGTGTTGTTGTGACTATTTCTTGAGTCAGTGCACACAAAGTACTTTACATAGTGCCTACAATAAACCAAGATATAGTGGGCAAATGAAAAGAAGTAGTTGTACTTCCATGTGCGTGGAAAGAAATAAAGCAACAGCTGTTCACCTTTAAGCATAGTGGAAAGCTTCAGAGTTGGCATCTATCTTTCCGACAGGAGGTCTCCAATGGGAAGATCAAGGCAGATCAAGGATGCTGTCTATGAGGCTCTCAACCTTTCCCTTCATACTCAAAGTAATCTAGTTACAACTGGACTACCAGAGAGAAAGACTCAATTTTGTCCACTAACGACCTGCCAGCTTACCCCCACCTTGGTCTCCTGAGGTCAACTGAGCTATTTAGACCCATATTGATAAATTGAACATAAAATAAAAGAACAGACACAGTCAATGAGGAAAATTTCTTTCAGAAGATTGTTAGCCCTGAAGAAGGGATGATAGAAATTAAAAAAAAACAAAAAACACCATTTTCCTGGCCGTAATGAAATAATAAATTCAAGCCAAAACTATCAATGGATTCATAAACCACTGGGTAAAAAGCTGATGGAAAACAGGATATTCCCATGATGCCAAAGTATCACTCCACTGACTGTGTTAATCACCAAGAAGAAAATATTCCTGGTTAATTACTAGGAAGAATTAGTCTGTCACCACCTAAACCCACTGTTCAATCTTGTTATCATTGATAGTGGGACTTATGTGCCATTTACCGTGTGCCCCTTAATGTGTACACATCACCTCTGAATGATTCATGAAGAAAAATATTTAACCAGAACCATATCAAGCTCTTAGTTCTAATATGCAGTTTCTATAAAATACAGAGGATAAAATAACAAGTTAGGGGTACCTGGGTGGCTCAGTAGGTTTGGCATCTGACTCTTGATTTCAGCTCAGGTCATGATCCTAGGGTTGTGGGATGGAGCCCCACATTGGGCTCCACACTCGATGAGGAGTCTGCTTGTGATTCTCTCCCTCTCCCTCTACCCCTCCCCCTGGTCGTGCTCTCTCTTTCTCTCTCTCTCAAATAAATAAGTAAATTCTTAAAAAAAATAGCAAGTTAGGGGCACCTAGGTGGCTCAGTCATTAAGTGTCTTCCTTGGGCTCAGGTCATGATGCCAGGATCCTGGGACTGAGCCCTGCATTGGGCTCCCTGTTCAGGGGGTAGTCTGCTTCTCCCTCCCTCTGCCTCTTCCCCAGCTTGTGCTTGTGCTCTCTCTCTTTCTCTCAATCACTCTCTCTCTCTCTCAACAAACAAATAAATAAATAAATCTTTTTTAAAAATAACAAGTTAACACCATGAGGAAAATGCGAGGAAAAACTCAGAAAGTGGCGCATTCCACAGGACAGCTGACCTGGTATCTGAAAGAAGTCAATGTCGTGGTCTTTTGTGCTCTCCTCACTAAATGCAGATGTGGGGTAGGAGGTTCCCCACACATCCTACAAGCAACTCTCCAAACGCCAACTGGGTGTGCTACTATTAAACTCAATTATGACACTATCTATCCAGAAATAGGGTCAGATTAAAGGTTCAGTCCTACAAGACTTCCCCCCACAGTTGTTCCCAGTACTTGACCAACTGGCTATAAATCTAAGGTTCCCATGCCTCTCACCCTGGGTTTGATTAATTCCCAGAGCAGCTCTCAGAATTCAGAGAAACATTTTACTCACTAGATCACTAGGTTATTATAAAAGGATATAACTCAGGAATGGCTGGATGGAAGAAATGCATAGGGCAAGGTCTGGGGAAAGGGCACAGAGTTTCCATGCTCTCTCCAGGCATGCCACTCTTCCCAAATCTCTAACATCCTGGAAGCTCTTCAAACCTTTTGAGTTTTTATGGAGGCTTCATTACATAGGCATGATTGATTAAATCATTGGCCATTGGTGACTGATCCAACCTTCAGCCCCTCTCCCCTCCTTGGAGGTGTGTGTGTGTGGGGGGGGGGGGACTGAAAGTTCCAACCCTCTAATCACGTGGTTGGTTCCCATGACAACCAGTCCCCATCCTTAGGTGCTATCCAAAAGTCACCTTATTAACATAACAAAAGACACCTTTTTACTCTCACTTTGGAAATCCCAAGGGTTTTTAGGAGCTCTGTGCCAGAAACACAGCCAAAGACGGAATATATATTCCTTATTATAAATCACAATATCACACAAGGGGGGGAAAGGTGGAGAGACAGCAGGACTATTCTAGATTAGAAGAGACTTAAAAGCTATAACCACCAAATGACCCTTGATTGGAATCTGGTTTGAATAAACCAGCTATAAAAACTCATTTTTGGTTCAATCAGGGAAATTTAAATGCAGCCTAGAAATTAAAGGATATTAGGGGATTATTGTTAATTTTGTTAGATGTGACAATAGTACTATGGTTATATAGGAAAAAAATGTCCTTTTGTTAGTGATGCGTGTAAAAATATGTAGGGGTAAAATATGATGTATGTAATTTATTTTGAAAATTTCAAAAATTAAGCAAGTATAGTGAAATTATTACAACTGTTAAATCTAGATAATGGTATATGAGTGTTCATTGAGCTACTTACTCCTCTATATGTTTGGAATTGTTCAAAATAAAAATATTTTAAAATAAAGACTTTTTCATGTATACAAAAGCTGAAGGAATTCATTACCAGCAGAAGTGGAATACAGGAAATGTTAAAGGAAGTCTTTTAGGCAGAAAGAAAATGTTACCAGATGGAAATCTGGATATACACAAAGGAATGAAGGATACTTGAAATGGAAAATATATGAGTAAATATAGAATTTTTAACTTATTTTTAAAATCACTTTAAAAGATAATTGAGTCTTTTCCACTTGGACCTGGACTAGAGATTACACATAGCCTATGGCAGATTGAAAAATCAAAATTTATCAAAAATTATAAATGGGCAAATAACCACTAAAAATATGTATTCTCACTTCTCTTAGAAATTTGGATGCAATGTCAAGTCTGGTCCTTACGTTTCCTCACAGCAGCAATTGTCTTGAGTTGAATGGTGGCTGGCCTTGATCTCCTTTTTATAAAGGGGAAAACTGCAGAATAATGAGACTAATATTTGTTTTCTCGGACAAAGAGAACAATTTTATAGTTAAGGAAAAATCAGATAAGTAAAATAGGTTTTAGTAGTACAAGAAAAGAAAGACCAGAGGGAGGCACCAGAAACAGTGTCATCTACAAGTTCATGGCTAGTCTGCTAGGACACCAGGCTAGAGACGCAAAATGGCTTCTGATCGTGCAAGCCCTTTAGGGAAAAAGAAAATCTTTTGTTTTTTTCTGGGAGTTGTTTGCCTGCACTGTATATTTTGTATGTCTTGTTGGGGTTTGCAAGAAATAGTGCTTTAATTTTTTTCTTTTAATAAATATCTCATGGGTTGGAATAGATGATACAGTTTCAACTAGCTAAAGTTTGCTGTTTTTGTGAAAGTGGGTGTTAGCACTTTCAAAAGAGGATGGGACTTTTTTCAGAGTTTTTAAATAAATTTTTTTAAATATTTTATTTATTTATTTAACAGAGAGAGAGAGATCACGAGCAGGTGGAGAGGCAGGCAAGGCGGGGGGGGGGGGAGAGGGGGGGAAGCGGGCTCCATGCTGAGCAGAGAGCCGGATGTGGGGCTTGATCCCAGGACCCTGAGATCATGACCTGAGCTGAAAGCAGAGGCTTTAACCCACTGAGCCACCCAGGCGCCCCTAAATTTTATTTTTTTTTATTGTGTTTATATATAGTCACCATAAAATACATCATTAGTTTTTGATGTAGCGTTCCAAGGTTCATTGTTTATGTACAACACCCAGTGCTCCATGCAATACATGCCCTCCTTAATACCCATCACTGGCCTCACCCATCCCCTCAGCCCCCTCCCCTCTAAAATCCTCAGTTTGTTTCTCGGAGTCCACAGTCTCTCATGGTTTGGATTTTTTTTAAAGCCATTTTGGAAGACCTCACAGAGGTGAAAAGAATATATATGAGACCAACAATTATTTTCTCTCAAATTTGGAAACTTGTTCCTCTGTGAGATGGCCGTAAAAATTGTGGAACTCTTTAATGCCAAGGTTAGGGAAAAGAATGAAGCTTTTATTGCCTTAGAAAGTGAACACTCAAAAAACCTAGTTTCTGGTCCCATTCTCTACACATGTGAGTAGTGTGAGGAAAGCATCACAGGGCTGCTTAGCATCTCAAGTCTTATGCTTTGTCCCTCTCTGCATTGCTTAAATCTTATCATGAACAAGCATAGAGTCACAGATTTAAAAGCGTTTCCCAAACTTAGTGGTCTATATTTGCATATGTGAAGTGGAGAAAAAGAATTTTCCACACAAAACTAAGATAAATTTTTAAATGAAGGGAAACTACCCACAGCTAACATCATACTTAATGGTGAAGGATTAAATTCCTTCCCCCAAGGATCACAACACAAGATAAGGTGGTCTGCTCTCACCAGTTCTGTTCAGTGTTCTACTAAAATTCTAGAGGAGGCAATTAGACAAGAAAAGGACATAAAAGGTATCCAAATTGGAAAGGGAGAGTTAAAACTATCTCTATTGGCAGATACCATGATCTTACGAAGATAAAGCCATGAAGAATCCACCAAAAAGCTACTAGAGCTGATAATAAATGGGTCTAGAAATCTTCTAAGATACAGATCAGTATACAAACATCAATTGAATTTCTATATACTTGCAATGAACAATCCAAAAATAAAATTAAGAAAACAATTCCATTTATAACAACATCAAAAATAATAAAATAGAAATACATTTAAAAAAAGAGGTGTAAGACCTGTCCACTACAAATCATTGAATGAATTCAAAGTAGACCTAAATAAATAAAAAGATATCCCGTGTTCATAAATTGGAAAATTTAGTATTGTTAAGTTGTCAGTACCCCCCCCATATTGATCTGCAGATTCAACAGAATCTCCACCAAAAATCCAACTGGTTTTTTGCAAAAACTCTAAATCTGATCCTAAAATTCATATGGAAATACAAGGAATTCAGAATAGCCACAATAATCTTAAAAAAAAAATAAAGTTGCAGAACTCACACTTCCCAATGTCAGAAAACTAGAGGAGTTAACACTGTATAGTACTGGCATAGGATAAGCATATGGATCAATGGAATTGTGAGTCCAGAAATAAACCCTTATATCCATGGTCAATTGATTTTTGACAACGGTGGCAAGACAATTCAAAGGAAAAAGAATTGCTTTTCAACAAACATTGCTGTGACAACTAGATACCTACAGGCAAAAGAATGAAGTTGAACCCCTACCTAACACCATATATAAAAATTACTAAAAATGGATGAAAGATCGGGGCACCTGGGTGGCTCAGTTGGTTGGGCATCTGACTTCAGTTCAGGTCATGATCTCAGAGCCCTGGGTTCAAGCCCCTGCATCTGGCTCCCTGCTCAGTGGGAAATCTGTTTCTCCCTCTCCCTCTGCCCCTCTGCCCCTCCCCCCAACCCCCTACCCCTGCTCATGCTCTCTCTCGCTCACTCTCTCTCTCACCGCCCCTCACATAAACAAATAATCTTTTAAAATGCACAAAAGATCTCAATGGAAGAGCTAAAACTGCAAAATTCTTCAAAGAAAACATAGATATAAATCTTCATGACCTTGGGTTATACAATGATCCCCTACATTGGACATCAACATTACAAGTGAGAAAAGAAAAAAAAAAGTATACCTTCTCAAAATCAAACATCATACTTAATTACTTCTGTTAAGTGTTAATTTGTTAATAAAATAAAAATATTTTGATTTAATATTTATTAAAATATTACAACTCAGTAATAAAAAGACAAAGAACAAAATTTTTATAATAGACAAAGAATCTGAATAAACATTTCTCCAGAGAAGATATATAAATGCACAACAGGCACATGAAAAGACACTCAACATCATTAACCATCAGGGAAATGGAAATTGAAACCACAATGAGAAGCCACTTCACACTAACTAGAATGGCTATAATCAAAAAGACAACAATTACAAGTGTTATAGAGGATGTGGAAAAATGCAAATACTCATACACTGGTAGTGGCCATGTAAAATGGTTCAGCAACTTTGAAAAACAGTCTATTAGTTCTTAGAAGGGTTAAACATAGAGGTACCATATGACCCAGCAATTCTATTCCTAGGTATCTACCCAAGAGAATTCAAACAAATGTTCACACAAAAACTTGTAAACAAATATTCATGTCAGCATTAGTCATAATAGCAAAACCTCTAACGGCACTGCACTTGTGCAGAAAAAAAAATGTCCTTTTTGTTAGAAAAGCACATAGAAATTATGTACAGCTGAAACATCATTAGGTCTGTAATTTATTTTAAAATATTTCCAAAGCACGGGGCGCCTGGGTGGCTCAGTTGGTTAAGCAACTGCCTTCGGCTCGGGTCATGATCCCGGAGTCCCGGGATCGAGTCCCATATCGGACTCCCAGCTCTGCGGGAAGTCTGCTTCTCCCTCTGACCTTCTCCCCTCTCATTCTCAGTCTCTCGCTCTCTAATAAAAAAAAAAAAAAAAATCTTAAAATATTTCCAAAGCAGATGAAGCAAGTATAGCAAAAGTTTTACCCAAGTGTCCAACCACAGGCCAAAATTTACTCAGAGGGGTACCTGGGTGGCTCAGTCAGTTCAACATCTGACTCTTGGCTTCTGTTCAGGGTCCTGATCTCAGCATCCTGGGATTGGAGCCCCAGGACAGGCTCTGTGCTCAGCAGGGAGTCTGCTTAGGATTCTCTCTCCGCCTTTCCCTTTGCCCCTCCCCTGCTACCCCCCAGCCCCCCACACTTGCAGGCACTCTCTCTCCCCCTCTTTCTCTCAAATAAATGAATAAATCTTCGGAAAAAATTTACTCATAGATGTATTATAGCTATTAAATCTAGCTCATATGATAAATACAAGTAAACACCTCAAAGCAGGAGAAGACAAAATAAAAATAGTGATAAGCAAATAAACCAGTAAACTTCAAACACAAATCACTCTTTATCATGTGATCTGGAAGTGTAATGCCTCCGTTAACAAATATTTCTTGAAACAGAGTTATAATATAAGGGGAAAGTACAATACTAACCCAGAGCTCATTTTCCAAATTCAATACCAGTGAGAGGGAACAAGGGATAAAGTAAAAGTATAATAAATTTCTTGTCTTGTCACGGTGAAGTGGGAAAGAGAGAAAAAAATTACTGTTTAAATTTTTTAACTGGTGGGAAAATATAGGTTCAAGTATATTGTTAATCATTAAAGGAAAATGATAGAACAGAAATTTGAAGTAGAACTTTTAATTACCCTAAAGAATAAAAAACTGGAAAAAAATAAAAAATTGGACAATATGAAACTTGTTTGTTCTAGTAAAGTTGAGAAAATAAAATTAAGGAAACAATAGGAAATCATACAAAATAGAAAATATTTTTTAAAAGATAGAAGGAAAAAGGAATAAATAAGCTATTACAATAAATGCAAATATGCTGATTTTCTTTATTAAAACACAAAAAATCTCAGACTAAGTAAAATAATTTTTTAAATCTAGCTATCAATTGTTCACCAGAGGAATACCTAAAATAATTTGATATAGCAAAGACAGTCATTAAAATAAGGGAAAAGAGGAGCGCCCAGGTGGCTCCTGGGTTAGGCATCTGACTCTTGGTTTCAGCTCCAGTCCAGAGATCTCAGAGTTGTGGGATGGAGCCCTGCCTCTCATTCCATGCTGGGCGTGGTCTACTTAAGAGTGTCTCTCTCCATCTCCCTCTGCCCTTCCCTCCCTCTACAAAAAATAATAAATAAAATTAAAAAAATATGGGAAAACATATACCAGGCAAAGCAAATAAAATGGACACAGGAGGCCATATTAATCTCAAATTGGACTATAAAGCCAAAAGGATTAAATGAAACATAAAGAGATATTTCATAATAATTAAGGATAAAATTAAAAAGAAGATATTAGAAACACATAGATAATTCATAAACCTATAATCATATGAGAAATTTTAACAGATCTCTCTCAGAATTTTACAGTATCAAGTAAATACGTAATAAATAAAGGTTTAAATAATGCATTGGGTAAGCTTATTTTTAAACAATATAGAAAGAATTTTGTATCCTGAAGACAATATGTTTCCTTAAATGTTCTTAGAACATTTCTGAAAAAAACAGAACACTTACAACACTTTAACCAGGGGAGCCTGGGTGGCTCATTGGGTTAAGCCTCTGCCTTTGGCTCAGGTCATGATCTCACAGTCCTGGGATAGAGCACTGCATAGGGCTCTCTGCTCAGCAGGGAGCCTGCTTCCTCCTCTCTCCCTCTCTGCCTACTTGTGATCTTTTCCTCTCGGTCAAATAAACAAATAAAATCTTAAAAAATAAAACACTTTAATCAGCCTCAAATACCTAAAAACTCTAAAGCTTTACACGCTCTATTGCCTGACCACTATTTAAAAAATAACACGGGAAATTAATAATAAAAAAAAGGTGTGAATTTTTAACCATCCAGAGGAAATCAAAACTGAATTACAGACAATAAAGAGACTATAGTAAAGGATCAAAACCTATAAGACACAATGAAAATCGTGCTCAGAGGAAAAAGCGTAGCCTTAAACTATTCTACTGTAAAAGAAGAAAGACTGAAAATACATAAGCAACATATTCAACTAAAAATGAGCCAGAAAAGTGAATCGGGAAGCCAAAACAAAGCATGGTGAAGAAATCAATTTAAATTAAACAGAAATTAATATATTATTTTTAAAACATAAAAGTAAATATGATTAGTAAAATCAATGGCTTCAAAATGTGTATCAAGCATCTATCACCAAAAAATTGCTTTAAATCTTGCATTCTTCAAATGTTTGGGAAATGGGTAAATGTTGTGTTATTTAAATTATTCCAGATTGTAGAATAAGTTTATTCAACAAATTTGGAAGATTTTGTAACACTTGTACCAACACCTGATGAATATAATACAAATTCAATCTCACTTACAAATTTAGATGCATATATCCTAATTATTAGCAAATCAATGCCAGCAGTGCAATAAGAGAACAATGCACTATAACCAAATAGGTTTTAATTTAGGAATGTAAGAATGGTTCAACATATGTAAGTTCATTACATTAACTGGTTAATGAGATTTAAAAAATAAATAAAAAGATCAGAGGAGGTGCCTGGATGGCTCAATCGGTTAAGCATCCAACTCTTGATTTCTCCTTAGTTCATGATCTCAGGGTCCTGGGATCCAGTCCCACATGGGGCTGTGGGCTCAGCGGGGAGTCTGCTTGCCCCTTTGCCTCTCCCCTTCCCTGCCCCCCGCCCCGCTCAAGTTCTCTCTCTTTCAAATAAAAAAAAAAATCTTTAAAAATTTTTCTAAAAAGTAAAAATAAATAAATAAATAAAAAGGTCATCCCATTATCTGCTAAAAAGGCATTTAATAAATTTTAACAGTCGGGCACCTGGGTGGCTCAGTCATTAAGCACCTGTCTTTGGCTCAGGTCATGATCCCGGGGTCCTGGGATAGAGCCCTGCACTGGGCTCCCTGCTCAGCAGGAAGCCTGCTTCTCTCCCTCTCCCACTTCCCCTGCTTGTGTCCCCTCTCTTGCTGTCTCTCTGTCAAATAAATAAAATCTTTTTAAAAAAATAAAACCCGGGAAACGTAAGAATAGAAACACCTTTATCAATACAAAAGTAAGTATGAGAAACCAATGCAATATCATGATAAAAGTCAATGCTCAATAAAAATTAAAACTGAAACCAAGACAAGGATGTCACTGCCTCCATATTGTTTTCAATCTTTTATCTGATGCAATCAGACAATAAAAGGAAATTAATAATAAATGCTTCAAAGGGAGAACACGTGATACAACTGTCCTCAAGAAAATAAACTATTATAATTAATGAAGGGTTCAGTAAAGTGGCCTATCATAAGCTATGCATAAAAACAGTGCATATTAGTTATGCCAATAACCTACTGGCAGCTGTAATGAAAAGAAAAAATTTCGTTCACAATATCAATAAAAATTACTCTCATTCTCAATAACAATAAAAATTATGAAATAGCCAGGAAAAAAAAAAGAGATAACAAGAAAAGTATAAGACCCATACTAAGAGGGGCACCTGGGTGGCTCAGTGGTTTAAAGCCTCTGCGTTTGGCTCAAGATCTTAGGGTCCTGGGATTGAACCCCACATAGGGCTCTCTGCTCAGCAGGGAGCCTGCTTCCCCCTCTTTCTCTGCCTGCCTCTCTACCAACTTGTGATCTCTCTCTCTGTCAAATAAATAAATAAAATCTTAAAAAAAAAAAACACCCATACTAAGAAAATGATAAAATCCCAAAGAAGTTCATGAAAGTAAGACCTAAATCTTGCATGGGGGACTCAATTTGGTAAAGATGTTAGTCTCCAGAGATCATTTATAAGCTTAATGTAATTCCACTCTGAATTCTATTTCTTTCCAAATTATAGACAAATAAATTACAAATTTACCACAATCTTAAATAAGAATAATAGCTATAACTTATTGTGGACTTACTATGTGCCAAGTATTGGGCTAGGCTCTTTACAATCATAAACTTTAATTTAATACTTGGAATGACTACTTTTAAACCCTTTTTAAAGATGGAGAAATCAAGGAACAGAGAGGAAAAATGATCTAAGGTTACACAGCTAGAAATTAATGGAGCAATGACTCAAACATAGATTTTCCTACTTCAATACCCCTCCTATTTTTTTATTTTTTATTTTTTTTAAAGATTTTATTTATTTATTTGAGAATTTGAGAGAGAGAGAGAGAGAGAGAGAGCACGAGTGGGGAGAAGGTTAGAGGGAGAAGCAGACTCTCAGTGGAGCTGGGAGCCCGATGAGGGACTCGATCCCGGGACTCCGGGATCATGACCTGAGCCGAAGGCAGCCGCTCAACCAACTGAGCCACCCAGGCGCCCCCTATTTTTTTATTTTTGACAAAAGTTGCATATATTTAAGGTGTGTGATATGACGTTTTGCTACATGCATACAGTGTGGGTGTGAAATGATTACCACAATCCAACTAATTAACATATCCCCCCATCTCCCATAGTCACCTCTGTGTGTGCGTGTATGTGAGAAAAGGAGATCTACCACTATCACTGTGAGCCTATTTAAGTGTGTAAAAACTTAAAACCACACAAGTATCAGAAGAAAGGAGAGGTTTTTTTGTATTTTGTTTTTAATCATGGATTGGCAGGTCTTTCTTTGCTTGACATCAAGGCCAGGAAATAACAAGGAAAAATCTAACAGCTCTGCTTACAAAAAATTTAAAACTTTTGTAGAGAAAATAAAAAGACACCAGAAACAAAGGTGGAAAAAATGACAAATGGGAGTAAACATTTGCAATGTTTATGATAGTTACTAGCCGTACAATGCAGAAAGCTTCTACATATCAATTTTAAAATAACCAAAAAAAAAAAAAAAAACATAGAGAGTTCACAGAAGAAACTGAGAAAATATCAAGAAACAAAAAGATACCCAATTTTATCAGAATCAATACAATTCAATTTTATGGAACCCTTAAAAAAGATAAAGTGGATTTTTTGCATTCACATAAAAAATGTTCATGAGATGTAACTGAGTGGAAAAATAAAGTTACAGAGTACCGTATAAAGTCTGATCCCATCTATAATAAATTTTAAATGTATGAATGTTGTGATTAGAATTTGAAAGGTATACACTAGTTAATAGTGGAAATTTAGGGAAATAGGATTCTAAAGTAGGGGAAGGTGGAGAGAGTTTCATTTTCTATTGCAGGTGATTTTGTAGGGGTTTTTTTTGCAATGTACATGCGCTTTGATAATGTAGATGTATTAATTTTATAATAATATTAATTAAAAGTAATATACATTGGAAAATCTATAGGATCACACAGAGAAAACTATGTATTACAGATCACATGTTAGATATCAAAAATATATGAAACAAGCAAGAAAATGTGAAAAATATAAGGTAAAATAATGACATGTATATTTGTACTGGGGAGGGGAGTGCAGAAGAAATACACTTAGCTGTGAATGGTTATCTCTGGGGTTCGGGGTTACAGAGGCCTTTAACTTTTATTTAATATGGTCCATCTCCGTATTGTTCCACAAGTGGAGGAAAACTGTAACTGTTAGTAACGTGTAAACTGGGGAGAATTTCACTGGCCCAGGGATGTGAAAAACAAGGTTCTGACACGAACTCTGTCCCTCTTCCTCTCTGAGCTTCCAGTTTTCTCATCTGTAAGACTGGTTAGCCCTCTCCAATTCCTAAAGGTCTCCCAGTTCTAACAAGCTATCGTTTTATGATTCTACATAATTCAAATTTCATTCATTAAAAAACAACCCTATCAGCATTTGAAAATTGCCTAAAAATAACATCTCATGAGAGAAAAACATTTAAACCTTGAAGAGTTCACAAGAGCCATCCTCAGTGCCTGCTGCACACCCATTTAGATTGCTTCCCCAGACAATAATCTATAGCCTGATGGTCGGAAACAGCCAGCAAGTAGGGACTGGGGTTTTGCACAGTAGGAATGACCTCTGGTGGTTTCATCATCTAAAAAAGCACAGGTCAAATTAGAAAGTTTCGTTTTGTTATTTTGTTTGTTTTGTACTTTTGTAAACACACATAAGTTAGACATTCAGTTCCTCCTTTGACATGGTTCTCTGTTTTTACCAGTTCACAACCCCCCACACGCCCCGCCTCCACCCCATTCCACCCCTCTGCCCCATAGGTTCCTTGTTAGCAGCATTCGCTCTCAGAGAGATTGTAACGTTACTGAAAGAACACCAAAATACAATTCTGCTCGCCATTAATCCTTGTCTTCTCCAACCCTCCACAGTACAATTGGCTCTCTATTTCATTCATTGCTCCCCCATCTACAACCTGCACATATTTGCAGTCAATCGGAGAAGTAGTTACTTCTGTACAGGAACACCACAGACCAACTCTTATTTCCACTAGACACAAATATCAATTAAGCATAAAATTCAATTTAGGATTTAAGTGCTGCCGAACCTCCCACCAAAAAAAGAGAAAAAGATTCAGTCCTATTCTTTAACAGGATTTCAGGCCTCATTTTTTAAAAGGTGGGGGGGGGAGTAGGAATCCCTTCAAATAGTTTAAATTGTCCTATTTTTCATTCTTGGAGCAATTTTCTTGATGCAAAACTTAGGTTAAAAGCTGCAAAAATAGATCTAAGGAATATAGAAAATGATGTTCCACATCTTTCAGTAGCCCAAAAGATGTTTTCTGTAAATCAGATAAAAACTGTCATTTGAGGAGTATCACTTGAATAATGGTAGAAACATATTCAAGGTAAATGAGGGTTGATAAGGATTAATGCTGTAAAAACAAACTTTGTTCTTGTGATTGACTTGACTGAGGCATGCAACCATCTGAAATGCATATGCTAAGAGAAATCAAATATTGCAAAAAAAAAAAGTGAGAATCAGATTTCATTACACAAATAACCAAGCAATTGCTTTTCAGATACTTAAAATTCAACAAAATCTACTATCCTGGCCAGCACAAGAAAAGCCTCCTAAACTAAAATTGCATGAAGATATTTTGTCTTGTGAAATGGTCCTCCCTTTACTGTTCCAAGTTCTGTTATTCTCTTAATGACCTGTTTTTCATTTGAAGTTGTGTGTGCGTGTGTGTGTGTCTGTGTGTGTGTGTGTACATGTATACAATACATCCACACAGAGACAAATGCCCACATACCTGATACAAACAAGGGGGGGGGGGCTGGTCCTTGACCAGCCTGTCTTCCTTCTCTTATTAATACAACTTCTAATCACACACCAGAACCTATAATCTTGAACTTTAAAACACAAAATACATTCATCCACGTTTGAAAAGTAACCCCCAAGAAATGCATTCCTAAATCCTTTAAAATAAACAAATTAAGCATCCAAGAATAGGAATTCAAGGAGATTTAAATTTGAATTAGCTTAACTACTTTTGACAAGTTTACACATGAAAGACACCAAGATTGTATGTACTACTTGCTGCTTTAAGAAGTTTCATTCTGTCTTGTCTATATAAAAAGTTTCGGCCAAAGTTAAATCAATCTCCTCTACTGATTTTCAACATTAGACAAATACCCAGCCCTTTTTTTCTTCTCTCTTTTTTTTTTTTGAACGCTGCTTTCAGCCTGACTTTTTCCCCAATTGAAATTCAGGCCCTCAATGGTTGGTTTTTCTTGGTTCTAAATGTTGATAAAAAAGGGTTTTCTCCACTCCCTCAATTTGATGTGACAGGCTTCTGACATGAATAATGGAAGCATTTCTTTCACAGGCAAATCAACTTAATTTAGCAAGCCTTTATACTCTCAGTGGGCAAGCCACAATCCCCGAGATTCCATGAGAGCCTTTAAGTTAGACGAAATCTTTAGAATTTGCAGAAAATGTATAAAGTAAACAACACTTATTTTGTCACAATACTTGAATAACTTTTATGCAGGAGTTACAGATGAATATATTACTTCCTAATCAGATCTTGATTTACAAGCAATTTACAAGCTCAAGGGAAACTAGCCCTCAGTAGGAAAAATAAGAGAAGTCTCTACACAAATAAATTTTAAAGCCTAAAGATTGAAAACAGAACACAACGAAAAGCTGAGAAAACAAAAAACAAACACCGTCTCCCTCCGAACAAAAAAGACAAATAAAAGTCAAGATACATATACCTTGCAAGGCTGAGTGGAGTTTATAACAGCTTTAGAGAAGAACTATTTTGAACAATCCTTTTAGGCAGGATCTTGGGAGAACTGAGAGGGTAGCACTTCCTAGCCATCAGACTAAAAGGAATAGATCCTACAGTCATCTCCACTTCCAAATTCAGGACCCAGTTATTTCCCCCCAGAGAACATTTCAAGACAGAAAAAGACATGTTAATAATGCATTAGTGAAAGAGGGATGGGTCTCAGAAGAATAAAACTAGACATATGGCTTCTGAGTTGGCCATTGAGGAATGATTAAAAAATGAAGGAAACCAGACTCAGAGCGCAACAGATTTTGCATCAAAACAGTCTCTAACAGAATACGGAGGTTGACATTTGCCCTCTGGCCTTCTGTATCATTTTTTTTAAGGGGAAGATAGGAAGAAAGGAAAGAACACAGGACTGGGAATCCAGAGACCTGCTCCCAGCTCAGCCAGAAATTTCCTATGACCTTACGTAAGTCCCTGCCCCTCTCTGCACCTCTGAGTCCTCTTCTGTTCAATGAGAAGGCAGAACTAGGTGATCTCTAAGGTTCCTTCCAATTCCAAAATGCTCTATTTCCACATGCCAGTGATAAAAGTCTAGATGAATATCGATAAAAATACTCAATTATTACATATAATTCAGAAATCTTAAAGAGCGCTTTACAACTCTGGGATTGAGGCTTGAGAAGATTTCCATATTTACTGTTGGCAAATATATTTTTAAAAAAATCAGTTCTTTTTATTCTCAACTGTTATTCTTATCATCAACTTCTGAGAATATTTATAAAACGGTAAATTTTACCTACATGCACACTTTTTGCAGGACTCTTGTCTTACAATTTTCAGCATACAAATAAAAATAGGATTCTGTCCCAATAATATATTCTTTTAACTAAGACAGTTGCTGTTTTACTATTACTTAAAATTTTTATGAAGATCCATTCAAGTAAAAAAAAAATAACTGGCCTCTTTAATGTCAGACTTTTCACCTTATATTTCAATCTCACTCTATATGTTAAGGCTATGGGATTTATAAATTAGGAGGTAACTGTTACAGTTTTTAAAAAAAAGATGCTCTAAATTTCATATAATAATAATAAACTTCAGTGAACTATTTCCACATAAATATTTTTTCAGATAATAAAGAACCATATTTTTAAAAAATATACACTCTATACATCTTTAAGCCATTCTCCACCCCTTCTCATAATTAGCTAATCAGCCAATTAGGGGTTCCAACAATTACAAATGTCAGCGAAGGTAGAAAGGAAAGAAAAACAGGAACCTATCAAGGTAGAAGAAAATCCTTTTACTTTAAAGGGTGTCCACCATTAACCTCTGAAAAATTCTACTCCACCTTGACAGATTTGTTATTCCCAGTCTCGACCCCTCCTACCTTCTCTCCCTATTATAATTGTTAGGTCAGTTAATTGGCTGATTAAGGATACACTGGAATTTTTATTAACTGGCAATTAGAGTCAGACCTAAGGCATATAGAATCCCTTCTGAATGGGAGTATCACTTAAGTTACAAAGATTAATAAAGTCAAATGGGTTTTAAAGTATGGTTTGGTTAATCTAGCCTTCTCATATGGATATTTTAGCATCATCCATAGCTTTAATATCATCTCAGTAGCTTTCAAACAAAACTGCATTTGAGAGCAGCAATCATTTATTCTCCAAACAGGAAAAAGAAGGGGGGCAGATATTGTATAATCACAAGCCCTAGAGATCTTTCCATCCGCCCTAATAACAATTCCTGTATTTTATTCACGACATTCTTATTTCCTTTCTATCCAAAAGACCCAAGTTCTGCCTTCAAAAAACCCATAGGAGTATGATACATGGCATGCCCTCATTCCCTTGGCCTAGTTAAAGCCTCTCACAGTCTCTTTTCGTAACTTCTCTGAGACAAGGTGGCACTTATGAAGATCCATTACACAAGATGTCCAGTTATGGCCAAGGCAAATGCTCCCTTACAATCCCAAAATAGTTTGTCATATTATAAGAGAATAGTATATTTGTATTAAAATTATGACCCGCTGAGGCAGAATGGAGCATGTCAATAATAAAATGGACAAGCAGCTCTAGCAGAAAAATGCTAGCGGCATTATAGAGTAACAGTTAAATCCAAGAGCTTTGGATCAGATATGTCCCAAGTCAAAATTCTGGCTCTATCAAGTACTTAAAAGTGTGATCTTGGGTTACGTACTCAGCCTGTGTGAGCTTTGGGGTTTTTTTATCTGTAAAATGACGACAGTAACAGAAGCCACCCCATAAATTTAATGGGAGGATTATGAGATAATGCAGGCAAAGAGTTTATCTCAGTGCATGGCACATAGTAATTGTTCAATAAACAAAAGCTATTATCAACATGACTGTCTTTCCTAGTTCAATTTCCTGGCTGTTTGAATAAACCAACAGGCTTATAGGAACATTTGCTATTCTGTAGACAGTCTGAGAACTTAGAAAAACCTAGAGGACAGGGATCAGAGAACACAAAATCCCGGTGTGAAGGGTGGAAGGAGTTCAACAGGGGTAAACCCAGGATTGGGGAAGTAGAACATTCCCGGGAACTAGGTCTAAATTAGGTCGACAGGACCAGGAAGGTCGTGGGGCTGTCTAATTACTGAGGCCTGCGGGTTATTCACAAAACCTATTGCACTTTCAGAGTTAGGCACATGGAGAATTACACCAGACAACTTCGTATCCCGTGGGCACAGAGATTAAAAGCATGGATTGTGGAGCCAGACTGCTCAGGGTTTAGTTTTGTTTTGCTTTTATTTTTGTATTTTTTCTTTAAAGATTTTGTTTATTTATTTGACAGAGAGATCACAAGTAGGCAGAGAGGCAGGCAGAGAGAGAGGGGGAAGCAGCCTCCCCGCTGAGCAGAGAGCCCGACGCGGGACTCGATCCCAGGACCCTGAGATCAAGACCTGAGCCGAAGGCAGAGGCTTTAACCCACTGAGCCACCCAGGCGCCCCATGCTTTTAAAGATTTTAGTTTTTTTTAAGTAATCTCTACCCTCAACGTGAGGCTCGAACTCATGACCCCAAGACCAAGAGTCACATGCTCCACTGACTGAGCCAGCCAGGTGCCCCAGACTGCTTGGGTTTTAGTTTCTGCTGTCACTAGCTGTTTAACCTTAGGCAATGCAGTTAACCTCTCTGTGCCTCAATTTCCTCCTCCATAAAACAAGGGATGGTATTAGGTCCTAATTTATAATCCATGTTATAAAAACTAAATGAGTTAATATTTGAAACTCTTAGAAGGTTACCTGGCAAAAATGAGCTTTATGTAAGTTTTAGTTAAATTAAATAAATAAAACCTGTAAAGCAGGATTCACTTTGCCCTCGTGTCACTACCATCCTGCCCTCCAAATGGCAAGTGTTTAGGAGACATGATGATGTATTTGATCCTTGCAGCAGCTTTGCAAGATGGCAATGAGATGACCAGAGGCCCGAAAAGGAAGGCAGTGATGGAGCCAGGAGTCCAAAAGTCAGTACTCGCTTTTCTCATTACTGGCTTAATACCCCACTGACACATACACTTTTGTTAGTCCTTTAATCTGAGAGGGAAAGGGCAGCAAACAGTGGACAAAACTGGAAAGGCAGTTAAGTCTATCCTTGAACGTTGATTCTTCTAGAACTCTCCCTGAACTCAGAAGTTGCTTTCTTCCAGGGTGCCTGGTAGCTTCAGTCGATTAAGCCTCAGCCCTCATTCAGCTCAGGTCATGATCCCAGGGTTCTGGGATAGAGCCCCTGCATCAGTCCCCCACTTTGAGCCCCCCCCCCATACCAAGCCCTCCCCTGCCCTACTCAGCAGGGAGTCTGCTTCTCCCTCTGCCTCTCCCCCTCCTCCACTGGCTTGTGAGCTCTCTCTCACTCACTCTCTCTCTCTCAAATAAATAAATGAAATCTTTTATTAAAAAAAAAGAAGTTGCTTTCTCCTCTACCTCCAACACACGAGTGTTAAACCCACTCCTGTTAAAAAAAAAAAAATTCAAACGGAAAGACAGAATGTTAGAGTTGGTAGGTCTAAGTCCAAGTTTTATGCTCTCACATTATAGATGAGGTCACTGGTGTCCACAGAGGGGAAATGACTTTAGTTAAAGGATCAAATTCATACTTTTTTCCCCATCTCTTCAGATTCAGTATCAAGTTGCGTTTAGAGAAGAACAATGGACCACTCTCATCTCAACATTTGCCGTTTGGATTCTTAGGAGATTGGCATGCCTTCTAAGAGTTCAAGCCAAATGCCACTTCATGAGTTCTGATGTGCTGTTTGCAGGGGGCATTCCAATGCAAATCGAGTGTCTTGGTCATAACATCTTGGTCTTGTTCTTCTCTGGGATTTGCATCACTAATATATGCAAGTGCCTTATAGTCCAAGGGCATCTGGGGGATAAAGCTACATAGGAAATGCTGCCCTTTCATGGTTCTGTTTTCTCAATGGAAATTTAGTTACTAAGGCAAGTTTCCCCAAAGTAGCACTTTTACTCCAATTGTGAACCTGGAGGATTGTTAATCACATGACGAAGGAAAATAGTGTATATTGTGTGTAGGAGCATGGAAGCAAAGAAGAAGTTGAATTTAGAGATAAAAAACGAGACTGAACATTGTAACTACAGTTGAGAACCCATAGCGACTATAGTCGATAACACCATCTTGTATAATTGAAATCAGCTAAGAGAGTAGAACTTAAATGTTCTCAGCATAAAAAAAAAATGGCATATATGTAAGGTGATGGATGTGTTAATTAACTCCATGAGGTGGGGGGGACCCTTTCACAGTGTCTACAAACATCAAATCATCAGGTTGTACATTTTAAATATCTTACAATTTTAATTGTGAATTATATGTCAATAAAGCTAGAGAGAAATAAAGAAAGATATTGCTGAGTCCCACCTTTCCCTCATTTTATGTATAAGGAAACGAAAGTACAGAGAAGGCAAGGCCAGTTAGGATTGACCACCCAGCCTCTGAACTCCTGGTCCAGAGTTCCTTCGCCAGCACAATTTGGTGTACAATTTTCAGTTTATACATAATTCCTTCAGCAATTCATACATGAATCGAAGTGGAGGTGCACGATGTTACCACAGGGTACATCCCTGGGACTTAGTCTAACTACATTCACAGTCCCTTCTGTGTTAAACATGTTGCTTTCTTTTCTTGGGCAGAAAAATACTGTAATTTCAGTTAAAACCTTTCCAGGAATTCCAAGTATGGGAGGTGGATGTTGCTAGGGAATGCTAATAAGAGGTCAAAATAGCACTCAAACCCTCTCTGTGTCAGAACAGAAACTTCCCAGAAATATTTACCCAGCACTCTACCTTTTATCATTTGAAAATGCTTTCAATTAAGAAGAGGGCTCTTTTTTAGCTAGCCATACCGCATTTAGCGAAATCCAATCACATAGTATTTTAATAGTACATCTCTTCCCCTAATTTTCACAGTTATCTGCTGATCTTAATTTTCCAATGAAAACCATACATTAACATTGCAGTTTTGAAGCAAATGAATAACATTTCTTGTTATGTTATAGGTCAATAGTTAATGCAGCCGAAGTTTCATTTCTCTCCCATTAAAATTGCTTATTTGCCTCATCTCGATGTATATCAAATGGTAATAAGATACAGAATATATAAGGTTGTGACCCATGCCAGTAGGTTTTGCTGTTTCTAGGGTTTTCTTGTTAATTGGTTGCATTGTATGTCAGATCTGATTCTTCCACGCCATTGTTAAGGCTGACGATTCTTCAGAAGAACACCACTGAAAACAGAACTAGAAGGGGTTTCACCAAAACAAGGAACTAGAAGTGAAATTTCCTAAAGGCAGAGCAATGGTTTTTAGTTTTTACTTTTACGGCTTGGAAAATAAAATGCATTCCATCCTGTGAAACTCGTCGAGTATGAAAAAGAGTGTTTTACCAGGAAAAAAAGGAAAAAAAAAAACCTACTCAATTTAAAATTCTTCACTGATTTCAGAGGTTTCAGGTTCAAACACATTTCTGGAAATAGAAAATTGACATATGAAGAAAATACTCTTGCCAGCTTCAAGAAATACCTGCTCCATGGAGCTATGTATACTTTACTTCACCTAATAAACGCCCTCCTAAGCTATCGGGCATAAGATATTTTTGTAAATGAAATTGTATGCTAACCCTTCCAGAGGAGCTCACTTTTTGAACCAATGGAATAATTGTTTTGCAATGTGAATAATCCCTCTCTAATTTATCTATTGTTAGTGGTTTGATTTTTCGTTCGTTAAATTTCTTAAGAGAGCTAGCCTGCATATTCTTATCTCTCAGCATTTAAAGGATAGGACTTGGGGAAAGTGGAAAGGCAAGGTAAGGACACTCTGGTCAGGAAGTCAGAAAACCAGGGTTGAATCCAGCTCCAGTACTTACTAGCCAAAGGACTGGGGGCAAGTCAGTACCTTTCTTGGCCTGTTTTCTTATCTGTACTGGTGTCAGATAAAGAAACTAAAAGAATCAAATATAATTATCTATGCAAAAACACTTGGCCAACTGTAAAATGCTTGACAAATAAAGCTGATAAACATAACGATTAAATGTTCCCTACTCCCCCCTCCAAAGCCAAAAATGGAAATGAAAATCAGTAGCTATATAACAGGAAAGTTGGACCTCAAACAACATAATTTTAATCAAATAGCCTACCGCTGGAGCCCTGGCTTGATAAAGGCAATGAACGTAGTCAGGTAACATCAGAAAAGCCACATTGGGGACGCCTGGGTGGCTCAGTTGGTTAAGCAGCTGCCTTCGGCTCAGGTCATGATCCCAGTGTCCTGGGATCGAGTCCCACATCGGGCTCCTTGCTCGGCGGGGAGCCTGCTCCTCTCTCTGCCTCTGCCTGCCTCTCTGCCTGCTTGTGTTCTCTCTCTGTTAAAATAAATAAATAAAATCTTAAAAAAAAAAAAGAAAGAAAAAGAAAAGCCACATTGAGGGGCACCTGGGTGGCTCAATGGGTTGAGGCCTCTGCCTCGGCTCAGGTCGTGATCCTAGGGTCCTGGGATTGAGTCCCGCGTCAGGCTCTCTGCTCAGCGGGGAGCCTGCTTCTCCCTCTTTCTGTCTGCCTCTCTGCCTATTTGTGATCTCTCTCTCTGTCAAATAAATTTTAAAAAATTAAAAAAAAAAAAAAAGAAAAAAGAAAAGCCACATTGAGTTGGAGCTAACTTAGCCCGTGTGGAGTCTCTAACACTGGCACCAAGGGGCATGTTGTGAGGACGGAAAATAATTTCACTGAAGACTGACGCAGTGCAGAAAATGTGTGCAGAAAATCCCCAGGTGATCAGTGAATTCTGACTCTGTTAGGACCTACTTCAAATTTGAGTCTGTAAGTGTTGGGAGTATAATTCATTAGATTTGATAACACTTGATTCAGTTCAGTTACCTCTTCCATGATCAGCTCCTAAATCTCTTCAGTTGGAATTAAACTCTCCCTAGTCTGTGCCCCTAACACAAGTGGTATGCCTCCAGTATGACACTCACTAAAATACAGTTTTAGTGTGTGTGCATGTGTGTGCATGCGCACATATGGGTATTCACATTCTTGTGCACTGCCTCACTCACAAAAGTATAATTTAAGCTCCTGAGGTCAGGAATCATGTCTTGGTCATCATTATATATCTCTCACAGCATCTAGCACATTGCCTTACATACGGTAGTTGCTCAGTCAGCACTGCTGTTAAAGGGAATGAGAAACATACATTTACCGTTAAGAGAAGTATTTCCTTTTCTCTATACTATAAAACTATCTATTTCATGTGTTAAGGTGTTCACCTCCTTATTGAATCCTGTAATTCAGGAAACAAGTCCCTGGAGTAATAGCTGACTGTAGGCATATTTTGAAAAAATGGAAAAATCAGTATTTAACATAAGAATCACAATCACTATTCTTGAAGCAAAGTGATCAATGAGCCCAGATCTGACAACAGGGATTCACATTCTTGATGGAGCTGAGTATGGTTGTTGAATCCCTCAAGGGAGGTCAGTGTACTTGAGTTATCATAAGTTCCATCCCATTTGGAGGCTACGTCCATTTAGGACAGTGTTGTCCAATACAGGAGTCCCTAGCCACAGGCACCTATTGAGCACATAAAATGTGCCAAGACTGAATCAAGATATACTACAAATACAAAACACATACCAAATTTCCAAGACTTAGAACAAGATTTAAAAAATAATATAAAATATCTCATTAGTAATTTTTATATTGATTGCATGTTTAAATGAAAATATTTTGAACATACTGGGTGAAATAAAATGTTATTAAAATTAATTGACCTTTTTCTTTTTATTCTTTTTAATGTGGCTACTAGAAAATTTAGAATTACATGTGTGGCTCGTATTATTTATTTTTTTAAAGATTGATTTATTTGGGGGGCAGATGGAGAGAATCCTCAAACAGACTCCCCACTGAGCAGGGAGCCCCACAAGGGGCTTGATCCCAGGACCCTGAGATCATGACCTGAGCCGAAATCAGGAGTCCGACGTTTAACCAACTGAGGCACTCAGGCACCCCACGACTTGCATTATATTTCCATTGGACAGCACTAAAATTGGAAACCACCCTCCCAGAAGAGAATCTATCATCAAAACAACCTAAATGCTACTAATTAGCACATTTACTAATTCCTCTTGAGGCCAACAGGACCCCAAAAACCAAAGGGCCATGACACAAAGCACTGATACAATACTACGTCTTCATCTCTGAAATACCTGAGCCTGTATCCAAGCAAGGAATAAGAGTTCCAGATGAAGGCTTTCCAAGCAAAGAAGAGAATTCTAAAATTTTCAGGATTTACAATGAGAAAAGACATTCTTGAAGTTTCTGAACAAAACCTCAATGTTTACCAACTTGACTTGTGCTGACATGATGCCACAACAAACTGAAAAGATAAAATAAAATCCAAATGCTTTGCATGAGGTAGCACAGTGCCTTGCATCCTAAGAGTGTTTGTTGAAGTGAATTGAATCTGGAAGAGGCTGTCTAATTGGATTTGATCTCTTTTTAAACTGAAGTCAATGAACCAGGGTATGTCCATACACAACGCTAAAGCTCTCCACTGAGTCTATTAACATGTATTGAGGGTGGATACTGTGCTCTCTTGGCCCTTTATATAGCAACTACGGGATCCCTGCTAGAGCACCAGCCATTACAGGGTGGAAGTAGGTATAAATTTAACCTTCACTGAAATAAATATTGTCTTATATCCATGTTTTACCTTAAGCAGGAGGGCTCCTGTAGCATCCCCAGGGACAGCCTCACATCAGAGCCTCCGACTGTCGTGACATTTCATCGGCCACAGAGATTCAGGCACCATCTATAAGACACAGACAGCACCTGAAATTGGGAGTAGTAAAAAGAGATTTTGAGAAATAGGAAGAACTTGCTGATTAACTAGTTGGGAAGGGGGTCCTTTACAATGCGTAAGTATATCAAATCATTAACGTTGTACGCTTTAAATACCTTTCAGTTGGATTTGTCAATTATATCCCAATTTTAAAAAAGACATAGGAAGAACCAATTTTTTTCTTCTTCTTCTTCTTTTTCTCCCGGAAGAACCAATTTTTAAGCAAAATTGGTTTTAAGAACCAATTTTAAGCAAAGTTTTAAGTACTGAAAGAACAGCCCTGTTAAATTACACATAATTCTACTTAAAAAGTGAAAAGCCAAGCGCACTATCAACAAGTCTATTCAGTTAATTCAGAGAAATATAAAAAGAAAAACATTCTGCCCAGGCATTTGGTACTGTGAAAACAGACTAAGCAGTTGATTGATCGATCTATTTTCAACAGGTTGTGTGGACATCCTGTAGGCACAGACTTTGTCTGAGGCTATTTCCTTAAAAGAGGTAAAAATCCAATCAGCTATAGTAAGGTGGGGGTGGCCACAGCGACCCAGTAACATCTGTTCAAACTTTACCCATATCAGGATGCTCTTCTACTAGGTTGTTTTGAATGAGACCCAAATGTATTTATGTATTTTCCTAGTCTTCTTCATCACCTTCCTGTGTACCACTGAGCAGTTTTTGAGGAGACAAGTCACTATTACAATGTTGTCAAGGCCCTTCTCGTTTTCTAGTTCAAATCCTTGTTCATGCTGTTTGCTAAGTACTTGTTCCTGTGACAGCTTTCAGCCAAACATTAGACTCTGAATGCTGCATTCCAAACCACTCTGTCCTGCTGGGCTCTGAGTGAAACAAGCTCTTCAAACTCCATCATGTGAACTTTTCACAAGGAACAATCTCCCTCAGACAATTCCATTCAGAGATACTATCCGTGAAACTGGGACTTGGGGAAGGGGTGACATCACAGGCTTCCCCTTCTGGCCAGGGTCATGACCACCAAAGTTGTATTTAAGAGGCTCCCACGTGGTTCAGCACATGATTTTCTTAATGATCTAACATTTCCCCCAACTTTCCCATAAGCTTCCAATTTAAGATATTCACACTTACGCACAAAATTGGGTACTGGTGTCAAGAAAGCCTGGAGTTTCAAGAAGAATGAGAAATTTGCACCCAGGGTCTCTATTACCATTAGGGGTAGGAGGGTAAATATAAAACATACTATATAATACGTGCCATATGTGGGGTTTTTTGGCAGTGTTGGGAATCATAGAAACAAACAGTATTATACCCAACCAAGAGCCTGGAAAAGAAAAAAGAGAGAGAGAGAATTAGATTGTTTTAAATGTCTAAAGCCAAGGTTTGGACACTAAAGCTTAAAAAAAAATGCAGGATTATTCCACTGAGATGGACAGCCAGTTTGCCTGCAGTTAGGTTACAAAAGAAGGGGAACAGCACACCAGGCTACATTTTGAGGAATCTGGAATTGTTTTCAGAAAGACCTGTGTGGTAGCTCCTAAAGAAGGCAGCTTTGGACTCTCCTAAAAGATGTTTAAGATGAAGACAGTAAGTCACAGATCCAGGATGATTTCCATTCCAGTTCTCACCAGAGTTGGGGCATGTGAACTAGGTGGCTTTCCAGGCCCCCCTTTAGTCCACTAAGTCTATGAACTCCGTACTGCTCAGCGTGTTAACTTTGAAAAAGAATAGTGCCTGAATAAGAGGGTATTTGCCTATAAAAAGTCCCTTAAGCATTCAAAATTGTTTTTGTTTTGTTTGTTTGTTTGTTTTTAATTCTTGACCTGCTGGGGAAGATGGAACCAAAAGAGAGAGGTAAGCCTGAGAGTCGTTGTCTCAAGGGGCTCACAGAGCTCAGCTAGTCAGACACCAGATTATCAAAATGAGACTATCATAGAAAGAAGGTAATCCCTACCACTGCCTAGTGAATTAAATCACAGATTAGGAAGTGCCCGAGTTTGTGGACACCTTAAAGATCATCTAGCATAACTAACTCCTTTATTTCGTATACTGAAAGCAAAAAAGGGCTGACTTGCTCCAAGTCACTTATTGGGGAAGTCAAAACTTAAACCTGGATCCCGTGGGTTTGCCACTGACACCCGAGACACTGCAATCATATCTACAAATGAGGAGGAATGTTAATAACTCATTATTATAGGCTATACTTCTTTGAGGAAGCACATATAATGCCCCATAGAATAAAACTGCTCCTCCAAAGTTTTATTTTGAGCTTTCCTTCCTACAGCATAATTCTATGACAAAAATAATTCTTTCGTTAGAAAATATAAAAGTATGGTGTAATGTTGAATATGTCTTTTTAACCCACACACGCAGTAACAGAGATGTGTACATGCCTCACTGGGGAAGAGACCCCATTGGGATAAGACTTAATGGTTTATAGTCCAGTGGGGCAGACAGACACAAACTGACAAGTCCCCTGATGAGTTCAAAATGAGAACTTTGGGGAGGGGATATTTAACCCCAACTTGGAAGGGAGAGGAAGGTATGAAAAAAAATTAAAAAGGCCAGAGGCCAGAGATGATAGAAAGGAAACTTCAAGTCATCCAGTTTGGCTGGTGGCTGGAGTGCGCTGGTGGCAAGGGATGACCTGTGTTCCCCAAATGCACGAGGCCAACAGATTCCCCCAAAGAAACACAACACAGGACAGTATGCTTGCTACGCCAGAGTAGCTTCACAATACAAGTTTTCTAGCCCCACTCAATCATAAGCATTAAAAGGTCATACACAATGTAACTCGGAGGCACAGTGAACAATGGACTGGAACCTGGTATGTGGTATTAGTCTCACCAATGAGTCAATGTAGCCCTCTCGGGTGAGGTCACTTGTCCCATCTGTAAACTTAATAGTTGACCCTACCCTAGATGATCTTAAGGTCCCTCTTGGCTCTGAACTTAGGAAGGATCCCACCATGCATAAGCTACTAGAGGAAGTCTGTAAACCTCCACGAAGGGCCAGGCTGATCAAGAACTAATCCTCCCCTGGCCCCCTACTCAATCATTTCATAAACAGCAACATGATCTCATGAACTCTCAGTTCATAAGGAATTTTGATTAGCAGGCAGTGGTCTAATGGATAAAATAGTCAGCTAGAAGTTAGGAAATCAGAGCCTTTTCTCAGGCTCCTCTAAAAGGACACAAATGAAGAAATTTCATTTAATGACAAGTTTTTAACTCACTCTTCTCATCTGCACTCCTAAGAGGAAAATCAATGAGATGTGCCAAGTGAGGGGTACCTGGCTGGCTCAGTCAGAAGAGCATGCAACTCTCCAGGTTGTGAGTTTAAGCCCCACATTGGGTATAGAGATTAAATAAACTTAAAAAAAAGAGAGAGAGAGAGAGAGAGAAATGCAAAGTGACGATAAAGACAGTAAGTAAAAATGGAGAGAATCACTTTAAGACTGCACAGAAATTTCACCACCAATGATCAATTTTAAATTAGCTCCCTGAATCAATCACAAATTTCACAATGGGATCCCTTGGGTTTCGGACTTCTCTGTGGTTCTTTAGCCACACTATCATGGAAGGTGTGATGCCCGTAGCATCACATGTTAAGGTCACAGGATTGCTGACTGTCTCAACAGCCACTTCTTAGCCAGGCCCTTCGATACAGGATACATACATACATGCATACGTACATAGAAATTAGCTCCTAGAATCAATCGCAAATCTCACAATGGGGGCATAGGGGCTTCAGACTTAACCAGGCATCAGAATCACTGAGGCCTCCTCCTGAAAGCAGGTCACTTCAGGGACCCTCCTACTGAGATTTTAATTCACCTGGAGCTGCTACCTTCATAAGCAACTCAGGACACTCCCAAGGGAGGTGGTCATGAGACTGACTTTTCAAAAAGCTGAATCTGATAGGAATAAAGGTAAAGGCGTGCAAGGGAGAAATTAGAGCATGGGCTTCAGGTGCCCTTCCTGGGCAGTAAGTAAACAGAGAGAAAGCAAATAGGCTTAGCTGTAAGTCTGGATGGAGCTTACTCATCCATTCATTTAATAAATATTTACGGTGTACCCATATGGATCAGGCACTGTGCTAGGCACTGGGAATTACAGAAGGAAACAAGACAAATGACGTCCCTTCCCTCATACTGACATGCCCGCTTACCACTCTCCATACCTACCTGTTACATTTACTGTGGTTGCTCAGTCAGTCCTGCAGCCCCTAATGCCTCAGTGATTCCACTGGAGGACGGCTCTAGGACACTAGAAGCAGGAATGATGGAAGGGAAGGCATGACTATTTTGTTTCTTCAATACTAGCCCTCCAAGAGATTCTGCAGCTGGAATTAAACGCCTTCTGTCTTCAAGAAGCAGTACAGAATACACATTGGAGGTGTCTCCTACCAGGTACGGTTTGAGGTGTGGGAGAGTATGAGTGAGCAAAGGCTTCCCAGAGAAAGTCCTGTCAAGGTAAACTTCTCCACAACCCTGATTAACCAAAAAGCAATGTCCCCAGTAAGAACACCCTACAGGGACACCCTTTGCCCTCCCTGCTGGACATCCAGGCACCCTGCTATCTTCCTAAAAGGGATGGTATCATCTCCTGCCCTAGGATAGAATCTGAAGTACTGGGCCAGGCATTTGAGACCTTCAAATATACTTTGGCCCCTGCCTCCCCTATCTAGCTCCTGTGATCCCCTGAATATACTTTACGGTTTCCCTCCTTCTCAAACTGTCAGATATTCTCCTGCTGGTATGCCTTGTGCCCTCTCTTTCTACACAGTTTTCTGAGCCCAGTTCAAATGCTACTTCCTCGAGAAGCTGTGACCCTCTTGGCAAGGAGGACCTTCGTCCTCTGAATTTGGCAAGGAGGACCTTCGTCCTCTGAATTCGTTCACAGTCCTTAGGTGCTTTTCCTACAATTAGAAGTGCTTTTTTTCACTACATTAATTTACCTTCCAAGTCAGGATGTGCCGCTAGAGGATAAAGACTGTTTTTGGTTTGTTTGTTTTTAACACCCCTTCTCAGGACCTAGCACAGTGCCTCAGTAAGTATGTGCAGATTGCCTCAACAGCAAGTTTTTATTCTATCTGGGAATTCACTTTATTTTGTTGTATTATTTTAATGCATTAGTTGATTACAAATCTACTCCAAAGGCCACGCTAATGAAACCAGAAACAACTTTCTGATATGAACCTAAAGGCAAGGTTTTACTCATCTATCTACAATATTTTATATGCTTGTTTTGGAAGAGCCTGGGGTAGATATGTACGTTTTAACTTCCTCTCACCCCTTCCATAACTTCACTGCCACTTCCTCTGCCTACACCCACCCCTATTCAGAACCACTTTGGTCTTTTAGGTGTCCCTTGGACTCTCATTTCCAAATCCTTTCCATTCTAATCCCCCTTTCCATATTTTTTCAGGCCAGAGGAGGTAGATCTTTCACAACTCCAGTTATAAGGTGTATCCCTCAGGCAATCTTAGGAACTCCAAGGCTGCCCTAATATGCACAGTGACAATCCTGAGTACTCATGAGCTGAACACATTTATAATACAAGACCTGGGATATTTAGGTAAGTTTCAACTACCAATAGAGTAGTTTCCTCTTCAAACACAGAGACTCTGCGTTCTGATTTCTCAATTGATCTGTTTTCCTGCTTTTTCTAAAATATAGTGGGTTTTAATGTTTTACTGACCTTTATTTACAGAGAAGGGAGAACATTTATTGAGTGAGTACCTTTAGTACCTTTATCAAGTGGGCTTGATACTTAAATTACGGACGGCATCTTATCTTCATGACTACTTTAGGAGACACAAAGTTCCATTTTACAGATGAAAAACTGAGATCAAGAGACATGAAGTGATTTGCCCAATATCACGCAGTGAAGCTGTGGGACTGGGATTTTACTGTTGGTCCTTTTTTAATACAAAGCTCATGCTCTTTTAGTTATATCATGCTGTATCCTTAAATAAAACCCAGTTCATTCTGATTACTCTGTCTTCCAATTCAAAACAGAGATCACCAAAAAGATGTAACTGCAGGAAAAGGGACTTTTTACATTCCTCAGATAAAGGAGCACCACTGGGCCACCAAGAACACCATCTTTGATCTCAGGATTTCAAGTGTTGGCTTAATTTTCCTAAAGAGCACTAAATTGACTCAATATCAAGTATTACCGGCCCAACCATTAGAGCACCCCTTTACACCATCACATAATCACCATAATAAGCAGCTATTTAAAAAACACCTCACAGCCTAATATTTATTACTCGCACACTTTGTACAAACTAGGTGCATGGTAAAGTGGAGCAAAAATAGAAAACTCCAGATTTCACCAAGATGTCAAGTTTTACATTTTGATTAAATGTAACTGAACTGGCAAAAAATGGTTAAAGCAAATAACCAAATAATAGAGGATAAAAGTATCCTATAACCAAGTAGTAAACACCTGTTAGTCCTTCCCCTTTAAGAATTTTAAATAAGGTCACATTTTTCATTCAACAAACATTTATTGAGCACCAGCAACTGTGCTAAGTGCTAAGGAATATAACTGTGAACAAGATAAACCAGGCTCCCGCTTTGACCAGATACTTTTGCTTTTTCTGATCTTGCTAACTACTACATAATACTTGTTCTCTGCTAGAATTATATTTTTGGGAAAGTCAGAGTCATACGAGGCCTCTTCTAGAATACTTTAAAAGTTTCTTTATGGCAAACTTGACAAATCTTTGTTTAACTTTGAGAAGAAAACGATGGTCTCGAGCATCCTTTTCGACAAGCATGTAGAAGGTCGAGATAGCTCTCAAGTAACATGGCGGCTGGCGGCCAACGGCGCGGTTTAGGCCATTCGGTTGCGCTTGTGCGTGGGGGAGTCTGTGACACTATCCCCGCACTGGGCCGAGGTGCGCTTGCGGATCCCCCCGCTGTCCAGGCGGAGGGCCAGTTCTTCTGAGTTGAAGGGGTTCAACTCGTCCTCGAGGAAGCTACTTTTTCGGCGCCCACCTCCCGCGCCATTGGGGGCGACGCCGCTGGCTTGAGGCGGGGAACCAGGTGCACCAGATCTCACGCTGATGCTCGCCATGGCACCACTGAGGCCATGCAGGGCGATGGCCTCGTGGAAGGGCTGCAGGTCGACGTCCACGGACGAACTGGACTCGGTGGCTGTGGCCTGGCCGGCGGCCGCGGCGGGCAGCTTCGGCGGCGTCCTGGGGGTGCGGGACGGTGGAGGTGCGGGGGGCACTTTGCCACACAGGAAGCTAATCAGGTCTTCGCGGAGAATGGTGCTCCGGCCCTTCTTCACCCACTCCAGGACATCTCTGATGCGACGCTGGTAGCCAACCTGGACGCCCAGGTCGAAACTTCGTTGGTGGGCATCCCCGCTCTCTTTGTACAGACTGGTCACGGCCATGGCCGCATTCTGGAAGGGGTCCCACATGGACAGTTCTGGCTGTTGGCACCCGGCATCCTTGTAGAGCTGGGCCACGGCGGTGGCAGAGATCTGGAAGAGGTGCCACAGCCTCTGCTGCTCGCTCTCGAGCCCCGCTGCCTCGGCGGCCGCCTCCTCCCGCAGCTCGGGGGCCAGCTGCTCTTCCTGCTCGGCCTCGGCCAAGCACTGGCGTTCCCACTTGGAAAACCAGTGCTCCGCGACCTCGGCCTCGCCCTCCTTCGGCTGCTCCTCCATCCTCCTCCTCCTGGCCGCTAGTCTCCTCCACCGCCGCCTCCTCCTCCGCCTACTCTTGTTCCTCCACCTCCACCTCACCTCCTGCTCCGAGCTCCCCTCCTCCTTCGGTGGCCGCCGCCGCCTCCTCCGCGTGCGCCGGCGGGCGGTCGCGCGGGCGGCGGGGCCCTGAGGCCAACTGTTCCGGCGCGCGCCGCCCGCGGCCCTGGTGCACGCCCCGCCCCGCCCCGCCCCGCCCCGCCCGGCTCGGCCCGGCCCGGCCCGGCCCCCAGCTACGCCACGGAGATAACTCCGCAGCCGCCGGCGCCGCCTTGCTGCCCCCTTCCGGCCCCGCAGTCCGCTCCTAGGGCCCCCCCGTGGCGCCGCGGCCTCCCAGCCGCCGCCGCCGCCACCGCCGCCGCCGTCGCCTCGCTCGCCGCCGCCGCCGCTGCCTCCGCCGCGGTACCGCGGCTCGGCCCCAGCCCCCGCTCCGCCGCGGCGGCCGCACCAAGAACTCGGAGGGGGACCGGCTAGAGTGCTGCCTCAATGCGGCGCTTGCCTACCACTTGGCCCCCTTTTCACACATTTTTTGAGACTTGTCGGCTTCATCCAATGAGCTGATCAAATTTTACATCCTATGTTGCCAGAGAGGATTATGGGGCAACTTCATGGTGTCGATCACATCCAGGGCGCCGATCCGGGAAGGCCGGGGGTTGGGGGGTGTGGAGTGGGTAGAGTGGAAAGAGCTTGGCCCCGGTGAATAGGCAGGCAGTCTGAATCCCAGCAATGCCCTCTATACAGTAGGTACCCAAGAAAAGGGTTTTCCGTTAATCGACACAGTATTTTGTAGAGGAGGAAAAAAAAAATCCTATAACTCTGTCCTCTCCCCCCATTCCTGGGCCTCAGTTTCCCCAAGAGGTTGCTGGATTAAGTCTCTGGAGAGCATTTACAGCCGCGATTTAGAACTTTCCTGCTGTCGCTGCAAAGCACCTCTTCCGGGCTAGTTGCATACTTATCAAATCTAAGAGTCAGAAATGGTAATGATTTTTTCCCTCAGTATCCTTGCAAGGTCTTTGTCATTAAAAAAATGGGTTGGGGGTTCTCTGTGGTCTCCCCTCAACTACTGAAAATTCCAAGATGAAGAAGTAAGGGGACAGAAAATAGGAAAATGAAATCCCAAACACGGTGTTCTTTGCTCTAGTGTAAAAATTCACCGTCTTTAGGAAAGAAAAAAAAAAGCTTACCTGATTCAACACCGTAAAAATTATTGCTAGGCAAAACATCATAATAATACAAAAATTAAGCTAAACCTATGTGATGCTAAAGTCTTTTCCTTGGGTTTAATAACAGCCCTCCTCTCCTGTAATGATGCAGTTCTTTTTCAGTGCAGACAGTTCCAGAGCAAACTGTGTTAAGAGAAGAAAAATTATCACTGAGCTAAGAATAACATAAAAAATGGGAGGAACTAACACGTAATAATTTTTTAAATTTAGGAAAAAAGTTAGAATTTCACAGTTTTTATTGTAGACAATACTTGCCAGGTCTCTGTAGAGCCTTACCAAAAAAAGGAACCTAAATCTTATAACAGAATATGTTCAATAATTTCCAAATATGAAAATTAGTATATAAAATAAAATGATCTAATCATTAAGCTTTATCATCTTCCTTAAAAGAAATACATGTTTCTAAGTTAAATATAAAAGAGAAGAAGAAGAAGAAGAAGCGGGGATTGTGCCCTTTCTCTCCAAACCAGGCTTTTTCACGATTCATTAAACCCTTTTTCCATATGTGTAATTGGACTCTTCTCATTTACATAAACGAGGGATGAGGCAAAAGACCTAAGATCAGCCCAAAAGCAGAAATACATTTCCCATTCTCCAGTGTTAAAAAAAAAAATATGTTGTAGAAAACTCCAAGAAGGCAGATCCCCTTCCTCCCCCACACACCCACATCCACCAGCCCTGAAATAGTTCATGGCCAAGGAGATACTGAGTTTGCCAGAGCTTTGGGGGTTGCTCTGCACACAGTGCCTCTCAGTTATTATCAGAGGCACATGTTTTTAGTTTATTTTCTCTACGTAAAAAGCTTGGGCTGACATGACTGACAGGAGGACACGATATCCTATTTTCTCCCCTCATTTTTTATTGGGTTAAAAACCAAGAAGAAAGACTGCACTGTCTTTGAAAGAGCCCAACCCTCTGCTTGGGCTTGAGTTGTCTGGCTGGTATCCTCCATTCAGTTGGTCTCAGCACCTGATTAATTAGTTAATTAGTACTTAGAGCTGACTAGCCCCAGTCGGCAATTTTCATGCCCTGCATGGTGAAATGTTGAATCCAGCATTGAAATTTCTGTGTCGCACACCCTAATTATTATCACCCCACTACTTTTAAAACCATTGCACCAAATTATTATAATAGACAGAGCCAGACAACTGTGTGGGAATATGTTCTTTCTGAGAAATAATGGTAGACTTCTAATATTTTTCACTATTGCCCTTAACACATTTAAATAAAACGATGAATGGGGAAAATTCTAATTCAATTAACCTCCAATTCCCTCCACAGAGAAAATGATTTTATACGGGAGAGATGTTAGAAAAATCACAGCCAACATTTTTAATGTTTTCTCAGTTCTTTGGGTGGCAAAGAGTACATTTACAAGATATCCTCTCTGAGATTAATTTTGTTCCCATATAAGTCTAAAACGTCAGGAATAAAAATCAGAAAATAGAAACAATATAAAACCAAAAAACCCTAAGATCATTTTAACTAGGAAATGATGCTATCTGTGTGTGTTTCAGGTGGGGAGGAGGATTTTGATGTTTAAAAATACTGTACTGACATGGTTTAGGAATGAGTTTTCTATGGGAAAAAATATTCCCTGGCTGCTGCCCCATTCCTCCATAAATTTGATGTCACAGCTAAGGTTAAATATCAACTAGGGAAAAATAGTTTTAGAAAATAAGTTAGGACACAAACCTAGGGGAATCTAATTTTTTGGCATTTCTCAGTGTACCATTACCAAAAAGGGCCCCAGTGTGTCAATGATTTTCAGTATTATTGGTAGCTATTTTCACCTGAAACAATCCTTATATATCAGTAGTGGGCTGCCTGTAATTGTAAGAGCTAAATGGTACACAAAACTGGATACACAACCACACAGATCAGTAAATGGGTCGGACTGAAAGCAAAAGTAAACACCAACCTTAGGAAATGAAAGAAGTTAAAAGATAAGTGTTAAGGACCTTATTCTTTTTGGAGAATAAAACAAGATTTAGTAGCTTTCCACTTAATTTAAATGAAAAGAATCACTACCTTACATATTGCAGTGATAATGTAATGGGGAAAGAAAACAAAAAAGTCTTTGTACAAATGACACCTCCTATAGTTGTTGTGAAGAAACTTTTCCCCTTGGTATCTGCTAACAAATTCTAATTAATGCTGCACATTCCTTTACTGAAATCATTTAATGCGTAACAAGGGGGGTAAAAAGAAATGCTGAATGCTCGTGATTGCCCTGTTAGAATTATGGGAGTGAAAGCCTGGGGCCCCAAACTTACTGTCTATTAAAGCCAAGCTTTGAAAAAGAAATGCAACCTACAAAAGCTGTCAATCTCCCTTGCCCCTAAAGCCTGGGTTCACATGGATTCAAGTGACAGCCCTCCTCCCCCATGCACAATACATCAATCTGTCTCTCCCACAAGCACCCACAGCCCATTGTGCTGGCCGCAGGTGCCTATTATGGCACCCATGGCTGCCTCCCACAGCTCCGCCCCTGAGAAACAGGAACTGCAGACAATGGAGCCCTGTGGGAAGACAGAGGTGGGTGTTGGGAGGGATAACAGACAGATGGTAAAGGGTATAGGGTAGTAAGGTAGTTTCAAAACAAATGTCAAACATTCAAAATTATTGCTTTCTCGTGTCTCCCCTTTTGAATTGCCTTTGCTTCAATCACCATCTGCCATAATTATAAAAACACTTACCTGTTATGACGCATGTTTGCTCCACTTTTGGGGTAGTGGTGGGCCAGATGACCTTCAATACTCCTGTTTAGCCTCTAGGTTTCTCAAGGTCACAGACTGAGGAGTTTTAGTTAAGTGACACCAGGAGACCACAGAGGGGAGAGAAGGAATATTTCTAATTTTTTTTCAGGGTTTGTGATTTCCCTGCGAGCTTAGTTTTGGGCTCCTTAAGGGGCATGGGTTATAAAAATTAGTTCCTTTGGGTAATACGCTTATGAAATCAAAGTACTATAAGACTTTTACAAATGTCATATCAGGCAGGTGGAAATTCTGAGGCCATTTCTTTTCTGGTAAGGAGTCACATAAAGAGAAATGAGGTGCATTTAGTAATAACAGTACTGAAAGTTTCTCACTCAGACTTTTTACCTATTTCCAAACATGTCAACAAAAAAAAGTAATGTTGTAAAAAAAAAAATACTAAATACTATTCACATCGACTGCCATTATCACAAAAAGTACATTTTAAACAATTCATTTCATAAAATGTCACTTGCCTGCGGTGGTTTTAACCTTCTGAGTTATGGACTAATTAAGGAGTAATAAATAAAAGAATTAAGGTAAATGCCAGAAACACATGTATTAATTCAAGTAAATTTGATTTAGTTGCTTTTGCCCTTGCTTTATCATCTCAATATAACACCTTATTCCTGTTTCCAAGAGAATTTGTCATAAATTAAAACCAAGCTAACAATAATTTCATCACTACTGCTACTACCTGTCTCAAACAAAAAAAACACCAAGAAAATTCTGGCACAATTCTAAGTCATGGTCAAGAGGATTGGTGACTTGTTGGAATGAGGGTACCGCTAAAATAACGCCAGGGACTCAAACTAGCCAGTTTTCCTGAAGCAAACAAGAGGGTCTTGGTTTGCTGTCAAAAACTACAAACTAAGCTTTAACTAGGGACTGTCAGGGATCCAAGTGAGCTCTTGGCCAGGGAGAGCTTAATTAGCAGAGTTGGTTTGGGTTTTTAAATTACAGAAGAAAAACAACCAATACAGTATGAAAGCATACAGTGGTCTAATGTAGCACAAAATTCACTATTCTATTATGTGTGTGTGTAGTGATTTTGCACATTTTGTTAACAATTAAAATTTAGATTTTAAACATTATTTTTGTGCCTACTACTAGGGCATGTTTCTTTTGTTTTCTTCTTATGTATCCTTTCAGAGACTTTACTGTATTTATCACCAAATACTAATATGTGCCCCCTCTTTTTCATATAAATAGTGGCATACTACATACACTATTTTGTTTTTTAACATGAGAGATCTTGGAGATCTGTCCATATCAGAATATTAAGAGCTACTAGGGCATGCTTCTGAAATGTGAATAGATTTGAGTCATATTTGGTATTTGTAAAAGTTAAGAGTCCATCTCCACAGTGGGCAAATATGATTCCAGTATTTGGCTACCAAGTGATCAAGCCATTTGGAGGCTATTCGTATTTCTCCTACCTACTGAATTAGGTATTCTATGTCAAATACTGAGAAATTAGTACAGCTAACTCCGATTATCCATCTATGGGAACCAGAGAAAATGTGAGGAGAAAGTCACAGATAACCCACAGATACAAACTTTGTTAAAGATGCTTACATGAGAAAACTTTTAAGATACTTATTGATAGGGTATATGAATTGTTTCTATACCATCCAAAATAATCAGAGTCAAAAAGAAATTGCTAAGGGCTTCCGATTTGATCCGTGGTCCATTATTCATACTTACGGTATCTCACAAGAATGACCTAGCTGAATTGATTTAACTGATTAAAAGATGACAGGTTTTAGCTGTAAAATTAGTTGACAATACACAGTCCTTTTTACCTGTGCTCCAACACCACCTTATTTTACCTCTGGATGTTTTCCATGGGGCTGTTGAGTCTACCCATTTTAAAATTAACATAGTTTGTTGGTTAAAATGCAAAATTTTATTGCCAGACAAACCCAGGTTCTAAACCTGGCTCTGGAGCTTGAAAGTGGTATGATTTAACTTCTCCAATACTGAGTTTTCCCTAGAACAGGGATAATAATAGTACCTACTTCATAGGTTTGTGTGAAGATTAAATAGGACCATGCATTGACTCTTAAAACAATGCCTATAGCAAATCCTCAAAAAACAGTATCTATTGTTACTATTACCAGTATCAGTTATAGGACTCTCAGGATTAGCTAGATGAATTCTCAAATTGGATCGGCAAAATCGCCTGGTGGGGTAGTTTTTAAAAAATGCACATACCCCACCCAAAGAAACTCCAATTAAATCGGTCTGCGGTGGTGCCTAGGAATTTGTATTTTAAAGTATTAAAGGAATCCCAAGATGACAACTGCTAAGCTGACCAAGAAAGCATTAGGTCATAATTAGAACAAGAAGTCAAAGGGTTCAGTGAAGAATATCCTTAAGATGGATGCAAATTCTACAATCACCCTATATCACTAAGAAACCAGAAGCTATTTTTGTGTGCTTTTGATTAACAATGGAATACAATTAGGAACTCTAAGAAGAACAAAAAGCTGTATGGATGATTCTAGTTCTAATAGAAAGCATGCTAAAATGTGGCATCATTTGAGCCATTGAAGGAGTATAAGAAAAGATAATCCATTTGACTTTGACATTTGAAATGTTCTCCCTACCAGCAGCACTTTTTTACAGCCCTGTGATTACATTTATTTTCTCTGTAGGTCCAAACACATTACTTGATCCTGCTGTGAATAATATTTACATGGAGTTAATATTGGGAAAGCTGTTTGTTCAGTTCTTTAGTTAAACTTATTATTTTGAAGTAAAGTTCACATGCAGTTATGAGAAATAATAAAGAGATCCAGTGTACCCTTTACAAGTTTCTCCCAACATCTTGCAAAAGTATGAAACAATATGAGAATCAGAATATTGACATTGATACAATCAAGATGCAGAAGAGTTCCATCACCACAAGGATCCTTTATGTTTCTTTTTTATAGCCACACTCTCTTCCCTCCCATCCCTTCCCCTCCTTAATCCATGGTAACCAATAAACTGTTACATTTCTATAGTTTCATAATTGCAAGAATATATGCAAATAATATAAATATGATCAGTCTGCAACCTTTTGGGATTGGCTTTTTCCTCTCAACATAATTCCCTGGAGATCCAACCAGGTTGTTGCCTTTATCAATAGACCCTGCCTTTTTATTGCTGAGCAGTATTTCTTCATATGGCTGCACCACACTTTGTTTGACCATTCACTTGTCAAAGGACATCTGGGTTGTTCCCAGTTTATGAATAAAGCTATTACTAACAAAGCCACTCTGAATACTTGCATACAGATTTTTGTGTGAACTTCAAGCTTCATTTCTCTGTGATAAGCGCCCAGCAATACAATTGCTGGGTTATATAGTGCTTGCATATTTAATTTTTTAAAGAAACTGCCAAACTCTTTTTCCAGAGTGGCTGTACCATTTGGCATTTCTACCAGCAATGTATGAATGATCAAGTTTCACCACATCTTCACCAGCATTTGTTATTCTCACTAATTTTGGTTCTTCTGATAGATACATACTGATATCTCTTTGTGATTTTCATTTGTGTTTCTATAATAACTAATAACATTGAACATATTTTCATATGCCTATTTGCCACCTATATATCCTTCTTGGTAAAATGTCTTTTCATGTCTTTTGCATTTTAGTTTTATTTTTTTAAATCAAGCTATAGATATACCATACTGAGAATTTAATTTGAATTGTAAAACAAATCTCATTTTACTTTTACTTTTGCTGTTTTATGTTCTAGCTTAACACTTAAAAAGCACTTACTATGTACCAAATACTACGTTAAGTACTTTGAAATATTTATTTAAATTTAAGTAAAATTTAATCTTACAGCAACCCTATGAAGTAGATACTACTTTATCATCTCCAGTTAACATCCAAGGAAACTGAGGGCACAGAGACATTCAATAATTTACCTACGATTACATAGATAACAAGTGGTGGAGCTGAGATATGAACCTATGCAGTAGTTGTTATAAGCTTAATAATGTACACATAATATTATAGGTGACAGAAGTCAGAAGCAGTGGGAGGAGGGAGAGTGTAGGAAAGTATCTCTGATACTTTTGTCCAGAATTAATGGATCCAAAAGTAAAAATTAAAGTATATGATTTAACATTATAAAAGTAACCCCCAAAATGTCCTGGATATCATAAAAATATAACTAATAAAATTTTGGGAAAATCAGAAGTAGGTAAAGGTGGTGGCACTAAGTATGCTAAATCATCTTTCTTGAGAGTCAAAAACACTGTCTAAAATTGATAAACTAAGAAATAGAAATAGAAACATTATTTAGAGTAATGGTATTAATCATCAGAAAAACTCAAAACTAGAAGTAAAGTAGTTACCTCTGGAGACTGGAAACTACCCATTAAACATGAAACTTTTCTTTCTCTTCTATATTGTTCAATTTTTAAAAAACTGTATGCAGGTTAAATCTATGATAAAGACAGAGGATATTTTAAAGCACCCCAGATAATTCTGATTAAGGCTAGGTTCAATAATCACCAAGCTAAATTACACCCAATATTCTTGGGGGTCTTCAAAGATAGGTGAGGATGAATGGCTTAGCATGTTGCCTAATAGTCTGGAATTGCTAGGTGCTTTGAATCTACTTGTAGTATCTATTAACCTTAAAAATAAAGCTGTCGGGCGCCTGGGTGGCTCAGTTGGTTAAGCGACTGCCTTCGGCTCAGGTCATGATCCCGGAGTCCCGGGATCGAGTCCCATATCGGACTCCCGGCTCTGCGGGAAGTCTGCTTCTCCCTCTGACCTTCTCTCCTCTCATTCTCAGTCTCTCTCTCTAATAAAATAAAAATAAAAATAAAATCTTGAAAAAAAAAATAAAGCTGTCAGTTATTGTACCAGTAAAAATGTGTTTATTCAGGAATAGCAGAGAACTGTGATTTGGGACATGTGAGCTACTGCAAAACCAAGACAAGTCCTGAGGACAAAAAAGAAAGCTCTCTTGTTGAGAAAAAGGGGTAGTTGGGAAGGCTGTTATAAACAAAAAGTCCACCGAAGTAAACTGGTAGTTCAAAGTATAGTGGCTTTTCATTGGCTGAGTTGTGACAGTTTCTTATTGGCTGGGCTGCTGCTGTTGGGAGAGGAGAAAACCTTTCTTCCTCTTGCGGGGGTAGTAAGTTGGAGCTAAAGGAGTATCCACTTGCAAGGTTATGTTTCTTCCTGTTGGGTCTGCAATTGACCACCAATGGCAGGGCCTGGGAGCCCCCTCCTCTGGCCTCCTAATTCCATTTTAGTGAGATTTCCTTTTATTAATTTTCACATATCCTTAACTTCCAAGTCACCCTAGAATGCTATTCCTAACTCTATACTCTGCTTCTTGCCCTTCCGCTCCCTTCTCTTGTCCAAACTATCCTCCCTTAAATCAAGAATCAGAAGATTGGTGGAAGGTTAGCAACATCGTTAGGGTCAAAGATAGGGAAAGGATTAATTTCCAACTTCCAAATTCAAGTTCCTGACACAGTATAAAAATAGATCTCAATTTTAGGTAATACATGCTCAGAAGAAGGCATTTTTCATTTGAAAAGGTGAGATGTGCACATGGTTACAAAATTCAAATAGAAAAAAAAGAATATATACTGGAAAGTAAGTCTCCCTCAATTCTAGACCCCATATCTTCCTTGCCGAAATCAATCACTTGTTAACATTTTTAATATATCCTTTCAGATTATGCAACACACACATATACCTAGGTACATAATTTTCACATTATCTTGTTCCCCACTTCTTGTTTTCACATATTCGTATTTTTTGGAGATTATTCCAAACATAACATGTAGATCTACTTCATTCTTTTTTTATATTTTAAAGATTTTATCTATTCATTTATTTTAGAGAGAGAGAGAGCAAGAGAGCAACCAGGGGGAGGAGCATAGGGAGAGGGACAAGCAGACTCTGGGCTGAGTACGGAGCCCAGTGCAGGGCCCAATCTCATGACCCTGAGATCATGACCTGAGCCAAATTCAGGAGTTGGATGCTTAACCAATTGAGCCACCCAGGCACCCCTCTACTTCATTCTCTTTAACAATAGCATGATATCTCCCTGTATGAGTATACCATGTTTATTTAATCAGCCTCCCATTTGTGGACACTTTTATTACTATATTTTTATGTTTATCATTACAAATAACACCATAGTGACCACCTTTGTACAAAAAACTTTACACCTGCTTTTATTTCAGTAGATGTGGAGATACATACAACATTTAATACATACATATGTGTATAGGTAATTTCTATATTAGTATAATCTATTTGCTATCTGCATAATATTCTATTATATGACCACTGAATGTACCACAACTATAATTTATTGAGGCAGTCACCTCTTATTGGATAATCAGTTGTTTACCATCTTTTGCAGAAAATGGGATAAGGATAACAAGTTTGACTGTGGCTCTGTGTGAGCATGTGTGTGTGTGTGTGTGTGTGTGTGTGTGTGTGTGTGTGTGCAGAGAAGCATATTTACAGTCAATGAATACTTAAGAATTTGGAATCAGATCAATATAATATTGGAATCTTGATTCCAAGAATTTGGAATCAGATCACTGGATAACGTTCACAGTATTTGAAAATGTACCAAATTTACCATCACATTTGAAAAATAAATCTTATAATACTTTTTCCAAATCTGTCTTCTATTCCCTTAGAAAAAAAATTTTTTTTAAAGATTTCATTTATGTATTTGACAGAGAGAGAGAGAGAGATTACAAGTAGGCAGAAAGAGAGAGAAGCAGGCTCCCTGCCAAGCAGAGAGCCTGACTCAATCTCAGGACCCTGAGATCATGACCTGAGCTGAAGGCAGAGGCTTTAACCCACTGAACCACCAAGGCACCCCTCCTTTAGAAAAATTAAAGCACCAGGGCACCTAGGTGGCTCAGTTGGTTATGCATCCGATTCCACTCAGGTCATGATCTCAGGGTCATGAGATCAAGCCCTGCGTGGGGCTCTGCACTTAGTGCAGAGTCTGCTTGTCCCTCTCCCTCCCCCTCTGCCCCTTGCCCACACTCACACATATTCTCTCTCTCTTCCCCCCCCAATAAATAAATTAAAATCTTAAAGAAAAAAGAGAAAAAAGAAAAATTAAAGCACCAATGAAATATCTTACCTGTTCCCTCAGGAAAACTTACTTTTTAAAAAAGATTTTATTTTTAACTGATCTTTACAACCAACGTAGTGCTCAAGCCCACAATCCGGACATCAAGACTCACACGCTCTACCAACTGAGCCAGCCAGGCACCGCCCCATCAGGAAAGCTTAAATCCCAAACCATATATACAGTTTTTTGGGTTGTTTTTTTGTTTTGTTTTTTTCTATTCTGCTCCCTCCAGCCACAGGGACCTCACTCAAGTGCTTACTTGGAGTCTGGGACCTCATACCCTGGAACTGATAGAGCCTTTTCACCATCCTTCAAATTCTATTACTTAAACCTCAGATTTTTTTTAATCTTTCTAAAGTTCCAAGGCGCTAACAAAGTATAGAGGATGTGGTAGCATGAATTCCCACCCATAAAACTTTACCATTACCATGGTTAAATGTAATTGCTGATACTCCTTACAATGAAGCACCATTTCTCAAGCAATGATAGCATTTTCTCTTACAATCTATGTCCGGAGGGTTGTTAACAGATGGAAACAACAGACCCTGAGCTCATTAAAGTACAAGTATAGGGAGAAAATTAAAAAAAAAAAAAAGGAAGTAAAAAACAAGGACAGTTTTTAAACGAATAGTGCTGAACAGCTCCATACTCATTTGGGAGAAAAAGATCAACCTCAACCTTATATCAGGCAAAAACCATTAACTCAGAATGGTTCATACATAAACATAAATGTACAAACCCAAAGTATGAAACTTCTAGAAGAAAACATAGGAGAAAAATTTGAGACTTTACAGTAGGGAAAGATTTTTTAGGACACAAAAATATAAACCATAAAAGGAAAAAATTGATAAATTGGACTTTGTCAAAATTTACATTTTTTGGCTAGCTCAGTTGGTAGAGCATGCAACTCTTGATAGAGTCGTAAGTTCAAGCCCCACATGGGGGGTAGTGCTTACTCAAAATAAATAAATGAGGGGTGCCTGGGTGGCTCAGTCAGTTGAGCAGCCGACTCTTGATTTTGGCTCAGGTCATGATCTTGGGGTCATGGGATCAAGCCCCATGTCAGGCTCTGTGCTCAGTGGGGAGTCTGCTGGGAATTCTCTCTCTTCCTCTCCCTCTGCCCTTCCCATTGCTCATGCTCTCTCTCTCAAAGAAATAAATGCTTAAAAATAAATAAATAAATAATCACAAAAAATATTTAAAACTTCTGCTATTCAGAAGTTAGTATTAAGAAAATAAAAAGGCAAGCCAAAGACAGGAAGAAAAAAACATTTGCATTTTATATATAGATATATCCATATATATCTATTTGACATGTATCCAGAATATACAAATATCTCCTATTACTCTAGAAAACAGTATGGAGGTTCCTCAAGATTTTAAAAATAGAGCTACCCTACCACCCAGCAATTGTACTACTAGGTATTTACCCCAAAGACACAGATGTAGTGAAAAGAAGGGGCACATGCTCCCCAATGTTCATACCAGCAATGTCCATGATAACCAAACTGTGGAAGGAGCAGAGATGCCCTTCAACAGATGAATGGATAAAGAAGATGTGACTCATATACACAATGGAATATTACTCAGCTATCAGGATGAATACCCACCATTTGCACTGACATGGATGGAATTGGAGGGGATTATGCTGAGTGAAATAAACCAGTCAGAGAAAGACAATTATCATATGGTTTCACTCATATGTGGAACATAAGGAATACCACAAAGGAACGACAGGGGAAGGGAGGGAAAACTGAATGGGAAGAAATCTGAGAGGGAGACAAAACATGAGAGACTCTGGACTCTGGGAACTAAACTGAGGGTTACAGAAGGGAGGGGGTTAGGGGTAGGGGGGAGGCGGGTGACGGGTATTAGGAGGGCATGTGTTGTGATGAGCAGTGGGAGTTATACGCAACTGAGTCATTGAATACTACATCAAAAACTAATAATGTACCATATGCTGGCTAACTGAACATAATAAAAAAATCTCCTATTACTCAATAAAAAGACAAGTAATCCAATTAAAAATTGGCAAAATGTTGAAGCAAACACTTGACAAAAAAAGTATTGAATGGCCAACGAGCACGTGAAAAGATACTATCACTAGTCATAATGAAAACGTGAATCAGAACCACAATGACACATCAATATACACCTACTCAAATGGCTAATGTTAAAGAGATTAATAATACCACATCTTGGCAAAGATGTGGAGCATAGGATCTCTCACAGAAATTGCTGGTGGGAATCCAAAGCAGTTGTAACTAGTATGTGTTTTCATAACCAGTATTTTTGTAACCAAAACAGTATGGCAAGATTACATGTGTATACACACATACACAGATACATACACACACACATATATCTATCTATGCACACATACAGTCCTGCCATACTATTTTAAAATAAATCCATAAATATATACATACAATAAATAAATATACATAAATAAAAAATTAAACATGCATTTAACATATAACCCAGAAATTCCACTTCTAAGTTTCTACCCAGAAGAAATGAAAATATATATCCAGAAAAGACATACACTCAAAAGTTCATTGAAGTATTATTCATAATAGTCCCAAACTGGAAAAAATTCAAATGTGCACTAACAAAAAGATGAACTGTGCAATTAAAAAAAAAAAAAACACCAATAGACCCAACAAGGTGGATGAATCTCAAAAAATATTTTGCCAAGTGAAACAGTCAAACACAAAAGAGCACAGTGACAGAAAGCCAATCAGTGCATGCTTGAGACCAGGGATCTTGAAAGAGTATAAATGGGCACAAGGAACTTCCTTAGGGTCATGGAACTACTCTGTAACTTGATTATGATGGTGGGTACATGACTTTATAACAATTACTAAAATTCATTCAATGGTACACTTAAAATGGGTAAATCTTATTGTATATAAATTGCAGCTCAATAGAGTTGAAAATTTTCTAAAAACACAAAGACTTTAGGTTTTCTCTTCGCCAAAGTGCCTATCCATGCCAGTTGCCCAGAGTCAACTTGGGGGAAATCTGCCAAGTGGGCAATAATGTCAGAAAGCTACCACATTCACGGTACAGGGAATCCACAACCCATGCAAACTGCTATCTCCTTCAAAGATGGCATACGGAACTTTCCTTTCTTCTAAACGTTAGCCATCTGAGATGATTCCTCCTCCCCTCCTCCATTCTATCTCAAGACTTTCTTCTTCTCTTCAGAATCTAAGCCGTATGTATTTAAACTCCTAATTTCCCTTTCCTTTTTTCCTTCCACCTCTGTGTTCCCCACATCTCAGTCGTAAAATCTTTGTGGACTCTACCCAGGAATACAGCTTCCATTTTTTTACTTATTAGCACGGTCCTCAACATGTATAACATTCACATACCTCCCCCCCAACCTCATGCTTTTGAATTCCTTTGCCCTCTCCTATTCCTGTCGCAGCTCAAATGTTCCTGTCTACCACTTCTTTGAGGGATAGAGTGTGTGGCCTAAATCTCCACATGTTGTTCTCCTAGGCAACCTAATGAGTTTACACATCAAACAGCCTACCCCCAAGAAGGGAACCACGACTTGGAAGAGGAAGATGTCATTAGAGACTCTGAGAAGTCCAGCAAGTTTCTTCACAAAGTGACCTCTCCTATACTGGTGTCTGCTTGGGACCAAGGAGATGGGACATTCATCCTCACCAGGCTTTTACATATTGCATCTTTGATGGTGCACCCAGAAGCTTCTGAAGTGTATCAGGACTTTACTTCAGTGAAGTTCACACTAAGCCATGGGCGCCCCATTCAATTTCCTGTCTCAGATTACACTCAGCCCTGCTGTCCAACTGAGCACACTAGACAAGGTCAAAAGATATATATCCAAAAATAACACGAGGACTTGCTTATCAGATTGGTAAAGATTAAACAGGTTCATAAGGCCCAGTTGGTGGATTTATGGGGAAAACATATATTTTTACATACTGTTGTCATACATACATTGTATTAATATATACACAAATACACAATAGTATATAAAAATGTGTGTTGTGCTTCTAAGACAATAATTCAGCAATAGAGTTAGAAATTTTTGAAGTACATACTCTTCGACATAGCAATTCCACTACTAGGAATTTGTTAAGAGCATAGGATCTGGAATGAGACAGACCCAGATTTGAATCCTAAACCACCACCTTCTTCCTGACTCTATGACTTCTCTCTGTCATAGTTTTCCCATCTATAAAATCGGGGCAAAAACGACACCTGGCAACACTGGGAAAAACAAGGATGTTTTTCTGGATGAAGGGATGAAGAAAAGGATGATGAAAACATCCTTTTCTTTAAGGATGTTTCTATTATACTGTCTTTTACCAGTCAGATGGCCAGCTGTCTGGGACTAAGGGGATTTCCAGGATGTGAAACTCCTGAGTGCTAAATCTAGGAAGGTCCTGAGCAAACTGGAACAAGGTCCACATCATCTCTTTCAGGAGCTACAATTTCTTAACTAGTCACTTCTACAAAATATCAGAACCATTTCAAATAAGTATTTTGACCATTTATGAAGTAGCAGCTACACCTCACACCCTTTATATATTTCAGTGGCTCTCAAACTTGAATGTGCATCATAATTACTTAGAGGGCTCATTAAAATAGATTTTTGGGCCCCACCCTCAGACACTGACTCAGTAGCTCATGGAAACGCATACTAGGCATGGCCAAGATTATAACCAGAGGCAAGAAGGTCGGAAAAAGTGGGGACCCACAAGATGGAAACAGCAGGTACACGCCATGAAGTTTGCAACTGACGCTGGCCTCCTTAACACTGAGTGTTTCCTAAACAGGGGACCCTATCTCATTCATCCTTGATATGTACCCCCAAGTGTGCCTAGCCCGGTACTAGGTGCATGGCATGTGCTCAACAGACATCAACAACTCTTTCCTTGGTGCTTTCTTTGAGATAAACCTTTGAAGCATAAGTTGGAATCATGCCCCTTATCCCACCCCACTTGACTAGTTTGCGACCTAATTTCAGGACATTTGTGTTGAGATCTGCTAGCACTGCCACAGGACAGGCTTTATCGAGTGGCCTTTCATTCATCTATCATGTATTTACTGACTCCCATCTAGGCCCTGGACAGACCCCTGAGTGCAATCAGGGGCTGTTGCATCAGCCAGACCTGGGTGCAAACCACTGCTCTCCACTAACCAGCTCTGTGCACTTGGGCAAATTCACTTTGGTCTCTTTTATCAGAAAAAGGGGAGGGTGGAAATCCTACCAATTTCACAGGATGCTGGAGGGGATGAAATGAGAGGATGACAATGGTACTTTGACGCAGCTGAGCAGAGTGTCTGGCACCTAGTAAATGTGCCACAGATGTCAACTATCATTATTCGGGGTCCGTGCCCCACTGTACTACTGTGTGGTCACAGGATGTTATGTGTGGAGGGAGCCCAGAATCCGTGCAGAGTCATACTTGGCCACTTCCTAATTAGCCAGCAATCCTGGACCAGAGGTGGCAGAAGCTCGAGAGGAAGGGATGTTTAAAGCCTAATCCCAAGGACCTCTCAGCTGCTCTAGGAAAAACTAGGTATCAGCTAAGGACCTAGAGGGCAAGCAGAACCCCTAATAATAGTCCAGGGTGAAAGCATCTGGGCACCAGAAAGCTTGGTTTCGAAAAGTCAGCAATGGGGTTGTGATGAAGATCAAATAAATTCACATGAAGCACTCAGCACAAGGCCTGGCCACTAGGACATGTTCAGGGAGTACGAGCCCCTATTAGAAGAGCTATCTATGGTTCCCACCCCTCAAGGTGCCAGCTAGTGGAAAAGCCTACTCAGTAATGGGACCTGACCAAACTTGTAGGGAGTGGTCTACAATGGTGGTATTTGTAGAGTACTAAGCAGGCCCCACTGCCTCATAATCCCCTCCCTGGCCCCAGAAGTCACAATGGCACACCACCACTGTTAGAAATGCACTCTTCGTAGAATGGGTGGCAAATACGTAGCACTTGTTTTGAGGACTCCTCCTCCTGCATGCCGGGCCGACCCCACTGATGAGACACTCTGTCCCATCAGCCCAGATGAGGGCTTCTTTACATGGTCCTCCAGGCAGTAATTGCCAGACGACCTGAGGTGGCCTGAGAGCTCTTCCACTTGCCTGCCCAACATACAGGTTCTCTCTCATTTCTTTTTTTCTTTCAGATTTGGTTTTATACTTCAGTTTATCTGTCACTGTTTACAATATCTTTTTATTGAAATCTTTATTGAGATCACTGTGGGTACCTATGCACATGTGAGGGATTGTGCAGAGTATCTCATGTACCCTATGCCCAAGCTCCCCCGAGGGTAACAACTTAGGAACTATAGTACAACCAACATATTGATATTAGTACCATCTACTGATCTTTTTACTTGTATTAGCTTGTGTGTGTGTGTGTGTGTGTGTGTGTGTTCCACAGTTCCATATAATTTTATCATGTATGTAGGTTCATGGAGCTACCACCACAGTCAAGATACCGAGCTGTTCCTTCACCACACGGATTCCTCCTATTGCCCTTCTACAATTCCATGCACCTCCTTCCCAGGTCCCAGACCCCATTCCTAATCCCTAGAAACCACTAATCTTTTGCTATTTCCATAATTTTGTCACTACAAGAATATTATATAAATAAAATCATAGAGTTTAACCTTTTGGGATTGGCTCTCTTCACTTAGAATCATCATCTGGTGAGTCAGGCAGATTGTTCAATGTACCAGTAGTTCACTCGTATCATTGCTGGGTCATATTCCATGGTGGATTTCCCATAGCATAATACTCTAGCTCTGTCCATGTCATTGAAAACATCAAGGTTTCATTCTTTTTTGTGGCTGAGTCATATTCCATTGCATATATCTACACCACCTCTTCTTTATTCATTCATCTATCGATGGACACTGGGCTGCTGCCATAATTTGGTTATTGTAAATAATGCGGCTCTAAACATAGGGGTGCATATATCCCTTTGAATTAGTGTTTTATATCTTTTGAGTAAGTACATTAGTACCATAATTAGATAATAGGGTAGTTCTATTTTTAATTTTTTGAGGACCCTCCATACTGTTTTCCACAGTGGCTACACCAGTTTGCATTCCCACCAACTGTGCAAGAGGGTTCCTTTTTCTCTACAACCTTGCCAATACTTGTTGTTTCTTGTGTTTTTTATTTTAGCCATTCTGACAGATCTCATTGTAGTTTTGCTCTGCATTTCCCTGACGTTGAGTGAGACGTTGAGCATCTTCCCATGTGTCTGTTGGCCATCTGGATATCTTCTTTGGACAAATGTCTGTTTATATCTTCTGCCCATTTTTTATTGGATTATTTGTTTTTTGGTGTTGAGTTGTATAAGTTCTTTATATATTTTGGATATAACCCTTTATCAGATATGTCATTTGTAAATTCTTCTCCCATTCTGTAGGTTGCATTTTAGTTTTGTTGATTATTCTTTTGCTGTGCAGAAGCTTTTTATTTTGTCCTAATAGTTTATTTTTGCTTTTTTTTCCTTAGCCTCAGGAGGCCCATTTAGAAAAATGTTCCTACAGCCAATGTCAGAGAAATTACTGCCTGCTCTCTCTTCCAGAATTTGTATAGTTTCAGGTCTTACATTTAGGTCCTAAATCCATTTTGAATTTATTTTTGTGTATGGTATAGGAAAGTGGTCCATTTTCATTCTTTTGCATGTTGCTGTCCAGATTTCCCAACACCATTTGTTGAAGAGACTTTTTTCCCACTGGATATTCTTTCCGGTTTTGTCAAAGATTAATTCACCATATAATTGTGGGTTTGTTTCTGGATTTTCTATTCTGTTCCATTGATCTGTATGTCTATTTTGGTGCCAGTATCATACTGTTTTGATTACTATAGCTTGATAATATAATTTGAAGTCTGGAATTGTGATACCTCCAGCTTTGCTTTTCTGGATAAGTCTTCTAACCATCCACGCCCTTCCAGCACATGCTCTGAGATAAGTAAATAAATCTCTTTCCGAGACGCCTGGGTGGCTCAGTTGGTTAAGCATCTGCCTTCGGCTCAGGTCATAATCCTGGGGTCCTGGAATCTAGCCCCATAATGGGCTCCTTGTTCAGTGGGGGACCTGCTTCTCCCTCACCCTCTGCCCCTAGCTTGTGTTCTCACTCTCTCTCAAATAAATGAATAAAATCTTAAAAAAAATAAATCTCGGGGTGCCTGGGTGGCTCAGTGGGTTAAAGCCTCTGCCTTCAGCTCAGGTCATGATCTCAGGGTCCTGGGATGGAGCCCCGCATCAGGCTCTCTGCTCAGCAGGGAGCCTGCTTCCCCCCCCCCCCCCTCTGCCTGCCTCTGCCTACTTGTGATCTCTCTCTCCCTGTCAAATAAATAAAATCTTAAATAAATAAATAAATAAATAAATAAATAAATAAATAAATAAATAAATCTCTTTCCCGTGTACACTTAAGTCATTTTTCACATTGCTGCTTCTATGCTATATCTCAGCAGGGCTGTCTGTTGTTCTGTCTCTTTAAGGGCAGGGACTCGGTTTCCTATTGCCCTCTAGCTCTCCTAGAGATGAGACCACTGATTTTTAAAGTTCCAGCTGTTAAGCCCCAGTGATGTAAGACCTTGTGAAGTTAGGCCCCTCTGGTTTTACAAGCCAAATGTTACGGGGATTTGTCTTCCCAGTGTGGGTCGCCTGTGCCTGGGGTGCCTGTATGGGATCTGCTCCTCTTCCCTCTCTGTGCCCTCCAAGCCCCTCCCTCCCACAGACAGTACTGCGTTGTCGGTTTGGCTCCCAACGATATCTCCACCCTTTCTACCCTCTTCGATGTGGCATCTTCTCGACATTTACCTGTGGAGTGTCTGTTCTGCCAGTCTTTGGGTCATTTTCTGGGTTATTTACACTAATGTGGGAGTTAGCTAGGTGTTTCCATGGGACAAGGGGAGCCTAGCATCCTCCTACTCTGCCATCTTTCCTGGAAGTTGGTATTTATTTCTATTTTTAATTTTTTGAAGAACCTCTGTACTGTTTCCCACAGTGGCTGTACCAGTTTACATTCCCGCCAACAGAACACAAAGATTCCTTTTTCTCCACATTCTTGCTATGTCTTCTCTCCAATTTCTGATTGAATATATGCTTTTACTGTCTTATGAATTCCTAGTCCTTTGTCAGATATATAGTTTGCAAATGTTTTCTTCCAGACTGTAGACTGTCTTTTCATCCTCTTTGCTTGGGCTTTTTGCAGGACAAATGTTCTGATTTTGATGAGGTCCAATTTATAAATTTTTCCCTTTATGGAAGATGCTTTTGGCTCTGTGATTTCAGATAAGGCACAGTTGTTCTGTCCTTTATCCTGCAGGTCAGCTACATTAGAGGTTTTGTGGATTGAGGTCAACACCTAATCATTACATACCAAGCATGTGCCAAATATTACTTCATTTAATCCTTCCAACCACCCTATGAGATAGATGCCATTACTATTTGCATTTTACAGTTGATGAAGCGGAGACACAGAGAGACCTGGGGATTCGCCCAAGGTTCCACAACTAGGAAGTAGAAACCTGGCACAAAATCTTGGTCTGTTTCTGCTTCCAAAGCACCTGACTTGGTTATCATTTCAAGTTTCCAGTAGGCGGGGCGCCTGGGTGGCTCAGTGGGTTGGGGCCTCTGCCTTTGGCTCAGGTCACGATCTCAGGGTCCTGGGATCCGGCCCCGCATTGGGCTCTCTGCTCAGTGGGAAGCCTGCTTCCCCCTCTCTCTGCCTGCCTCTCTGCCTGCTTGTGATCTTTCATTCTCTCTCTCTCTCTCTCTCTGTTAAATAAATAAATAAAATCTTAAAAAAAAAGTTTCCAGTAGGCAACACAAAATTCAACTTGTGGTATACAGCATGTTTATAAATCTGACTTCAGACATCATCATGTACCTGATGAATGTTCTTACCCAAATAGGAACTTTCCTATTACTGGGTCAAAAAACAAAAGGGACAACTGTTGCAAAAGCAGAAGTATTCCCATTCCCATTCCCCCAATTTTTGCTGTGCTCTCCACGCAGTCCCTCCTGCTTATAATCCAAAGAGTACTGCACACCCAGTGTGCCCCCTGTCCTCAGGCCAACATGAGTCTTGTGGCTTGGTGGCAGTCGATTTCCTGGGTCACTGCTAGACCTAGGCATATCAATCTTTAAGAAGCCTTCCAACTGGCCCCAAGCTTTATTGAGTTTGTCTGGATTCCTGGGTTCAAATTCCCACTGAGTCCATGTAGTTAGAAGAGTCTCATACCCAACAATGGCTCTTAAGGCCTATGTTACCCCCAATGAGTCTTTCCCCTCCGTGGCTCAAATGGGGTTCTCACCAGCTCAGCTGATCATGGAGACAGCTGCCTGCCCACATTTGTCTCTTCATTTCCCTTCTCTTTCTGGTCTGTGGGTTTGGGTTAAGAAGCTCATTTTGGATTTAGGCTCCTGGGCAGAGGACCTTCACATTCCTTTGATTTTTGATGCGTATGTTTTGAATACTTTCCAAAGACCTAGCCTATCTCTAAGAAATTTAATCTTACATTCTTCTCTCCTTCAATAGCTTCTCTCCTCTGATGCCGTGGCCCAAATTTTATTTTCAGATCTTTTCTTGAAAGCTATTTGTTTCATTTGTTCATTAATCATTCATTCATTCACTTAACATTTTCTTCCTGAGACCCTATTCTTTGCTAAGCACTGTGCTAGGCACTGGGGATACAGCATATAACAAGGCAGACACAGACTCTGGTGTCCCTACACTGCATTCTTTCTGAGGAAAATTAAAATTTCAAAAATTATTACAGGGGCACCTGAGTGGTTCTGTTGGTTAAGCATTAGTCTTCAGCTCAGGTCATGATCTCGGGGTCCTAGGATTGAGCCCAGTCTCAGGCTCCCTGCTCAGTGTGGAGTCTGCTTCTCCCTCTCCTACCCCTCCCCTAGCTTGTGCTCTCCTTCTCTCTCTCTCTCATAAATAAATAAACAAATATAGATAAACCTAAAAAAATTATTACAGAATCATTATTGGCTCTAGTCTGCACCCCTGGGTTTTTCTCCTACTCCTACACTCAAACTTTATGCTGTAGAGAAACTGGATTAATCACCTTTCCCTAAACACACTTTAGGCTTTCCCCCCTCACAGCCTTTTTACCTTCTCTTCCCTCTGCTAATAATTTGCCACCCCATTTCTAGTAATCCCCACCTACCACAATGTCTATGATGTCCTCAAGACCCAAATAAAATCCCACCTCTTTAATGGAGGCTTTCTCCATAATCCCTGCTGTACATGCTTCCCCCCATCTGTAGAGTACTGGGCACCAATCGTGATACTAAATGTGCACACACTAATGGCTTTCTGTCCTAGTTATTTTCATACCCCTACCCACATGAAAGCCAGTAGAATCCCTGAGCAAAGGGTTTACTTCCAACATGTCTTCATGTCCTGTGCACATATCACCATGTCTTCAACATAGCAGGCAAGAGATGTTGGCTCAGTGGGGGGATGGCCTACCGAGAGCTGTTTGTTTAACTTAACCAACACTTGGGTAGCGGTTACTACGCACCAGGCACTGTCGTTCACTTGGGTGGCATTTACTGGGTGTCCAACGCTGCTCCAATGTCTTGACAGACATGACCTCCCTGGATTCCGACGAAAACCCTTGGACTAAGAGCCACATTGGACAGATCAGCAAAGTGAGACTCAGTGAGACTCAATGTGTTGCCCAAGCCCGAGGTAGCCGACCTGATGGATGTGAGAGCCAGGGTCTGAACCCCAGCAACCTGCCTCAGGCCTGAGTTCTTAGCCCTGGACCTCTGAACAAGGCCTGGAGTGATTTGGTCGATGTGGAATCTGCAGGAGAGTGAATATGGAATCCAGATCCAATTCTTCTGGGCAGGCCCCAGTGCCATCTCCCATCATGTTCTTCATAGGAACTATGCCTCAAAGGGGTGCTGGGGCAAACTAAATTATAAAAAGTGCTAAATTAAACTGAGTCTTTCTGAAGCCTGTCTGAAGGGCAGAACCCCCAACTTTTATTTTCATCATCACCATCCCACCTCCAGGAGTATTTTCAGATATTTTCCCCCTAATTGTCCCCTCATGAAATGTTAATGGCACAAATACACTGTAATCTGTTAATGTGCTTCTGTATATCTGTGCTTTACACATAAAGTGAGTTATTTTTCAACACCCAAGAACCAATGTTCTCCTCGTTTGGGGACAATGCTGCATTGTTAATAATCCCTGCTCGATGCTGACGAGTACTGAATCCTTCTAGTGTCTTGAGGAAGAGAGTAAGCAGGATTCTGACTATTTGACCTTGTGGGGCCGAGATTTCCAGGACTGCTTCGGTAAAGTAACACATATTTGCAACACTGCTTAGAGCTAATGATAACTATGATAATATCCATAACAACAACACTCTTGTGATGGATGCTGGGAGAGAAAATGATTCAATCTCAGTCTTGGGTTCTGAGATAGTAGGTCAATCATGGGTAAAATAATTTCCTACAACTCTCAGAGCCTCAGTTTCCTCATCTGTTAAAGGGAGCAATAGGCCTTTAAGTACTCACTTTAGGGGGCTTTTATGAGACTATGAAGGTCTAAACTCTGTAAATTAGTAGACAGTATGCAAAGGTAGGTGGCAAAGTTATAGCTGCCTAAGGGGAAATGCTTAACTCTTTCGAAGACTGAGTTGAAAAATCATTTTTACTTCATGTGAACTTTTAATAATAAATACTGCAATGTCTGCCTGAATACTGGATCCTTCCTACAGTAAATGCATCCTGTGCCTCAACGAGATTCTCAAACTGTAGCCACAGGAGCAAAACTCAAGTAACTGAAAGGTAAGTAGGGTCTTTTCATTGTTGTACTCATATAGACTGTCAGTTTTTCAGATGGATAAATATATTACATGAAAATGAAATGTTTTGCCCAGTATTTCCTAAATTCCCTCCAGAGTTGTATGGGTAAATGGGTGTGGCTGGGAAGTGTTATTTTTTTTTAAATAATCTTCACACCTGATGTGGGGTTTTAACTCACAACCCCGAGACCAAGAGTCACCAGTTCTTCCTACTGAAGCAGCCAGGCACCCTAGGAAGTTGTATTTTTAACAAGTTCCCAGGTGAGAGTCCCATGATCTGCAGTGTTAGAAAACTACTTTTACCCAATCCCCTGGCCTGGCAAGCCTTGCCTTCACTTTTTATTACTAATTAATTTATTCCTTCTTTATCCCGTAACTTTCTGGAGTGAGTCCCATGTGCTAGGACCTATATAGGTACATTGGAGTACAATCTCTGGGCCCTTCCTCTCACGGAGCTTGAATTCGAGCCAGGAAGCCTGACACTGAGCAAGTCATTACAAGGCAAAGTGGGCCGCAAGAAGGAAGTGCTGGATCAGAGGTGAGGCTGGAGGGGTATGTGAGAGGCTGGTGAGAGCCTAGAAAACATGTTAAGGATTTTGGAGGTTATCGTAAAGGTGTTAAAAAATAGAGCGACATGATCAAGTTTACATTTTTATAGCTGACGTTTATTGAGCCTTTGCAATAGGCCAGGCTATGTTTCAATCACTTTACGTGCATCAACTCACTGAATCCGCACAACAACGCCATCAGGTGAATCCTATTTTCCCTATTTACAGATGGGGAGGATGAGGCACACAGGAGAACCAAGTAATTTAGGAGTCCCAAAACAGAGCTTATAACCAAGCCAGTGTCCACGTGTTGACACACGCTCCAGGCCCTCTACAGGAGCCGCCCATGGCGAGAAACTGGACGCTCCCCAGAGCAGACTGGAATGGAGGGGCAAGAAGAGATGTAAGAAGACCAGGTAGGAAGCTGTGGCAGGTAGCCAGGTGACAGACACTAGTGGTAATAAAGATAGGTATAAATCTGAGAAATGCTTGGGATCAAAACCAGAGGGTTTTAACCTAGGCTGCACATTGAATCACCTGGGCATCTTTAAAAAATACAAATGTCTGGGACGCCCAGGTGGCTCAGTCGGTGAAGTGTCTGCCTTCAGCTCAGGTCATGATTCCAGGGTCCTGGGCTCAAGTCCCAGAGCCTGCTGCCCCTCTGCCTGCTGCTCCCCCTGTTTGTGCACTCTCTCTCTCTTTCTCCCTCTCTCTCTAATAATAAATAATTATTATAAATAATTATTTGTAATATTTAAAATATTATTATAAATAAATATATAAAATAAATAAATTAAATCTTTTAAAAATACAAATGTCTGGGTCCCGCTCCCAGAGATGTGGATTATATTGGTCTGGGCACTGGAATTTTTCAAAGCTCCTTAGATATTCTAGTATGCAGGCAAAGTTAAGAACCACTAGTACTTCCAAGACGTTAATGTGAAGAAAAATAAATTTAAAATATTTTTCTTAAACAGATAAATGGATAAAGAAGATATGGTCCATATATACAATGGAATATTATGCCTCCATCAGAAAGGATGAATACCCAACTTTTGTATCAACATGGACGGGACTGGAAGAGATTATGCGGAGTGAAATTAGTCAAGTAGAGTCAATTATCTTATGGTCTCACTTGTGTGGGGAGCATAAGGAAAAACATGGAGGGCATTGTGAGAAGGAAAGGAAGGGTAAATGGGGGAAATCGGAGGGGGAGATGAACCATGATAGACAGTGGACTCCGAGGAACAAACTGAGGGTTTGGGAGGGGAGGGGTGGGGGGTTGGGCGAGCCTGGTGGGGGGTATTGAGGAGGGCACGTATTGCATAGAGCACTGGGTGTGGTGCATGAACAATGAATCTTGTAACACTGAAAAATTAAAATAAAAGTATTTGGGGAAAGAAAGAGAAAAAAAAATATTTTTCCAGCTTTATTGAACTCTAATTGATATACAACTTTGTTTGGGCTTAAGGTATACAAATGTGATGATTTGGTATATACTGTGAAATGATTGACATAGTAAGGTTAGTAAACACATCTTTTACCTCACGTGGTTACTTTTTTTTTCCTCCATCTGATTTATTTTGCTTAGCATAATGCCCTCGAAGTTCATCCAAATTGTCATAAATGGCAGGATTTCCTTCTTTTTTTGGCTGAGTAATATTTTATATATAAAAACAGATTGGAAACAATCTGTCAATAGACAATTGACACAAAGAATACAAAGGAACATGCGGAGCAATATGAGAAAATCCAGGATTGTGTGTTGTTGTGGAAGAAAAGGGAAGAAAATTTCAAGGAGGAATGATCAGTAATGTTGAATGCTGGGGCACCTGGGTGGCTCAGTCAGTGAAGTGTCTGCCTTCAGCTCAGGTCATGATCTCAGGGTCCTGGAATCGAGGCCTGCATCGGACTCTCTGCTCAGCAGGGTGTCTGCTCCTCCCTCTCCCTTTGCCCCTCCCCACTTCTCATGCTCTCTCAGTCTCTCTCAAATAAATAAATAAAATCTTAAAAAAAAAGGGTTGAATGCTGTTGAAAAGTCAAGTAAGTGAAAGCTCAGAAGTTTCCATTGGCCTTAGCAAGTGAGAGATCATTGGTTTGAGCAGTTTCTTGATGGTGGTTGGTGGAGTGGGCAGAGAGAAGTCTGTGGTAGATGGAGGGGTGAGTGTTACTGGGAAAACGTTAAATGTTTTAAAAAGAAGTTTAGCTGTGGGGCACCTAGGTGGCTCAGTCAGTTGGGCGTCTGACTTGGTTTCAGCCCAGGTCGTGATCTCATGGGACACAGTCTCATAGGGTGGAGCCTCATGTTGGGCTCTGTGCTCAGTAGGGAGTCTGCTTAGGAATTCTCTCCCTAAATAAAGATAAATTAATACATCTTTTTTTTTCCAAATTTGTTTATTTTAATTTTTCAGTGTTATAAGATTGATTGTTCATGCACCACACCCAGTGCTCCATGCAGTATGTGCCCCTCTCGATACCCACCACCAGGCTCACCCACCCCCCCTCCCCTCCAAAACCCTCAGTTTGTTGCAACAACAAATGCTGGAGAGGATGTGGAGAAAGGGGAACCCTC